>DF239146.1:47958-204306 GCA_000507305.1 Breviolum minutum Mf 1.05b.01
CAACAACAACAACAACAACAACAACAACAACAACAACAACAACAACAACAACAACAACAACAACAACAACAACAACAACAACAACAACAACAACAACAACAACAACAACTTTTTGGGAAACTCTGAAAAAACATCAATTGATTGGAAATGATTGAGGATTTTTGGTTCCCCATTGTTTGTTAGAATTTCCCCCGGTTTTGATGCTGAAACGCCCCTTGCCGAAGGCGCGTCTCAACACGGAGTCTGCCGCATTGAAAGCTCGGCTGCAGGTGCAAACTGTTGGTTTCAGGGAGGGTAAGCCTCAAGCTGTTTGGGTTAGATTCAATTTGAAGGAATAACATGGAGACAACGTAGCTTTTGCTGATGCTTGGACTCATCTTTGGTATTTAGAAACTTGGTAAGATGACTAAGATGATGAGAATGGAAGATTCTGTTCATGTATGAATATGCTCTTCCAGCCCTCACATTCATGGCTTTGCTGGATACTCTATACGATGGTATCAATTTCCTCTGGGAACCTGGCGGGGGAGGCAACGTGACCAAATGTGAAAACGCCTTTCAAGCCTTTTTGAGGGCCCTGGAAGCTCCAAATTGTTTGGAGGTTAAAGAACGTATCGAGTGTCATTGTCGTTATGACTATTGCTATCTATATCACCATTGACTTCCAGCATACATCATACGTAATAGGTCATACTGGTACATCATACATATGTGATACGTCCGAGATCTTACATGATGATGATGATCATCATCATCATCATCATCATCGTCGTCGTCGTCGTCGTCGTCGTCGTCGTCGTCGTCACCACCACCACCATCATCATCACCATCATCATCATCATCATCACCATCATCATCATCATCATCATCATCATCAACACCATCATCACGTTACACATCCACAACCGTCATCAGATTATCAGACATCAGTTCCATCATCACACTTACACAATCTTCACACACCATTTTCAGAAAGCATATTGCATCATCATGTCAAGCATCATGCAGTATCATACATCCTGACACATTATACATCACCCTATCATCATTTGATGATTTGACAAATGGATGTTTCCAAAATAGTGGTACCCCCAAATCATCCATTTTGATAGGGTTTTCCATTATAAACTATCCATTTTGGGGTTCCCCTATTTTTGGAAACACCCAAATATTATTGACTACATATCACAGATACGCAGGCATTGGAGCTACGCCTGGCTGTCACTTGACTGGTTGCAAGGATGATCGTTGTGCTTTTTGGGTTCCCAGATGTTCCCAGCATTTCTCGGGCTTGTTTTAATGTTAGGTGCTGGTTGTTGATTTTTCTGATTATGTAGGATATAACAGCATATCTTGATGGTAGATATTTTTTTAAATTTGAAATCGGTCAACATTATCATTCTCAGCTTCGTGTTCAGCAACGCGTGATGTGATTTATGTTTGCGTTTTTTTCAACGATTCTCCAACGCTAAGAACGAAAGGCTGACTCTGTAAGGTTGAACAAACAGAAAAAAGGGGGGGGGGCTGGACCTCTTTGGGTTCGGCATTTTTCCATGCAAGAGCTGTTAGTAGCTAGGATGGTTTAATGATGTTTGATGTAAGAAACGGGAGGGTTAGAGACCAGTGACCTGAGGGGATATTTAGTCGTTTAGTTTGCTTGTGGAAATTGCTCCTGATCGGATTTCACGCATAGAATCTTCTGCTTAAAACTAATGGCTGGGTGGGAGCGGCAAACAACAGAGGTAAGAATTAAAGCCAAGCATTTAAGCGTACTGCCGGACGAGTGGACATGTTGAAACACATTCACAGGTGGTCTTATTGCGGAAGGTTTGCGGACTATGTGCATTGTAAGCTCAGAGGGTGACAGTCCCCGAAATGACCCTGATGAGATTTTCAACGCTAGCTAAACCATCAGTACAAAATCTGTTCTACAAGAAATGCAGTCCCAACGTGGTACCCAAAATTGTTGAGCCTTATGGAGTCCACGATAGGGCCCTTTACATCCACTTTCCAATATTTTGAGTCATGGCACCCATGGCCATTCCCATGTATGCTTGGTGGATTAGTTGCTCCCTGTACAGTAACTAATGGCGAAAGCACCTGAAAATTCATGGTTGGAAGCTGGAAGACCACTTTTTTTGCAGGGGGAAGACCTATTTTCAGGTGCTTTTGCTTCGTTAGTTTCAGGGAGGGTCAGATATGTGATTACATTTGGGTCTTGTTGCTAGAAAAGCTCATCTTTGAAGATCGCTCAGGCAGCATCATTGGAAAAGATCTCAGCCCAAGCAACTTCAGCCAATAAGGCCCCGGGGAGATGCCTGGTGTAAAAACGCATAGATCACATCTTTGGATATTTTTCGTAGAGGAGGACTACACCAATATATGTTAATCACATATGTAATTTGTGCTTGTAACAAGCCGTGACACTCCGTAACCTATTTACATGGCCATGAGCCAAGTGAAGGTGTGAAGCAGATATTATTGATTTCTACTTTCGTTTCAGTAGACAACTGGTATGTGTTCGTGTATGATCAGAGGAGTTGCAACTCCAAATTTGTATTTCTGTTTCTGATGGAACATTGAATTCTTCAAAATTCTCTCTCTGAAAATACTTGTATATAGTCGTCGCCTTCATGATTTCCCACTTCCAAAAACAAATAGCTCCAAGCTACAAATGACCTGGCACTGGTCGGAAAAGGATGACTAGGAAACAACTCCTTAGAAAACAAGAAAGAAGCAGCAGCATCCACATCAACATCATTTTTTTTTTGTGAAGAGATTTTCTATCACATCATCATCCATTCGTGGTGTTTCCAGCCAGATTTTTGTGGTGTTTTCAGGCCCAAGAGCAATTCGAGGTACGTATGGCAAGGCTGGAGGTGAGATTCCCAGCCAAAAATTGGGGTTGCGAGTCTGTCAACCCCAATTTGTTGAAAGCTAAATTTATCAGAGTTTGGCAGATTGGAGGGTTTATCCCCAAATGTGAGGTTCTACCTGATTGTATATTGGTTTTGATTGTGTTTTATGATCAGTTGCCTCAAAGTGCATTTGAAATTATTTTGTTGCTACACCCCTGAAGTTTCACATGGAACCTGAAAATCAACTTTTGGAAAGCATCATTTTCAGCTTCCACGTTAAACTTTTGGGGGTGTATGTTTTGAGAAGACTTCGAAAGGGGGAAAACTTAGTTGGCAACTGAGGCTGGCCTCATGGAGGCTCGCTGTTGTTGGGAGAGTGAGTGAAGACCCTTCCAAGAACATGTGAAGGTCTCTGATAATTGTGTTTTATGAAAATAGATCCTGTACTTAGACTCAGAGTTTTGTTTTTATTGCATGCATCAAGTTCAAATAGTATCACTAGTGTTGCATTGGGATAATGTGTAGCATCTCCCAGTCTTTGGGAGGGATTTTACATGATTTTACCATTTGGGATAAGTTAGAATGGCTTGATAGCCAGAATCACTTCATGCGTCCTGTTCCCAGTCCGCAGTTCTGATGCTTTGCCCAAAGCACAGGGGAAAAACGAGATTTGATTTGGGGGTGGCAGTTCCACGATTGGTTCTGGTGGGGCTTGGTTTGGGGTCTCCGCCATTCCACGTTGTGGCCCGTTGAGATGCTCGAACTGCCTAGTGAAGACATGACGTTGGACCTGGTGATTTAATTTGCTTACATGCCAGCATTGAAGGCAATACAAATAGGTCAGCAATGTGAATTCTCCCAAACTCTTCGGCAATTTCTGGACAAACACAACTTGAAAGCTGCCACCCAACGAACCTAAATCATCATGTCCTCTCTTCCTCGGTGTCTGGACAACTTGAGACTTGGAAAATCTTTCCCATTGGCCATCATGGGAGTGCATGTTGCAGATGCTGTCGCAAAAGAAGAGTCCCGGCACAAAAAAAAACACGCAAGTTTTGGGGCAGATGTTTCAGCTGTTTGTGAGTGATGCGCTTAAGAAAAGGAGAAGCGTTTTCGAAGTCAAAGATTCAAAGTCCTGTTAGGATTTGCCTTTTTCTTTGAATTCATTGTTTTGAAATATAGGTAGATACACATATTCTCGTCATTCAATGGAGTGTTTCCCGGTAAACAATACTTGGCATACTCACGCCATTACTTTTCTTTGTTTTGATGTTGCCTAGCTTTAGTAGAGGAGGGGTGTACGCTGCACAACTAGCTAGCCTTTCAAATCCAAGCCTGGTCACCTAGTTACCTTAGACTACATAGATGCCAAAAAGCTAACAAGTCGCTCCTCACGATGCTGCAGGTGATTTTTGAGATCTATGTTTCTTTGTTGGGTTGTAATGACATGCCTTAGCCACATGTTTCCAACGACAAACATGGCGACCCAGGAAGTCTTCAACAAGGATCAGAAGGCTCGGAGTCTGTGTTTCGGCTTGCCCCAATGATGTCCCATTCTGTTCCCTAAATTTTGGTCACACCTCAGATGAAAAAGGGAGATGTATATGTCTTTTCCAGGATTTTGTCTTTGTTTCAAGTCCAAAATGGCAACTCTGATTTCGGACCCATTCTAAAATTACACAAGTCAGATCATTTGATCTGGCCAATGAATCGTCACTGTTGCTGTCCGTTCTATGCAAAAAACAATGGCGCCCGGGGCAATGTCCAGAATCAACTCCAGCGTTCTACAGATGCAGTAGAATCTTCCTTAGAAGGTTTGCTACCCCGAAAAAACATTTCAAAAACTGCTTCAATATAGTCAGGTCATCATCACAAAAGGGTGGGTGCTGATGTGTGAATGACTTGGTGGTGGTTTCAATTATTTTTTATGTTCAAACCGAACCCTGGGGAGATGATCCAATTTGAGGAGCATATTTTTCAGAATGGTTGGTTGAAACCACCAACTAGACTAACATGTCCCCCCAAAAGGAGCCATTTCAAAAAGGAAAGTAGAAGTAGTCTTCAAAGCACCATTTCTCAGGGGACATGTTAGTTTGGATGACGTCTAACTTATCCATCCCATCTCCGCCGAGATCATCAACTCGATCAGTGGCGACTTTAAGGTGTCCAGTTCCAAATTGACACTTAGACAGCTGATTGGTGGTCCAGTTTTCAATGTTTCTCCGATTTGTTTGATTTTTAGTTCGGGTTTTTTAGGTGGGTGTGACATGATGGGACATCAGTTCCAAAACATGAAGTATTGTGATTTGTGATATGTCATGTTTTGGAATTCTTGGAACTATTCTAAACTATTATGTATGAATAACAGCATTGTACAATCTAGAAATTCGATATGTACCAGGGTTCCATTTGCAAAGTTCAGCTCATGTTTCCCAATGTTCTTTGAATAGTTCCAATTGTTTTAAAGTCCTGATTTTAGAGGGTCAAATTTGCGGGAGCTCGGAACTAGGCATGTCTAGACTTCTGATGAGTTCCACATAGTTCTCCCCTCATTTAGCTCAGACACGACCTTCATTTTTCATAGCAAAGTATCATTGGTTGGTTGGGGTTGGAAACACAACAAGCTGGACTGGTATTGATGGCTCCGATGTTTATTAGTTCATCCGTTGTTGGAATGCATGCAGGACAAAACATACCATATACTATTATTATGTATGAACATTATATATATGTATTTAGTATAGATGTATGTATACACTATATTGCATATATATACAATATAAACGCATATAGAAAGTTATGTGTTTGTAGATACCCAGTGATCATAGCGAATAATCAGCCATCAGCCGGAAAGCCGCCATGGGAACATAACTCACCTGACTCAGGACCGATCCTCGCGCATTGGATGGCATGACTCCAGTGCAGGTGCTGACAGAGCCTGTGGTCAATGGAAAAAAAAACGTGCAGGGGTTAGGTTTTTTTACCTAAAAATGTGATGATCTTGGTGATGAAAAAATCCCTCCCAAAAATATGTGGTTTTCCAATCTATCAGATGCGACTGGTGTTCTTTGATGAGGAAATCGTCCCTTAAAGTATGTGATTCAACATTGATACAACTGGCACATCCATTCCTTTGTTGTTGCTGATACTCATACATGAATTTCTGCATTCATATGCAGCAAAACAGTGACCTCCAAAGAGGGAGCAGGTACCTCCGAAGCATGGCAGCACAGGGTCCTCCCATTAGCACAATATAATGAGGGGAAAGCATTGGGAATCGGTCAGTATCCCGTAGATTCATGGAGATCGAACTTTTTAGATTCATGTTTTTTCCGCGCGATTTTTTCTAATATCACAATGAACAAATTAGGGATCATGATACCATGATTTCCTAACAAGCAGTAGGTTCCTGATGATCCAAGCTTGTTTTTTGTAGGATTTTTTTTGTATCTTACATCACAACTCTTGGGTGGAATCAAAACATGATAGTTACGATCAAGGTCAAGTCCCTTCTAATTTTTTCCCCTTGTGTTTTAATAAGAACCCATCACGCCATGGCAGGAGTATTGCAATGCTATCAGTGACTTGGACCATTGGATTTGGATGGACTCAAAGGACTCAACCACGCCTGGTTCACTACAATAGCAACAACAGCAAGTTGGGTGTATTTCAAACTTCGTGGACCAGAAATCCCACGAAAGATGGTTTTTCAGGGTTTTCAGATTTTGTTCCCAAATATTAGAAACATTTTTGTTGGCAATTTGGGGAAGTCCTAATTATTTGGAGACTCCACAACTTTTTCAGATGTTTTTTCGAGTTCAGAGCAGGCGACCTGAGAATCCACGTGTCGATTCATTTGAAGAAATCCACGATTTGACCGCAAAAATCGGAAGATGATTCTTTTCATATTCAGAATCTCCAGCTGAGTGAAATCTTCAAAACTGAGTATATTAAAGACCACAAGATCACCAACCCTCAGATTCGCTGACTCCACATACCATCATCCTTGATTCATCCAGGTATGCCCATTCCAGGCCTGGTGTGTTTGTATCTCTACAACTATCAACCTCATGAAAATTGGTGGAATTGGCGAATGAGCACTTTGGCGTTTTGCGAGAAAATGGGCGGAAGACAAAAAGGGGGAGAAAATAACCTGGGTGGGTTGGTGGATCTTGATCTATTTTGGGAGTCGTAAAATATGCGATCCAAATTTTCATGATGTCACATTGCCCTTGTTTGAGTATTTGCCATATCGGTGCAGGAACTAGTGAATCTTGTAGTAGTAATTTGACCATGTAACTTACTCACCTATCATTTGAGATTCCCTCAAAACAACCTGGAAGAGACACTCACTACCTGTCCCCACCAGCTGACCCTGAGGGGAATTTAGCCCATTGTCAAGCGTCCAAACTTCTCCAGAAAGTTTTGGGTACTGAACACCATGGGTCCCAAAAACTGGGCTGCGGGTAATACTGAGAAAACAATAAGAGATATTAAAAAACCATAAAAAACCTAGGTTTATTACTCCAAACCATTATAATCCAACCAACTATAATCGGTTGAACACACCCTTCAAATATTTTGTGTGCCCATGGATCTTACTTTTTCAGCTAAAAACCTGGGGACCTCAACCTCATTCCACAGCTTCTTTTTTTTCCGAGGTTGGATGACTATCTCCTTAATCCTTCATCTTCCATTCAGTGCCTCAGCTTATAGATTTTGGTATATCATGTACTACAAAGCTGTACCTTGTAAAGCCAGCATTGTTTGATAATGATCATCATTCAGATATTGTATATGTTTGTTATGTATACGAGCGACCTTGGTTTGGCTTCAGTTGGCCTTTGAGTATCGTATCCGCTATCCATGCAGTAAATGCGATCTCGCCATAGAACTAAGGCTGCAGCTATCACTTGCTGCTTGCTAAGCGCATGCTAAAGGATGCTGTCGACAACAGCGTCGCTCGAGCAGCAACAAATCTGGCTGATGGAGAACTCTGCAGATTTATATAAACCCTGGTCAAGCTACCGGAATAGTGACATCACCCCAACGCGTAACAAGATGCAAAGATGTAAAGAGTACAAACAGGGCATCTTGCTGATTTTTGGGAACTAAGCAGGAAAGGCAATTTCACATCCTGGAAACCCCAAAATAAGCATGGCCGAATTGCTGAAGTTCGTTGTGGCTGTTGATGAGTGGATTGCCCACCATTCCAACCGCAATGATCTCGATTCTACGGATCAATTCATTTGCTGTCCCTGTTACTCGTCGGGAGCCTGGACCGCTTGAAAGTACCAACCCTTTTTTTTTCACTTGGTCAAATTTTTGGACATTTTTTGCAGATCTTCAGAGATCAGATGCGTATATATAATTATGATCATGTATATATCTACATACTCACGACATTGCCGATTTTGTGTTTTTTTTGTAGGCAACTCAAACAACAGCTTTATTTGTTCATCAGTTTTGCTCCGCGCCATCAAAGGGGTCTAAGTTTTGTTTTCTGAGAAAATACCAGGCGCGACGTTTGGATCAGAGCTTCATTCACTTGACATGTAACTTGGTTGACTTGAAGCTTTTCAAATGTTTTGTTTTGTTTTCTTTGTTTCTCCTCTTATTTCATGTTTTAATTGTATTTAATTGTGATTTTCCCTGATGATGTTGATTCGTCTTAGTGGTTTTGAAGGGTGTTCACGTCTTCGTGTTGGATGAACCAACCCTGTCCTTTGACGTCAAGCCGAGCTGTAGCCTCCTGGGATGTAGCACCGTTTTGAGCAGTGTTCCTAGTTGAGTCAAACATATCCTGGGTGTGTCTCCAATTTAGGAAACCCGCAATTCCCAGAAAATGGATCATTTTATAATGGATTTTGGGTCTCTACTTTTGAGACACGTCATATATAGTCGTCTAATATGGTGATATTGCAGTGGTGCATCTTGTCTTCCAAGTGGAATGCTTGAAGGTTAAACGATCCAACACCATTCCCCCATGTTCCTACAGTGTATTAAATATGTGTAGCTTAGCCTTAGCTTAGCTACTGATCATTGCTAGTTTGAAGGTCCATGTCACCAGCTATAAGGGCATGATTGATGCAGTCATCCTGATCAATACCGTATCGATATCAGTATTCTCACCAGTCATCAATAGTATTTTCATTGTGATCGGCATCGGTATCAATCTTGTACCCTCGATTATCACTATGATTCTCCTCATGATCTTGATCATCATGACCATCATGATCATGATTATCGTCTTGATTTTCCTCATCCTTTATCACATATATGATATATGTTTCGAGTTTTGTCATTTTCCTTAGGCAGCCACTCCAGGCTTTGTCACGATTTCCCTTGCCACCAGACGTTTTCCCCCAGACATTCCGAAAGTGAGCCATCGAATCAAGGCCTCATCACCGCCATTGCCTTGTCAGAGGACGATGTCTACGCGGCTGTTTGCGTAATCCTCAATATGCCCCTTGGATTGGTCGATGTTTTAAAGGCAGAATCTTCAGATTGGTTCCCAGGTGTTGTTTTGGTCCATTTTTCATGGCTTTTGAGTTGGTTTGTTGTTGATACCCTCCTTGGAACTAGCATATCATCTCCCAAAGGTACTTTTGAAGATGATGTTCCTTTTCCCAAGGTGGGATATGTTAGTTCCCGGAGGGTACATGATCATGTAGTTTGCAGGTGTACTTCTTGCACATGTATACGGTACTGCTTGCTTTTTGCATGCTTTTTGCTGTGAACAGTTCATCCAATACTCATTTGAATCTTACTGGTAGTTTCTCATGACAATTTATGTATGCCAGGATCCATATGAATGATGACGTTGTCATACGGTATTTTCATCTTGCTTGATCAAGGAATGCATAGATTGATTCATCCATCCCAAGCAAGCCTGTCATAGGCAATGATTCTTTGACCCAAGGTTGTTTTTTCAACAAAACTGGACTCTGTAACACGTGGGGCCCCATGAAATTTCCCATGCACAATCTGGGCAAATAATAATGACCTCAGCTAGAAAGGTATCGTTTCAGAAGTTGTTGAAACGATTTGAAACAAAAAAAAGTTGCTTCACATCCATATTTTCCCAACTTACCATCAATTTCCTATCATTTTTCCCCCAAACTTCCCCAACTTGCCTTTTCGAGAGCCAAACAAAAAATGGGAGAAAACTTCAGCGGCGGGGAGGTACTTCATTAGTCGCCTTTGGGCGAAGAACGATGCCGGTTTGATGGAGCGCATGGTGACTTGGACATGGACATCTTCTGAAAACCCTGAAACCTGATGGTGTAAGAAGTGTCTATATGTATATTTATTTATATGTCTATATATCATATATATATGTATATATTTAGATATACATAGAAACTGATGCTGTAATGGTGTAAGAAGTGTGATATTGTACATAATATATGTATATATATATATATATGTGGACCCCCATTGTTAATGATACACTATGGTTGGTTGGAGTCTTGGCCTTTTTCATCCTTTACTATAGTTCTTGGCGAAGGCGTTGCTCCAAGTGGGGATGTTGTAGAGGAAATTTGGCAGTGCTTGGAGCAAGGTTGTAATGGAATATGCATCTAGCTTCACGCGGGAAAACCCTACCAACTTCTACTGGCGACAGCCGGGTAATAGGTGTTTTCTAGCTCGAGACTCCAAAGGTAAGAGATGTTTGATCCTGCGCACGGGAGTTGAGAGGACCATCCTCATGCTCATCCTCATCATCATCATCAATCATCATCATCAATCATCATCATCATCATCATGTTCATCGTCTATGTCCTCCAAGTCGCATCATTTTCTGAGGGCAACATTGGTCTCGGAGTGCTTCTCTATGCCTTGCCACCTTTGCTACGAGGTCTGGAGGGAGTTATACAAGGGGTTGGCAACAGAGGTTTGTTTTGTTTTCTCCCAATCTTCTTGTGGAAGTTGTTAATGTTGC
Source organism: Breviolum minutum Mf 1.05b.01 (assembly GCA_000507305.1). NCBI lineage: Eukaryota > Dinophyceae > Suessiales > Symbiodiniaceae > Breviolum > Breviolum minutum. The sequence continues at coordinate 58,762 of DF239146.1, forward strand.
TGGTTGCTGGTTTCTGGTCGCTGTGGTTATTGTCGTGATTCTTGTTGTTGTTGTTGTTGTTGTTGTGGTGGTGGTGGTGGTGGTGGTGGTGGTGGTCGCCATTCTTGAAATTCTGCACATAATGCATTTGTACTTGTTCTTTTGAACATCGTGTTACTCCGCCCATCTCCATCCTGGATGAACAGGCTGCAGGTTTTTATATGTCTTTTTCATGAGGTCATAAGACATAGATGCCATCGGAGTTGTAGACCACTACTTTGGTTAAGGCGACTATGTCAACGTGGTGCCTCTCGGACCACTACTTTGGTGGAACTTCGGAGCAGCTGGTGGAATGTTGAATGGGATGACTTGGGATGACTTGGGCATTCTTCAGAGCCAATGCACAATACTTTCGGTATCTATTGAATATTAGTTGCCATAGACAACAAAATGTAGGAGAAATACCACCCTACGGTGAGTTAGGTGAGGTGAGCTTGGGTGTATCAGAGAAAATAGATGATGCATGATGATGCAAGCATTAAATACGAATCAGTTCATTTGTCCTTCATGGTCCTTGATACATCTTCATACAAGGTATAGCTTGAATTTATTGAACCTGTCTGGATGATTGGAATAGTCATTTCATCTGATCTACCCTGACGGAAACTATCAGTTCGCACCTGCGTGGAAGGCCAGGCCTATTCTCAGGTGCGTGGAAACTGTTAGTTTCATAGTTTCAGGGAGGGTTTGCGTTAAGGCAACCGATCATCAAAACTGAGGTGTGGAGGTTTCTGGTTCGTTCTGGGTGCTGTGATGATGTATTTGCGATTTGGTGGCTGGGGCCACTGTCACCAGGCATCGACAATGGACTATGGTTAAATGCTAGAAAACTTGGACCTATTGAAGACGAAATGATTACTGAGATTGGGCTTTTCTCTCAGTAGTTTTTTGGGGTTTCTTATTATGCTCCAACATTTCAGAGCCTCTAGATTGGGATAGACCATACTAAGCAACGCGTCAAGAAAAGAGGGAAGCAAAGGGCGTTTTCCATTGGCCCTTCCGATTGTCTAATCTCAGACTCTAGCCTGCGCGTGTGTTTTATTTGGGCCTACAATGAAAGTTTCTGAGATTTGTGGAAGAAACACTTGGAGCCTAACTTGACCTGCGGCCCCTTTTTCGCATGTCACTACTCATTTAGATTTGCACTTGAAAGTTTAAACACATGCATATGACATGATCGAAGNCACTCAGTCAGTCAGTCAGTCAGTCAGTCAACCAGTCAATCAATTAGTCAGTCAGTCAGTCAGTCAGTCAGTCAGTCAGTCAGTCAGTTAGTCAACCAGTCAATCAATCAGTCAGTCAATCAATCAGTCAATCAGTCAATTAGTCAGCTAGCTAGTTAGTCAGTTGGTCAATGTTTTTGCTTTGACATCCGTCACTCACAGCAATCAATCTCTCCTATACGTTTCCGATTCTTGAAACTTCCGCCACCGCCTTGTGCGGTACTACTGGTACGTAAGCATGTTGGCGTACGCAAACATGTACTGTAGATGTACCTTACGATATGATTCTCTCTGTACCTGCATATATACATGATGTTGTACAGATCGCGACATACACATTGACAAAACAACATAGTGTAGATTGTGCATGCAATCGGTTACACGTACACTCACTACCACAACGCATAATCTGGAGTCATTGCATCATGATGTCAGTCATCTCCCAGGTTTACTCCATGTCCTTTCTGGTGGACTTTGTTATCATGCCATGCTGGCAACCACTGTGATATCATCGCCTTGAGTCGGTGTGCATCTCGATGCAGACGAAACTGTGCTGAATAGTGACTTCACCAGGATCACACCCCAAAACAGATCAAACAAGTAATGCTATATATACAGGAATCCTTCGAACTTCTTCTGTTTCTGTTACTTCAGGACTTCAGGGTGCTGATTTTTATTTTGAATCCGGGCAGAATTAAATTAATCTCACTCAGTGTGGTGAGGTTTTGGAGCGTTTCGCTTTGCGGAAACTATACTAAGTCCTTGCCGTACACATACAAGATTTACATAGATTTATATACTATCATGGAATGCCCAACGGACACTCTACACTTAACAAAGTTCAACAACTCAAGTCACTGCTGGACGTTTTTTTTTCGGCTTCAGAAACTCCGTTTCATTGAGGCACATTGACGTTTCATGCCAAGGTGCCTAGGTTTGAAACTTGTCTCACCGCTGCACTTCCAGGGAGTCCAGTTCCAATGACGTTGATGGAAGAAATGCGGTAAACTCACCAGTTGAGGTTGGTAGTTTATCGCACTATCTACAAGGTTTCAAAAACATTGCAGGGCCCGGGGTTTCTTCCATCAACAATATGACCTGAAATTCTAGAACTTATCAGATTGTGCAAGCAAATGATTGGAAATTCGTCATAATTTCATCCAATGCTGTGCGGTATCATTCCTTGTTCTGTTCATATACCCAGCTGGGTAGTGATGAAATTGAGCTTCCCTGGTTTTTGCAAACAATCGCGATAGAGAAAACGTAATACATCACTCCAAACAATGTGAAGAGGCTGTTTGTCATCAGATGGCTTGGAAATTGAGAGTTGAAATGTGGCCATGGCTTTCCCATGCAGCCTTCATTTTGTTTGGACGATGACGATGCTTGCATGTTTATTTTCCGGCGTTGATGCTACGCCGAATTGGCTTGCAGCCAGTTGGAGGCTGAGTGCAAATCTGCTCAGTGCTACTAGTGCTGCTCCAAAATTCGAAATCTTCATAGCGTCCATTTGTTTGGTCAAGGGTTTTGCAGACACATTGAAACCAGGCAAGTGGTGAAAAGGTTAAAAAACCTTTGTTTTTTGGTCAAAAACTTCAAAAACTTCTACCGCTCTCGGGAGCGGCACCCGAGTCACAAAAAATAGTGTGAGCAGCGGCGGATGGAAGATGGGTGGCCGGATGATAGGAGTGAATGGTCCCTTGTTTGAGGTTCACTCTCACAAAAACACCCTTCTGAAGCCGAATGACCCGAAAATCCTCCTACTTGCGGAGTCTGAGGTTTGGATTTTTGTTCCATGCTTGAAATGATGTATAGAATATTAGACATATATTCAGTTTTACTTGGCTCTACCGTTACTACCTGTGTTACATGACCGGTTGACAATGGTTTCGTATGCCTCAGCAGTCCAGAAGCCCATGCACCTTTATTATTATGCGTCAATGAAGTGAAGCATGCATGTCAATGTGTCAGTGTATACGTATGTAACACATGGTTGGCTTATGTTGGCATAACTTTCTAGTCAAACAATCCATGTTTGAAAGACGGATCAAAATATTGGTGCAAAGGACATTGGTCGGGTGGGTTGGTCCCTGGTGGGTCTTCTCACGTTGATGTCATGTCTTACCTGTGTAATTTAGGTCCCTAGAATTGATACCACAAAGGTCAGGTGGTTATGTTCTTTTTTTGAGGGTTTTTTTGGGGTATGTTTATGTTTCCAGGCAGCAAATTCAAAAAAAAGCAGTTCCAGGCATATAGATATGCAGATACCCACCGACATGCATGTACACACATTCTCACATACATACATGCATACAGGAATGCACAGATGCCTGCATAGAGTTTTCTCTTCTGTTTGACGTTTTTCCCCCACCATTGATCCTTTTTCGTGCCCAACAGCAATGGCCAGACATCGTATGAAGTGTTTCAAGCAAAAGGCAAAAGACAAGTATCATTCACGCAAAAGTACCAAAATGCTTCAAGTCATATTGTGTTCTCCAACATCTCGCAAAAAGGGTAACATCATATCTATGGTTTGCCTGGAAGGAAGGATTGATGTACCCTATGCCCGCTGCCAGGCATCAAAGGTTACTGCCAGTGTTCAAGGTCTAGATGGTGGGCATGGTTGGACACAGAAACGATGAATTTTCATAGCCGATTTGGAATTTGGAAAGATGGTGTAAAAAATTTAAGTATCCAAGACCAAAGTGACATTTCAGAATCCAGAGCAAAGTGTTTTGATGAAGTGACACTGAGACTTTGAGTTTGTTTTTGAAATTTGAAGCACATGAAGTTTAGATAAGTTTAGTAGGAGGGCTAGATTACCGGTAACGGTGATTTAGTGATCTCAAGTTTCATTGGAGACCATTCCAAAGACATCGCCCATGCCACAACGAAGGCAGCTAGACCAGCTCAGCTGGACGCAATTTGTTCCTAGACAGAATGCGTATCCTTATTGACAAGGGATTGCAGTCTTGTACCGCCGGAGTCATGATGATAGATTATTGTATATTATTCCGTTCTAGTCCTTAGCTTCTTTATCACCATTATGATTTTATATTGCACTAACTGATACGCATTTCAATGAGTTTCATTTTATTGTCATGTGTTGTGAGCAGTATGTTGGAAATCATTTGTTCAAGATCATTCTTTGAAAGACTGACTTTCCTTTTGGGATGCTAAAAATTACGGGCTAAATTTCCGGGGTGTATTCATTGTTGCATCCTGGCCTTTCCCCACAACATGCACTTGTTGAGTCTTGTTCAGGCACCACTACTGCAGCTTCTAATCGTTCAGCTTCTGCTTCAGTGTCTGTAGGGAGCCTTAGACCAAGGAAATTGTGGTATGAAGCCACAAGGATGACCTCTTGCTACCCCTGTAATCTAGCATAGCCTAATAGCCTGGCTGGAAATCAATTTGTTTCACCAGGAAATGCATCTATGAATGGAACAACTATCACTTGTCAATTACGAATGTCCGATGCTTTTTGATGAGTGGTGCAATCCGAAATCTAAGACGGAACATGATGCAACACAAGTGCCTGAATACGCTTCAAAATCTATCCTCCACAGACGCTGCAATGCAACATTTACCATGCCATGCCTGGTCTAATCCGCGCGAACTATGCAGGCATGTTGAGTGTGGATCGAAATGTCAGTAGATTCGTTTTCAGCAAAATCTTCCCATCTGGCTTCCAGCCAACTTGCCTGTAGTCTTTCAACACTCTGTTTGATGGTTGTCACAAGCCAGGCATCCACCACTTGCAGCATCCTTTCCACGCTTCTCCAAATGACCGCACGACGGGAATAGGAGGAATGTTTTTCAATTGCATGTACACAGATGTGTGGAAAACTCATCTACTGTGTATAACATTATACATACAAGATTGATCAAAGATAGTACAGTAGAAACCTTACCGTCCACGTTTCCTTCACAACCTTATCATCGTTGCATCGTTAAAGACAAACACATCAACTGAATTCATACTGCATGATAATTGACTGATCACTCACGAAAAACCACACACACACACCCTCAAACATGGAAACAGAAGCCAACCTTCCAAACAACAAAAACGTTCATCTCCTAAGTTCCGTTAAAACACATCCTTGACTCCAGGTCGCATCTCTGGAAGAGTCACGTCAAGGTGGATTGGCTCACCTCGTCGGGTGGCCAGATGATATTCATTGATATTCTTCGCACGCACAACGGGGGATGGAAATGGGCATCCACATGTCTCATGTTCAAGTCATATATCCTTATTTGCATGTGGCAAATAGATCTGTGCTATTCTGTGAAAGCTAAATATCGCAATATATCGCAATCATATTCTGTACCGTAAATGGTCACTTGAACATACTTAACTCCCTCTTTTGTCAGGGATTGTATTGACCATATCAATTTGAGGACTTCCGGTTCGTTCCCCCATCGACCCCCAATCTTAGGTTGGAGAGATGGATGCTGAGCTACGAGTTGGAGATCTCAGTTTTTGCTTGGTTATGATGGGGATGAAACTTCCCAAAAATCCCCTAAGGGCCAGCTAGTTTTTTTTAAAGTCGGCTTTTTTTTCCAATCGGAGGTTTTTTTTTGACTTCAAAAAAGCTTGGGAGATAATGGAGGTCCGTGGAATCGGCGCGATTCAATGAACCGCCACTGTCATGGATTTTTTCAGACTCGTGGTTTCTGTCCTCGACATAGCAAGGACTCAACCAGATGCCATAGCCATGGCTGAGGTGGAGCTTAATTCACGTTTGCGTTTGCTCACAGTTGACTTGAAGGGTGAGATCATGTCAGTGCGGGTTCTTGGTGAGCCCAGGGAGGATTCGGAAACTTAGGGTCAACACTATTTGCATTTACAGGATGCTGCGGTGTGGTTATCGCCATATTCAATCTGAGCAAGCTATAATGAATAATGACCTCAACCTCACTTCAAATGTAGTTTAGTAAGGGTCCAGGGTCACTGTTTGTTTTGGTTGCAGATTCTTGGTAGCTTCCCTGTTTCTCCATACGTGGTTTCGTCTGCTCTGACCCTTTTCCATTTCAAGCAGCTGCTGAGTTTGATTTTTGCTGCTGGATCACTTTTAGATAGGGAGAAACAGAGGTTGTCCCTTCAAATGTCTAGTCTTTAATCGTCTTGCTATGTCTAGTCTTCCAGTCAGCTTTAAAGATTTTCTAGCTTCGGAACCATCGCGAGCACTATATGGGTGTTTCCAAAATAGGGGCACCCCAAAATGGATGGTTTATAATGGAAAACCTTATTTAAATGGATGATTTGGGGGTACCCCTATCTTCGGAAACACCCATATACATCCATCTAGAATATCTCTTTTGATCAACTTTTTTTCTCAAGTCACTTATCCAGGAAGTGGCCGCACGCCTGGCCAGTGCTGAAGCCTCCGTCAGTGGCATTGAGGTCTTTGTTGGATCCGTTTTGATGAGGGGCAAACCCTTACATGTATGAGACGTTTATACTACCAAAACCTGCTTAAATGGGAACAGCGACTAGCTACCTATCAACGAATTGAGGGGAAAGGTTTTCTCAAAATTTAGGTGTTTGTCATACACAGGTCTGATGTGACCTTCAGGTCAACAATTGGGGAAATCTTGTTCAAGTGGTCTTGAGTTTTGAATGTTGATTTTAAACATCCCTGAGTGAAAGAGCAATGGAACATTGTCTATATGTACTGTTTGCAGGTCATGGTCACAATCTGTGTTCCTGAAGCTTCATTTGTTGATAAGGTCACGAAACACTTCCACATCCTAGTGACTCTAGTAGCACAGTGTTTTCATATTGAAACACCGCTAGCCTGCTAGTAAAAAGAAATACGCGCCTGAAACCATTCCCAGGATATTGCCAGCATACCAGCAGGTTTGCTACTGTTAGAACTGTTGCTTTGGTGGTAGGATTTGGAAGCGATTGGAAGTTATCTAGAATCCTTTGCCACAATGGGGTTCGATTTGCAGCTACCACCAGGGTCCTACCCCTGATCTCTGGGCGCTCGTTCAAACTTGTGGGATGTTTATGGGTTATGTTGGTGGACACAATCCTGCAATAGTTTAGAACCACTATATGTTATATATGATACATATTTATCTATCCGTTCAAAAACCGCATAGACTGATATAGATTGCAGTGTTTTAAACAATGCTTGAGCCATTGCGGGATATCTTCCATCAACTTTCGTTGGTTTTGTTCACAAAATCTTGCAGGCCAAACTTTCGAGTGAGTTGGACCATGTGTGCGAGGACCAATGCGCAATGCAATCTCTAGGTGGTGATTTCATTTTTAAAATGTTCACCCCTACTTGGGGAAAGGATCCAATTTGACCAAGTTTTTTCAGATGGGTTGAAACCACCTACTAGAATATCTATCATCATACTGCAATAATTTGCAAGCTCATGTAATGACTTGCTACTATAAAAATGCGGTGTAAGCTTGCGGAACATGCTTTGTAAGATATGCATTATGAAATAATTTCTCCAGAGATTTCAGGTCTCTGAGTATCCCACCTTTTCAAAACTCTGCACGAACCTCCATTCAAATATATATAATGAATCCAATTTGATGAGATCCAATCGTGAATTGTCCATTGTAAACTTGCCAATCTCCCAAGAAAATCTCAAGGTCCCCTTGATGTTGTTTGAGCATGGCATCAAGCATGGCAGGACTTTAAAACGTGTTTGGAGAGCATCACCAAGGCATTCAACCCTTCTATTTTTGGGTGGGAGGGGTGGAAGGGCTAGCATCATGAACCATCCTTAGTCAGCTGACTCAACCACTGGAGCGAAAAACTTGAGCATTGGAAGATGGGAAAAATCAGCCTGGAAAAGGTTTTTTGTGATTGGGATTTCGACATTGTTCGCTCATGGATTGATGCCCATTCTGACGATGATTGAGCAACCAGTTGTGAACTCTCAAGTCTCAGCAACCAGAGCAGAGGAACTGGGCTGTACTCGAGAGTATTAGTAAGCGGCGAAAACGAATAAGCATAAATTGCAGTGACTGCAAATATGATCCTTGCAGATAATAGCCTCAGGGTGGTCGTCATCATCATCATCATCATCATCATCATCATCATCGTCATCATCGCCATCATCGTCATATCGTTATCGTCATCGTCATATCGTTGTCGTCACTATTAACATCAGCAGCAGCAGCACTATCCTCATCACAATCGTCATCATAAACATCAGCAAACATCAATATCAATATCGAATATCAAGATCAATATCAACGTCAAAATGAATATCAATAACAATATCAACTACATTCAACTACATCAATGTCAATATCAACATCAATGTCGTGATCACCACCACTACCCTCTACAAGCGTCGCCTTCACCACGGTGCCTTAGGCAAAGTTAGTGCCACGAGTGAAACAGTTGGAGGTGTGCCGGTGCCACCACTGTTTTCCTCGCTGAGTTGGGGCAAAGTGATACAGAACTGCTGAGTGGGCAATATTTTCTTTGATTTCTATACATATATATATGTATCTATTTGTCTATCGATTTATCTATCTATCTCCCGCTTAATGCTTATTTATATATAGATACACGTTGACAAGTATGAGACAACATATATAGATATACGTTCACAGATATACCTTCACGTTGACTGAGATGAGACTGCCCATGAAACAGCTAGTGAATGGATGCTGGGTTCACTTAGGCATGGATGGTTCGGTTTCCGAAAGCAGCCGTTTTCTGAAGATTGATCTTGTAGAATAACCCTGTACCCATCCTCGTGTGAAACAGGTTCACGTACGTTTACATCTTTACAAGGTGGTAGTATCATGTCTGGTATTCAAACATGGATTGTTTATTTGCATTGTAAATAGATGCAAATGATAATGGGACAATTTGGTCAGACCAACAATCTAGTAAATTCCGAGATCCACGTCAAGGAGTTGGTAAGCTGTGCGATGGATGCCGGGCTATCAAGATTGCAACAAAAATACCTGGCCCAAACACCAGCAGCTTTCCATTTGGACTCATTTGGTCAAATGCCTGAAATGACGTCACCCCCAAAGTTGTGAGTTTTCCTTATTTCATCTTATTTCAGGATTTTTAAGATCTGTGACATTCTCAGGTTTTGCTAAGATACTTAAGGTGGTGTATGCTTGTAGTGTATGTCCATTCAACGTCCTTGAGGATCAGATGCAAAGTACCAAACTGTTGGTGGCGACCATGGAGGTTTGCAAACGTGGGTGAAACAGAAACATAACGGAGTCACTTGTGAGACTTTTGGTTAAAAGATGTGGGTATGAATTCCGATACTAGAGGCAATTTAGACTTATTATTATATATGTGCGTATACCGAATAGTCGTATTTTTTTTCCTGAAACTACATGCCATGATTGGAGTATTGTAAAATACATGCTATATACAGATTTTTCTTGATTTCCTGCTCAATGATAGTTAGTTTCAAGCCAAGCATAGTTTTTAGTCTAGAATTGGGGACTCGAATCTCGAATCACGTTCCTGTTTGCGGAATTTAACATTGGTAAGGACCCGTGGTCAGATACCTCAACTGACGTTCTAATCGCACCATTTGCAGACATGTTTTCAATTTCAAGTTTTCAACATACTTTACAAAGTCGAGGGAAATGTAAAGATGAATGACTTTTAGATTGCTTGAATGATATAACGTGACCCGGTTCCCAAATGTTCCATTCATTTGGACGATGCTCACTGACTAACCCACCAACCTCACCCTATCCATCCCGATCCATGGTAGTTTAGGATTGTGGATTCATCTCAAAGTGAGCAAAGCAAATCAGAACAAATCAGATTTACACGGTAGTAAAAGTAGATGGCGCAACTCCCAAAAGGTGACGATTTGTAAGGGGCCCATGATAAACCAATATGTGGGAGTTGTGCCATCTACTTTCCAGCTGGTATAAAAAGAAACGGTTTGAGAATGGTCCACACTTGTAGCTCTCTTTGATGACTATGATTTGCTGACTATAACTTGATGACTTTGACTACATGACTACATCACTGTGGTATGACGGTATGACTATTATATGTTATATATGATTTGTATACATATAGTCATATAGATATTTAAATATACATATGACCATCGTTGAAGATGACTACGACTTTTTCCCACTCCAATCGATCTCTCTCGGAAGAAACTGCCAGGCCCACACTCGGCCAAAGCCCGACAGCCCACAGTCACAGGTGCAGCGTGGTACCAGAGGTTTTGGGCCGTTTAGGCATAGAAGAAGTTTCTTGACTTCAATGATTACCCTCCAGGGGATTAACATATCCCACCTTGGGAAAAGGAAAATCATCTTCAAAAGGGCCTTTTTTGGGGGATGTGTTAGTTCCCTGGAGGGTAATTGAACCTGACATTTTTCAACTCTGAGAACATCCCATATTTTTGATAATTTTTGATAGGTTTAGATTATTTGGTATGGAACATTGGGAAGAATCAGGTAGAAATTACGTGCGATGATCACGTGGGACCATGTTAGGGAGAACTTTTATGTTCAGGCTTGTTCGACGAAATCCAACCTTGGAACAGATTAGCAAACACCTGTGATTTTACCAAAATCAAGACAAAACAGCAGATTGCCCATGACTATATTATCTACTATATCTTGAAATTCAATGCTGGAATTATAGAAATGATGCCTGGGACATGGTTTCCAGATTCATATATTTGATGAGTCTTCTTTCTTGATAGGATTTTTTGCCCGTTGGCCTTCCCATTGACAGGAGCTTAAAGAGCAGCAGATGCCTGTCCGACGGCCCCTTTGGCAGAAAATGTTGATGCCCTAAATGTTGAATCAGGTCAGCATGAAATTTGTCACTCATGAAGTGAGTCTATTTATGCAATAGATTTTGTCGCAGTATGTGAGTTGTGGAGCAGGGAAAAAATGGGTGTGTTCCAGGTGTTCCTTACTTCCTGGCATGTAGAGCGCCACGGTGTTGCTCAGAAAGGTAAAGTTAGATGAGTGGGTTTGAATCAATCATTTGATTCATGACATATGCAGGAGTCAAAGCTGAACCCCCCCACAGCCCACAACTTTCAGTGGGATAAGTCCTTATGAAGAATCGTAGTGCTTCAATTTCCATGAATGACACCAGGAATCTGACATATGTCATATATTGTATAATATGGCATATGACATATGTCATTTGTCATATATATATAATATACTGGGTGGTGGTTTCACCCTTACCGGACGAAATGATCCAATTTGACTAATATTTTTCAACTGGGTTGAAACCACCAACTAGTATACATACATTACATGACATTTTTGAGGCTTGAGGATTTCCAATCTCAATCTTTCGTGTCCGAAATGTGGCTGAATTCCAGGCAATCGGTGGACCGCATGGAGCGTGCACAGGTTGGGCCAACCGCGGCCAAGCGTTGAACTGGATGAACTTGGCAGGTTAGGTAAAGGATACATTTGCACACTTACATGACGTGTAGACTTATATAATTTATATTTTATAATTTATAATACATTCACACTTCATATTATGCAAAATATTACAAACTAGAGATCTACAATATAGTCCATCAAAAATCAAACAGGACCTTACCAATGGACCCCTAGGTAAGGTGCAAGAGCTATGAGATACTCAGGTTTAGGGGTCCATTCACTCGGTCCTGTTGGAGATTTCTTAGATATAGACGTCATGTAGTTCCCGATTTTTATTGCACTTAGATAATTGTGGACATGGAGAAATCATAAAGAGACTTGCTACAGTTCTCATGTTCCTTACCTGACAATTCCTAAGGAATGTCAAATATATCTCAGGTTCATTGTGTGATGAAATGTTGCCTTTCGGCAATCTCCCGAATAATTTTTGTTTTGCATCTCAGCAACCTCCGACAGGTGCTGGTTTCACACTGAGCATGCGACCCTGTACTATTTTGAGCTCTGCTAAAATCCATATGTGGGGCCACTGATATCTGTGTACATGTCATTTCAATAACATGTTCGTATATCATCGAGGATTTGGAAAATGGAATTCTACGCATGGGAACTTGTTACTTCGAAGCGTCTGCATTCATACAGGTCATGTGAACACAAACAATTATGCGCTTGTTGCTTAAACACCAAAACATTTAGGGATGTCTCAAACTCAAATGGACCCCCTGTTTCAATGTCAACACTTCCTCCAGGAATCCAAAGAAGAGGAACAGGTTGGGAGCCCAAAAAATAGGTGGAGGAGGAGTCAGGATTTGATGGAGTGATGAATTGCTATTTATTTGATTGCAGCGTTTTACAGTAAACACAACAGAAATCCAAGTATTTGGATGATAGATGAGATTCAGAATTTGTGCAAACTGCTGCACATTTAGTTATTTTTAGTTACATTAGCATACAACCCTCTTCCCTTTGATCGTTTTTGGTTTTGTGCGCTTGCTAGCCGTTTGGGGAAGGGGTTTTCAAATGGTATGCATAGTACGATGTGTCAAGGGAGCAGCCGAACCCAAGTAGAAATGCTGGACTCAGTCAGTACAAACCTTTATCCGGAAGTGTAGTGTGATTTCAGAAAGCATGTAATACTCGATCAGTTGAAATAGCACATGCTGATGTTACAAACGAATCAGCTTCTGTTTTGAAGGGCCCTGATGACATTATGTGCAACATGCTTTTAAGAACCTCTTAATCGAGACACAGCACCACAAATGTGAAGCATTCGGAGAGACAGTTGTTAATGCCTTCTTAATGTTATTGCTGCTACTGCTTTTATTTTGATTGCATCCGCACAACCTGTTGATCCATCGGGTGGCAATAAAACATAATATGCTAGCTACACTGGAGAAACATATCAATTGTCAATATTATTGCTTTTGATTTCATATCCACTACTAACACCACGTCATCATTTTTCTGATGATACGTCTGTCATATATGAATAGTTACATACCAGGTGATTCAAAGTAACCTCGTCATTCCCTAGTTCGAGGTCACTTAACTTTTAAAAGGGTCATTTACCCATCCCAAAAAAAGGTCACCAGCAGAATTGCCAGGTACACAACCTATTTTGTTTTCAAACATCTAGGTGTTTCCAAAAATAGGGGTACCCCAAAATGGATGGTGAAAATAATGGAAAACCCTATTAAAATGGATGATTTGGGGGTAAAACCCACTATTTTCGGAAACATCCATCTTCAACATCCAACCTGGCCCTTTTCGCAATCAAATTCTCAAGGCCAAGGTCTTCATCTCCAACGGCTTGCGTCAACGCCTTCATGGCATCTTTGGCGGTAAAAATGATCTCTCTTAATTGCTAAGTGCTAGCGGGGAGATTGGCTTTAAACATTTTTAAACATGCTCAAAATAGCTGGGATGATTGGAAAACTGAAAATCATAGCAGATATACATTTAAAACTAAATATGTAGTCCCTGTGGTACTCTAATCTTGAGCTATGCCTACCCTGAGGACTTTGTTTTCTGATTTTTGTCATGTTGAAGTGTTCTGCCAGTTTTGCTGTGCATTAAATAGCAGACCTTTATACGGAGATGGAATCTGTTCATAAGCCAAAATGTAAATGTGAAAATGCAACTGTGCATTTTTGAGATGGATACCAAAAATACGGCTTATTTATACTTATACCACTACATTTTCCCACCTTTTTGTGGAGAAACGCTTGGCTCTTTTCTCAGGGAATGGTTTCGGACCAGACCGACCCCACCCGTAGCCACACCATCAAACCCCTCAAAGCACCGATGTTTTTGTGCTCGGCTTCTGAGGCTTGGTCACTGCACTAAGCTGGACTTTGGGTCAGGCAAACCACTAAAACAAGTGGATGTTTGAAGATGTTTTTTGGGGGGGAGGTACAGTATCCTCCGTGTGGAATTAACATATATCAATACTTATCAAATATCAGGATGTGAAATATAAATGATATCTATGTATATATAGTATATGTATATTTAAATATATAACATCATATACGAGTACCATCATATCACTATCTGGGAAGATGAGTTTTCTTTCTTGATTGATGGAACATGCTAGTTTTTTTAAGTATTTCAGAAACCTGGTTTCTATCAAGAATTCATTGGTGGTGAAGGTTGCTTGAGCCTATCCTCAAAATTCTGAGTGGAAAGGGGTTATGCTGTCGCTTAGAACATGCTGAACCACCAGAACCACAGCCACCCACTTTAACCATGGGCTGATGGTGGATCATGGTGCATGTTGGAGTCGCTTCCAGGTTCCCACAGATGCAGAAGCTACGGGAGAGACATTAGAAGGTGCCATGAAATTTCTGGCAAGTGGAAGTTGACACGAATAGGGCATTGGGAGATCAAGATTGTTCAATATATGAAGATGTATTTATATTATATATATATACGTATACATACGATTATACGCATAGTATGTATATACATGCATTATGTGTATGTATATATATATATATTCTTTCATAGCCAAACAGTTGCCAAAGGTTCCATCAAGAGCAGGACTTCCTCCTTTCAGAGGCACATGACTAGACTTTTTGGTAAACATTTTCATCTTTGCACACGGTTACCTCGACTCCTGAGCCAATAAACGTAGATCTGACCCTTTACATGAGCTATATCATCCTGTGCATCTTACTTTGAAGATCATATCAGTTTGTCTAATACCTCAAACGTTCCGTGTTCCTTCTTTAGTTCTCCAAGACTCACTTCAAGATGTGGATCTCCTCCCCTTCCATTCCCACCCTTCACACTTTTTTGTTGCCAGGGAGCAATACAGGCGAATTCTGGAAGGGGGGTGTTGGCCTTGTTCCAAAAAAGCCATGGTCTAATTCGTAGATGTTCTTTGAGATAGAAGGAACACTGCAGGTTTACTCATAAATGCTCATACTCATACCATCTCTCAAAACCAATGAATGGTTTTTGATTTATGATGTAGTATTGTGGTATGGACATGCGAAAGATTGCGACACCCAAAGAAAAATCAGCATATGCACTTATATCAATATCCTTTTCAGCACAGGGTTCATGAACAGTAGAGATGTGTTATGATGGCCATGAAGCATACAGAGGCAAATCGCAAGTCCACGACATCCAACTTAGAAAGCCCAGAAGACTGAACCAAATAGTCTAGATCCTACTGTCGCAATTTACGTCAGGTTTGTGGCGGCATGTTGGTGGTTTACAGATGTTTACAGTGCATTGTTTAAAAGGAAATGTTGAGATTAGTCAATGCATTGAAACAAATGCCTTGCCAAAGATCGCAGCGATGTTTAGCAAGACTGTTATTATGATTTATTATGATTATAGTGACTATAGTGATTGTGAGGCGTTTGAGCTAGGAATGCGAATGATTAGAAATCGGTGATGTTGCCAATCAACATTTTTTTTGCAGCTCGATGTACAAATATATGTATGTTTGTTTAATATACACAACAGGAGAAGGGACATCACTGGTGTATTCAAACAGAATGACGTGAAAGAAGAGATAGGTTTACAAACGTCCCCCATTTGTCCTATCAAAAATGACCAAAGGTCTAAACAGTAACCACCAAAATAAGCCGGAGCTCCTATCTTCTCATTCCATCCTAGTGCTCGAAGATCAACACATTTGTGTAGTGGTGCCAAAGTGGATCCATCCCATCTTTTGACCCATGCGTATCGCTGCCAGGTTCCAGCAAAACACCACAAAACGCCGCAACAACTTCTGCACGACGGGCCAGCGAGGGTAGTGCCAATCCACAACCGAGGTGCGGTATGATGGTATGGGTGCCGCGGTGCCAAGTTAACATTCGTGAAATCTATGTAAGTGACTATAGGTGATCAGTTTATGTCAATTTTATAGGATGAAAACCAAGAAGATTATATATCAAGGGAGATGATCCCAATTTTGACGATTTTCTCTTTTTGTTTTAACTTGAAGTTGAAGTCACATGAAGTTACTTCATATTTGGAGGTGTGCTTTTTGAATACAGAATGATGTCAATTTTCATGGCATTTTCCAACCAAAAAATTGGATTAGCCAATAATGGTGAAGCTTGTCAGGTGGTCTTCCCCATTCTTGACCACCCCAAAAAAACTCACAGCTACAGATTCTTCTTATGACCTTCAAAGGCCATAGAGTATTGAGCAAAATCCTACTTACTTACCTGGTGTTTTAGATTGTATGGATGATACTAACCAGCTTTTTGTAAGTCATCCTTCATATTCAACAAAATCAACCAATTTCAACCACAATCTTATGAAATTTGAGCAGTTTTCATCAAATTTGACATCCTGAAAACAAAGATATGTGGCTCTTGGTTGCCACCTGCTGCACGTGTCATTCCCCTTCCAGATCTCGTATTTCTGCTTCTGGTGCAAGCCTTCGCCCCGGCCGTTCGGGAGGTGCCAGTTTTGGATTGAAGAGTTCGAATCACCAAGAAACATATTCGGTTGTTTCCAAAAATAGGGGTACCCCAAAATGGATGGTTTATAATGGAAAACCCTATTAAAATGGATGATTTCGGGGTTCCTTTTTTTTTGGAAACATCCATATGTGTTCTGTGTCCTATGCAAACATAATTCAATGAAGTAAAGGAATGTCCTTTTTTTTGTCCCATGAAGAAAGACATTGATTTTATCAAATGGTGTGTATATGTAGATGAAACGGTGGATGCGAATGTCACCCTAGGGCCCTAGGGAGGATGGAGTAGGACGATGCTTGGATGTGCCATGCAAGGTGAGAAATACGAAGTGTAGACATCGGTTTAACAGACACTCACCTTACAATTTGGCAGGTTATG
Source organism: Breviolum minutum Mf 1.05b.01 (assembly GCA_000507305.1). NCBI lineage: Eukaryota > Dinophyceae > Suessiales > Symbiodiniaceae > Breviolum > Breviolum minutum. Next base: position 75,747 of record DF239146.1, read on the forward strand.
AGAAATGCATAAATATGAAATAAAGCAAAGGCTCATCAGACATAATCATATTATGTCTCTACCCAGAATCAGATTGCTGGAATTCAATTTTTCTTGCAATTCTTCTTTCATGTTTGTTGCAGCATTTGAATTTAGTGCTGTTCGTGCAGCATTTTCCTTGATGGTTCACAGAACCTAATATTCTGCTTTGGGACGCCAAAATCAAGTTGTCATGATTATGCTTCACTTCCGTTGGAAATCAGTTGGTGGTGCTTGTTCTGATAAGCAAGTGATGGACCAATTGAGGGTCAAGAGCGAGATATGTTACACATCAAAGGAAGTCTGCAAAATTAGCTGGAAATCATGCGATGCTGCAATTGCTAGGACACAAAAAAAAGATTTTGTTGGCATTTGCACCGCCTTTAAAAGCTTTTTGGTGTTCCTCAAGGAAACCGAGCTATCAATATACCTACCTTTAATTTTAGACATGGAATTCCATGGAACTTGAACATGGCCCCTAAAGGAAATTCAGTCATCAAGAGGATCCATGTTGAGATTTTACTTTTAATCTTCCAGGGTGTTCTGAACAGATATGCCATCCCGCAAGGAGATCAACCAGCCGACGCACCGTGTGCAGCGCCTTGTCCTTCGCCGCCGTGACCTGGCGATGAAGCGATGAATCCCCGAATTCCACGGACCTGATGGTTTTAGTTTCAGGTGAAGTACCTAAATCTTAATTCTAAGGATGTATAAGATTCGTAAAGATGCGTAAAACAACAGCATCTGTATTATAAAGAATGGCACCTTCATGTTTGATACAACATTGCCTTGATATTTTTTGAATTTTACTTTTTGCGAAATGATGATCATATTATGACATCCAAAAATTCCAAACAGAAACGCATCTGTTGCTATGTGGCGGCCAAGGCCCCTCCATGGACAGGTTGGAAGCTGAGATCCACGGATGATTTTCCTACTTGGAGGATCATCCCAGTTAATAACTATAGTTGGTTACCCCCATTTACAAGCCGTGAAAGAGCATGTTTAGGCCATATGGAAGGGGAAACAACCCTATCCTTAGGGGACTTGCTTTGCCATCCATCGTTATTGACCACGTACCAACAGGGATGATCCTCCAAGTGTGAGTTCATTTCGAGGGTTGTAAAGGTGTGTGGCACTCCGCGATGAAACTCTCAGGACATGGGGAAGTCGAATCGGCATTTCGCAGCGTTGGGGAAACCCTGCCATGGCTGCTATTCCATCGGAGAAGTATATGACTCTATGGCGCGATGTCACCTAACGATGCTACGGTTTTTTTATGGTAGTTTAGTGGCGGGAATCCTACCAAGACCTGACATTACACTTCATGGAACGGGAATGTCGAAGGAGGATGTCTATGTTAGAATTTTCTTTGTGATTATCAGACACCATTTACATAAGTGCAATTCAGGCAATGTAAAACGAACCAAGATAACTTGGGAAGCAATCCAGCTGAAGAAACACCAATGCAGTCTTTGATTTCATTGGAGGGTTCGTATCAATGTGTCGATGCTGTAAAGATCTCAATCTACCAGCTATGACAGCTGACAGCCATACTGATATACTGTATGTTTTTTTGACAAATCTGGTCAGTAACAATTTCTGTGATGGTTTTACCATCAGAAGAGCCCCGAAGGGTACATAGTTGGTATTGTTGATGCTGAAGTTTCAGAGTCAAACAAGCAAGCAAACAATCAAACAATCAAACCATCAAACAATGAAATACATTGAAATACTGAAATGAAATAATGAAACAATCAAACAAGCATTGTCCATATTATCAGATCATATCCACTGTAGCAGTGCCTAAATTACACCTTTGATTTTGAGTATATCAGCCCAACAGTGACACTGAAAATCACTCTCCAAGGCCAAACGCAGCGCCACCTTTAACCAATGGTGCACCGGGTATGCGATCTCCGTAGGGGAACCTTGGGGGGGGGTTGGGTCCATCCCATAGGAAACTTCCAGGTGCTTCCATTTGGAAAGGTCAGTGTTTGACTGGCTAAAACCCTTGGGAGTGTTTTGAGGGTACATGACTTGGATCCCCCCCATCTTTGAAGGAAAACGGATACCAACCAGGACTCCTCGTTGGTTTCATGTTGGTTTCAGTTGATCGAATCATCGAGGCAGAGCAATGGTCGAACAATGACACCACAGCCAGCATCTGCACAAGCACCAGCTCAGTTGGGAATCCTGGTGCGACTCAGTCGTGATCACCGAAACCTTGTCAAGCTACTGCTAGGGATGATGGTTTTCGTTGAAGGGGAAGCTAAAGAGCCGCAGAATCCTCACCTGACTTGTGAGCAAGGAGATAAGTCTTTAGTTTTAAGACCTCAGAGTGTTGTCCAATGCTCATTGCTGGATCTTGGGAAGCATAGACTAGATATATAGTTTGTCGATTTGTATGAAGCGAAAAAGGGAGGCAAAGGACAGATGTTGAAGTAGACATGGATGGTGAACAAATGTTTGAATGCATATACAGATGTACTAAATGGCGTAATATCCTACCAATTATTTTAGGAACTTGAGACTTGGGGGACACCAAGCGATCATGTCAACTGTCCATTTGACAACACTCACTATACCTTGGCTGCTTTTTGCCAAGTCCTGGAAACTTCATGGCAAACTGGTGACTTGGCAACTCAAGCGACACTTCACGACTCAGGGTGAAGGGTGAAACAGATTTTAATTTATATTGGGGAACGGGAGGGGGGGAGGTGAAAAAAAGACGAGCAAAAACATGTCAGGTGTTTTTTGTATTTCTGAATTATGTTGCCTGAGAATTCGACTTTTTCAATTCGAAACAACAGGATGAGTCCTCACCGAAACAAGTAGCAGGAACGTTGTGTTGCACTGTTGTTTGCAACTGTTTGTCAGATTTTTAGGTATATGGAACAAGTGGTGTGATATAATGGATACCATTAGCAATCGCTCACAAGAGATTTCAAGGCATGCACCAATCATTCCACACTGCCACTTGTTGGTGGCCTTGGAGTTTGGAAAACGTCAGTAGTTGTATACAGAGCATGGAACTCCGGTTTCATGTGTTGTTTTGTTTGGAGTGGAAAGATCAAAGCGACTTCTATTGCAAATGCAATTTTGAGCGCCTGATCATATTTATTCACAATGTATTCTCAAATATCTAGCAAATTTCCTGTGCATGAATCAAGAAAAGCAATTTGTTTGTACTGGTAGACGATAAGTTAGTAGATGCATAAGTTACACAAGTGCACAATCTGATAGAGATAGATGAACACCTGTATATATAATGTATATTATCTAGGCTCTAATATATTTATCTACATTAATCTTTACATTTGTAGTGATGTTCTGTGAGATAGGGGATGATCTTTATCTCCGGATTGTACCGAGGCAACAAGATGGTCGCATGAACTGCTCTGCCATGGCACAGGCAACACCCAGCACCCCTTCCACATCGGGCAACACTCGTGGAGATCTGTTTTATTGCTAATGTAGATACGAAATGATCGGAATAGATTTGACAATTTCCAAAATTTATATGGAACCTCAACATGAACCTCTAGAAAAAGGTCCGACCCTTTCCAGTTTTGGACATCATCAACTCTTGCACCTTATTGGTTTGGCCAAGAGACTTCTAACGGGGTGTCGACTTTTAGCTGCAAGTAGAGCCTAGATTGCCATAAAAATGCCCATTCACTATCAATAATGAAGACTTTTTCTGCACAAATCTTTATCGATATACAGAAACTTTTGGAATTCTCGCGACAGAGTGTGAAAAGAATTTGCGCTGAGGGTATTTCCCCATTTTAGTACTTCTTTTTTGTATCACACACAACTATGGTTTTTCACGGCTGCTCTCAGCTCTTGCCCTTTGAACAACTTCAAATTGCCAGGCCGGCCGGCGGCCCATGAACTCCGTACCAGTCTCTCGAGGTTTGCCGGGGTCAGTGGCCTGTAGCCGTTTTGGGGGGGGGTCGTTCAATGCTGTTCGATGGGTCGTTGATTGGGATAGTTACATCCCCTAAAATTAGCAGCTGACAAGTGGACGTTGGAAGACCAGAATGATCCAAAGGGGAATTTTGGAGCGAACTTTTTTAACTTCTTGGCAAAGGTGTTGGAGAGATTTGTGCTTGGCCAACCTCTATGAAAAAAATACATGAGGCGATATTTTTTGGGAAATTCAATGATCAGACTGACCTTCTTTTGGGGGGTTTTCATTTCGGTGACAAAGGAAGCCAGCGCTCAAAATGAATGGTACCGATCTGATTGGCTTTGTTGATGGTAGCAACAAAAACAGTAGCTGGGGATCAACCCTGGATCAACCAAATTTAGATTCCATCAAGTCTTTTGATTGTTGTTGAATTAATTGAATCCAGAATCTTGATGCTTTACATTAGGATGCTCCCCCAAAGAAAGTCGAAAGTGAAAAGTAAAGCAAACTGGACCCTTTTCGTTTACCTCAGTCCTTATACATAAGGTCAGTGATCACTGGCAACCTGGCCTGGGGTGTCCCATAACACCATTCTTTGGTTGAATCCCACCATGTAATTCGGAATCTTGATTCAATCTCCACATCCCATTTTTATGGGAATCCAATGGAATCCTCGCCCTCTCCCCAAGACATCCAAGGTGTCATATGCATCAAACGTTTTTTTTTCAGCCAAAAATAGCTTTGCTGTGTCATTCTATGGCCCCGTTTTCCTTTTTTGGAGCTTGCATACTTAACGCTTCCAGCATCTATCACTCGTATGACTCATAGGTGGATCTCCACCAGTGGGTCTCGCACAGCAAAGGCAGGGACATACGTTGTTGGAGTCTTACCATGAATGTTTGAACTGTGACTTGCTGTTCATGTGTATAATATGATCATATGATGATGTATATGTATATGGTTATAAGACCCCCGTGCCGTTAGAAGATGTATAGACTAATATATCACGTGAATTTGTTTTGATTTGGTAATTGTTTTTTTTGATTTTTTTTGTTTGAATCTCAGTTGACTTTAACATGAATATGTATCTTAATTGATGTTGCACACTTGGGATGGCTATGTTGATCTTGCATGATATTGTAAATTTACTTGTGCACTTCGCAGGAACTTAAATGACAAAAACTATCAAACACCTCTGACTTTCCTGTCAGAAAAAGTTGAGTCATACCACAATGCACGTTTTCTCCTTTTAGCTTCACGACTAGTAACTCTATGTGGTTGATTCTCAAAGTTGGCCCTAAAAAACCGCTGGTTTCCTACTGATATGTTAGGGACGGTTCAGAGGGTCAGTCACCTTTTGTTTCGTCAGGAACACCATGCCGAGGCCGGAATTATTGGTGGGGTGAGGTGAGCATCAACAGCAACAGAACAACCACATTCCTGAGCCCCAAACAAACGACTCAAACCGAGGGATTTTGATAGATGGAAGTGGATCAACTCGGAATTTCGCAGTTAAACTATATATATTTGATGTTTCCTACCACTTTTGGAGGGGACGATGTGTCTACTTGTTTTTTTTGGGGGGAGGGGAAAGGAATATCATGTACATATTGGGTGGTTATAGTGATGTGGTGATACCATCAAATAAGCATAAATAATGTAGGCATGTCAGTCGTAAAGTGGATAGAAATCGTGGATTTAGTGGTATTCTAATTTTTGGGAAGTCATCGTCTCATGATTTTTCATGTGACTGGATGGAATAGGAAAATAGCAGTTTTCCATGGTATGATAAACATAGGAATAAACAAGAGCTAGCTACCCCCACTCAGGAATCTCGACAAATCAGTTATCATCAACATGTCTTGGAAAAGAATAGTCTATTTTCTGTAAGACGCCAGCCCTGCAAATTTTATCCATACTCATTTAAAGACTCAGATCACAGAAATGCAGCCCTGTCACTTCTCCATACGTGATGACCAGCCAAAATTTGAGGCCCCACACCATGTCTGCATCGGCATCGTTAAAAGCTTAGGGATCAGGGAATGGGACAGGGGGCCATATTGACTGTTGGATTTTGTTTGAAAAGGGATTGGTGAATCAAAGCTGTTGTACATCCTAAGCAATTGGGACCCAAGGATGGAAAGGATACAAAAAATACAGATACATCGAATGGTATGGTACAGTGTTTCACACGCCGAATTGATTGAATCACTTCAGAGAGGAATTATTTGCTGCAGAGTTCGAGTTGCTGTTTGTATCCACGATTTGTGTTTCATTGTTAGCGACACGATTTCGTTTCCGTAGATCAGGATGCTGTACAAATAACACAATGAATTTATCAAGTGTAGAATGAATCTCAGCCAAACATAAAAAATACGAAGCCCCACACCCCTATGCCTTTGAAACTGCATGCGCCTGGTAGTCATGTTACCAGCTGGTAGCATGACTAAGGCCTTTTCAACCTCCAGCACATCGCTCACCTCAAGTGGTGTCAGGGACCTGGGCACGGTGCATGCCGTGGAGTCCATGGGCCGATGTTTTGGAAGTGTTAGTTGCAGTTGCTCATGAAGAGATTGACACGCCAAAGATGAAAAAATATGTAGTTGTAGTTACTGTACATCATAGATATATACATAGTAACTATATACATACAATTCAGATTGATAGACTCATTTGTGTTCACCATGGCATGGAATGCATGGATTTTGTAGCAAAGCCGCCGAGGGTCCAGGATTGCCATGTCTTCAAGTTCTTGGTTCAAACGTTGCATAGATTGAAACCTGGAGATCGCCCAAATGACGGTGCGACGTAGCGCTATGTTACTATGGCAAAGTGCCTTATTGATGAGTCAGGTTAGCGCGGGCAACTGGACAGGTGTTTGGTATGGTGGTCAGCATAAACCCTCTGGCGATGTGGAATTTCCGAATGCCAAACTGAATCTACATGAGGATGCTTCTGGAGCTTATGAAAATGGTGATGGTCTGGCGTTTGGTTTGACATCACTCTTAACTACTGGATATGCGTGGTATGGAAGCATGCAAGGGAATAGCAACATACACTGCACTTTCGACCAAGATGCCAAGGTCTTTTGCACTTGGCAATCACCTGTGGGTGATCACTACTTCATGGGTTCAAAAACTCCCAATGCTACATCCATCTTGGCGTAGTTCGTCATTTGGATCGACCTTGGAGCCAAGAGGGCTCTAACGTCAAGAAGCAAGGAAAAGGAACACATCTAGGTGGTGGTTTTAGATGTTTTTTATCAAAACCCCAATTTGGGGACGATTCCAAAATTTGACAAACATGTTTTCAGATGGGTTGAAACCACCAACTAGGTATGGGTTTGGCCAAGTTTTGGAGTTTACCCCCTGTTAGATATCTGTTGCCAGTCACTGGCGATTCGACAGAAGAACGGACATCTGTCTTTTGCCACCCCAAATCTGTTTATGGTGGAACCTCGGATTTTGCAGCTTTCGAAGCACAACACTGGTTTCAGGACCAAGAAAACCGAAAGCCAAAGAATGTTGTTTGAGTATGTTTGAGTAGGACATCTTTCCAAAATTTACAAATAAACGCATAACTTTCAACAGGTCATAATTGAATTTGTGCTTCAATGCATCATTATCGGAAACCAAAAAGCATCTCAGACCTGTCTTGAGATGTATGGGGTTGAGTTGTGATAAATGTCAATGCAATGTTTGACTGAAAAGTATCCCAAGTTCAATTCCATGGTCCTTCCGTAGTCCAGCCCGGATCATTTCTGCACATCATTTGGGCAAAGACCTGCAAACAGTCCCACAAATTTCTAGCATTTTATTTCAAGTGGCATTGTCCTTTGCAGATGATGTTTTCTTAAATTTTTGCAGAGGTTCAGTTGCGGTTTGTTTCGGGCCTTGCTGGCATCGGCTGTGAGGTTATCTCAGCGGCCTGGCACAGTGGGTGAACTTAGAGACCCGATCCGTGAATGTTGGCGAATTATCACTGATAGAAGGGAAAAAATGATACGCATTATATTATTTATACATAGACATAGACACATAGTGTCACCGTATATTTTTGGAGTGAGAACATGCAATCCATGAGATCTATTGATTTGCACTCATGGAGAACTAGCCTCCCAGTTGGTGCTTGGGAAGTTGGACCTGCACCACTCCTCCCGCAGGTCCAACTTCGCCGTTGACAGTTGAGCTGAAGAGTGTAAATCAGAAATGTCGGGCCATAGATTTCAAGTGCGTGGTTTCAGTCATTTTGAGATCATTTCTCATCTCGTTTTCGAAGAGAATGGTACCAACAACATCGTCTTTTGTCAAGGCTTGAAACCACCTAGAGTCAGTTCGAAGGTTATGTTTGCGGCGCTATGTAATCCACAGTACTTGCTAGCTCCAAAGTCCAAACAGAAAGTGAACTTGGATGATTTTTCTGATATAGGATAAGACTCAAAACGCGGTTTCTGCCAAACTGCAGAGATTGAACGGCAGAAGTAAATGCGTAAATGAGATTGATAGACTTCTAAATTCAGGACACAGTTTTTTGTTGTTTTTTTAAACACATTTTGTATTTTGAAGACTGTTTTGTTCAGTTTGCTGCAGAAGTAAATGCGTGAATGAGATTGATAGACTTCTAAATTCAGGACACAGTTTTTTCTTAGTTTTTTTAAACACATTTTGTATTTTGAAGACTGTTTTGTTCAGTTTGCTGAAGTTTGAAGAGTCAGAACTTGAATTGTGTAGTGGTTTGTATCCAACTCTGAGTTGGCAAGGTGTTGCAATAGCCTTGCCTTTTAGTTGATATGATTCGTGAATCGTGAAGCGTCTCCCTGGCAACACTTGTGTGGATATCAGACATGACTTTCTGATCTTTCTGCGTCCAAACGTCACCGGTGTCACAAAGGGAAACAGCTCGTCCACTGAGATGACAGCTATTTTTTGCACACAAAGCCACACTGGAAAAGAGAAAGCAAAAGTTTCGCATTTCGAGCAGATCAAGTCCAGTGCAAGCTTTGCTGATTTTATTCATCCTTACTGCAATTTACTTGTTATAAGTCTTGTGATCTATTTGTGATTTATTCTGTTTTTTCGTTTGTATCGTCAAGATTCATATTGATCAACAACGTCCTCAACGTAGGTCAGTTCGCTACGTTCAAAACCCACCTGAGCTCCCTCACGCAGGCAAAGTCCCACGGCAACGGAACCTGGCGTTTCGGCGCCCTTCTTTGCCAAAGAAGAGGTGGAAACTTCCCGGATTTTTCCGAGAAACATGAGGCTGAAGCCACGTAGATTAAAGCCACCAATATCCTCATCACATCTACAAAACAACATTTGCAAGATGAAAACAAATACTCTAGATCTCTTACCATAGATACAGATTACAGATTCACACACACACACAAAAACACATACATCCATTTGTGGTGCCAATGCCTCTTTGTCATATGTTCACAACATTCCCTGAATTTATATTTAATATATACTTATACCATATATCACATATGTATGTATAAGTGTTTCTAGATGTGAATCCTGTACCATATCCACTTGCCACATTGCCAGGTGCACGAGCCCTTGCCTCCAACGCCTACCTATACAGCAGAATCTCCCGAGTGCGCAGTCCCGATGTCATGCGAGACGTCACTGTTGTCCCGGGGGTTTCAGGACTTGAGCTGTGTTACATTCCAATGAGAATATATATGAATGTAAATACATACTGTATTAGAGATGTAGGTTCTGAACGTTATCTTCAGCAAATTTTTGAATCCTCAACAATCAGAAAAGTACAGTTTGTGATTCACTTTGTTAAAGGACTAAGCTGAAACCCTCCAGGTACACTGATGATGAGGAACCAGAAACTCCAGCATTAGAGGTGCAGGGATGGGGATTGATAAGGATTGGTGGATAAATGAGTTATCTTGGGAAACAAAATATGATGTGTGAACCATGTTTCTTGAAGATGTTGTGCGTACTGCAACTGAGTCATTTGCTGAACCTCCAACTGAAGGTTGAAGGTTTGGCTCCGCAATTTCTTTACATCCCTTAAGACGTTCTTGCGCGCTCGTCTTGAATCTTGAGTAGCAATTATCATCCTTGGTCCCATCGGAAATGTATACTACTTACTACAGCTGCCAATACACGCCAACAGCTGCCATGCTGTATCATTTTCCATTTTGCATGATGTTCACACATGGCTGGTATATATTCGGGGATCCCGTTTGTTTGTAGAGAAACCAATGACGCACAAACACAGACGTCCAATATTGACATGATACGGCACGGCTATGTATGCAAGAATAGGGAGAGTTGCAACTGCAGAGGTCACCCACACCCAATAAGCCAATAGGGCCATTGTACAGAGTTCCCCCGCTACCAATCCGTGCTGTGCACAGCCTGATGATGAAGCGCTCTATGAATGGGAAGAGCAGCAACTGAAATTGGGTGCCTTGGCGATCCGTTTTTTTTTTTTGGAGTCCATCAGGGCTGACCGGAAAGCAATTCTGAAGAGAAGTCGAAACAATACAGAAAACGTTATTTGATGAAGGGTGAATGTGAGGGGAAATCATTTGTTTTGAGGATACCGGTCCTTATTTTCGAAAGCTTCCAAAAGAAGAGTCAAGGAGGGATGTGGAGGAATGCTGACATAACAGATTTGAAAAAAGAGTTAACATGCAGAAAGACTCTGAGGACATATCATCAAACTAGGGACATTTGCATGTTGCTGCCTTGACAATCCCGAGGTCAAAAACCCAGCAACATCATGGTGGATCTCAGTGTTCTCAGGTGTTTGTGGGGCTGATCGTGATGTTGTGGCCTGACACCCCCCAAGCACCTCAACAAGCATGGTCTTGACGTCCTGTAGCTTGGGTTCATTGCTAGGAGATCAAAATTGCTGCTCAGAGTGAGTCGCGAGTAGTATCAGTTTGTTTGGTACTAACCTCCATGGTTCAATGTATGTACCAACAATGTAGCTACCTCGCCTGCCTCATTGATCACGCCGTTCAGCTTTTCAGCTTGTGCAGGGCGATGCCGCAGCTGTAGGAGACCCAGCAGATTCTTGTATATTTAATCACCTGTAATCTGCAATTGGCAACTAATAAGTATTGAGAATTGATATTTGGTGGAATGTGATTCATAGAAATTCATGGTTTTCGGATTTAATCTTAGTACATGTCCAAAATCAACAATAAGTCTTTCAAGCAATACAATTTACTTTTGTTCCTTGGACTAACATCATCATTCCTATATTATTTGGTAGTAACGTGATGTCAGCTAATGGTTAATTGGTGGTCTTTGTTGGTGGTTTGTGTTCCTGGGGTCCCCTGATGAAAGGGATGGCTACTTAGGGGTTTCTACCGTAGAATCCCAAACCACCGGGCCCCAAACCACCAATTTACCATTAGTTGATGGTGGCAAAACATTCAGCACATTTTTGAATCCATAGTTCATTTTCGGAGATCTTCTAATATCTAGAGTGTCCATGTTTGAGTATTTGTCACCTCAACATATCAACCTGAAGTAAAAGAAACCAACCAACATCAACCAAGCAAGTATCCCATGGTACCAAGGTCAAATGCTGAGCTTCCCACACCCACTTGTGAGCCAGACGAGGTCGAGGGGACTGGTCTGGTCGTGGTGCTTGCTTCTTATTGAGATTCTTGAAGGTACGGAACAATTTGATACATACATGGGGGAATGGTTTGTTTGTTTGTTTTCATGTTGCTGCAAAAACATTCCTAGGCCAGTTTTTTTGGATGTAGTCAGAACTGCAATAAGACTGGAATCTCGATACAGATACAGTTTTAACATCGATCACTATCCAGTAGCTACAGAAACTTCTGGATAGCCTAAGTTGTAGACTCTAGATGTACCACGGGTGTCAAATACTAGGCTTGAGCTTTCCCCAAGCTTTTGATTGCACAGAAACAATTTTGGGTCGCCAACGAACCAGTATTTGGAATTGTCAAGCATCTTTCGGGAGTGGCCTTCATGTGAGCAATTGTTTGCATGATCCTTGAGTAATTTGTCATGATATAGCTAAGCCATGGCAGAATCAGTTGTCAGTTCATAGATTCGATGCGGAAGGGGATGGTCAACTTATCCGATACATTCCATTGAAAAAAACACATGTTTCTCTTCGTATAGCTTCCACCTTTAACGCCAAACATTGATTATATAAATTGTGGATGGAGAGCAAACCCACGCAAAAAAGTAGTAAACTTGTTCTACTTGCCTTTTCAGGTGAGGCAAGAAACCATCCGCTTATCAATTTACAGCCAGCTAAACTCTTGAGAGGCAAACATCTACATCTCAAAGATATGTTAAGTTCTTGTACGGAAGCGATGTATCCTGAGTTTGCATCTATCATATGTACACACGATGTGAATTATTTTACTCCCAAACTAGGGGTGCACACGGATTTCCCAAGGCTGGCGCCATTTTTTTTTCGAACGTATCACTTCTGTAGCACCAGGAAGAGGAGGAATTTGAACCACTAGATCCAAAGCGCGAAGTCTTCGAAGAGCCGGCCTTCGCGCCGTTGGGGTTGGCTCAGAGATGGAGGTTAGATAGGTGGTGACCCTTACAATGAGACTTTAGACTTTATAAACTTTAGACCACTGCTCATATAAATTGACATTGAAGGCTTCAGGCCTACTGACCCATTGACAAATCTCTGATGATTTTCCTTCATTATAGCTTTGTCATTCTGGAAGTTTGATGAAGTTTGGGGATGTCACAGAAATTCACGCTCTTTTGGCCAATCTACCAAAAGCAATATGTTAAACAGAAGAAGAACAAAACCAACAACAGCAACAAACGCAGCAATGACCTTTGCAGCAACTTGAAACTGACAGGTGAATTCAGTTTGCCACTGTATCTGTGTGGTGGTTTCAAATATATTTTATTTGCACTTCGAAAATTGGGGAAGATCCCATTTTGACGATCCTATGTTTCAAAAGGGTTGGTTCAACCACCAACTAGGTATTGTTTGAATTGAAATCATCATGTTTGAAGACCACCTCTGACCATTTGACCATCTCATTGAGGCCACCGCGAACAGCAGTTGGGATGCCAATGGATGGGTTGATACTTTTAGCAGATCTTGAGCTATGATAAAGGATTGCTTGAGATTTTTTTTAAAGAAATATTTTCATGACCAAATTTCGCTAAAATTGAAGTGACCTAGGAAATTGAAAGATGCTTTGAAGACTTGACAAAGGGACTCAGGATTTTGCAGATTCGTTGTTGCATTGGATTTTTAAGATGCTTCAAACTGAGGTCACAAGACCGGCAGAGGAGGAACTGTGGGCAGACTCAATGATCTGAAGGAATCCAAAATAATCCGGCTTTGAAAGGGTTTACCTCGTTCTGAAATAGTTTTTCCATGTGTCCCTTGAACCATATTTTTTGGATGAGCGTTTGCAAGGTCATTCCGAAACGCAAGGAGAACTTTGTGGGTTTGTTTGAGTCTCTTACTTCGTGAGGATATCACATGCCATCTCACAGCCTCCAACAGCGTATAGTCATGTCTAATCACTAGTCAATGCAGTCATCCTAATGCGAAAAGCGAACACTGGTATCATATCAGTGGCTCTGAAGTCTGAAGAACAATGGGATAGCCAGACATCCTTGCCACCACAACTACCACCATGACAACGTGGCAACCACAACGTCCAATGCAAATTGTGATTGTCAGCCACCTGAGACCTCCTTGGCAGCGTCGACAACGACGAAGGCAAGAGTGAAGCGACGTCCAGCGCGGGTTTTCAAACCCACCAAAAATTGCGGCTGACCATTCTGTCCGAGTCAAATCCATGGAACATTTTATGTGAATTGATCAGCCATTATGGAACAACATGTGATAACATGAAGGGACAACTGGTATTTGGGTTTGCCGCAAGCCGCCGCAACATAGGGACTACCGATGTGCGGAGGAAAAGGAACAGAGCGTAACGGAAAGGTTCATGGAACTCATCGGTGTTGATCATGTGTTGATTCTCTTGATGGCGATCTCATCCTGCACTACCTGGGATGTATAAAGCCTATAAATTGCATACACAGTGTGATAACATACCTATAAACTGATCAGCGAGATTCTAGCCATCAACACTACGTTGAAGACGATGATACATGTACGGTACTGAGACTTAGAACTGAGCGAACAAGAACATAGTTTGATGTGCTCTACTTTTGCTAGCCAGTTTGGAAGATGTTGTTGGTGAACACATTACAATGAGGAATTAAGGAGCCTTGTTCAATTCTTCGAAAGCTTAAATGGGTGTGTCTCAAATATGGGATCTCCCAAAGCTTAATGGTGAATCTTAACTTTTAGGTCCCCATGTGTATGTTTTTGCGTTGGTTGTTTCGTTAGCAAACATTTTTTATGATGCCTTTGGGGTCTTTCCACAGCTGGGTTGGTTCAAGGCCCTCAAGGGTGACTTGGATTACCAACATAAACTGAGCATAGACATAAACTAACCAAAACTTTAGATGACACGTTCAGGACTTATCATAAGAAAATCATGAGATATGTCAATTTGCATTCAGCTTTCTATAATGTTTGAAGTTGTTTCTTGGTGTTCTGAGAATAATATGCCTACGCTTGCAATGACTGAATACATGGTATCTACTCAAGTGGCACTGTTCTTTTTGTGATTTACAAACACACATCAAACACACTTATGTCTTATCTACACACGCACACTCGCATGAAACAACGCCGATGTCTGTTACCCAAGGATTCTCAGCATGTGCTGATGGACATAGTGCGGCATTTAGCATTTTGAACCCAAGAAACATTTTGTTTTGCGGCCATTGTTTTTTGGCCCACCACTTTGCTCACATGCAATGCCGGCATTGCCGAATTTGACCAGGCTGCCCTCAGCGTGGTCGCAATTGAAAGGATTTCAATCAACCAATCAACTTGACCAGTCATTATAGTCATTTCATGTCATTTCCGAAGGTGAAATATCAACCACCATGTATGATAGCAAAACAAACATCTTTGATCTTTTCTTCCTCCACGTCATTTTCGAGGTGAAGTGAGTTCATTTTGAGCTGTAAAATGTCTAGGCATTCCGTGCCGAATTTGTTGGACAGCCTGGAAATCTCAGAGTTTGCCTTCTTTGGACTTTGGTGGACTGTGAGTCGTGAGTTGATTAAGGTTGGGATCCGTTATGATCTCACTCATGTGATCATTCTGCACTGGGAGGCGAAATGAGTTCTGGCCAAACATATGTTTTTTTTCATTGTTTTTTAGTATGCTTGCAATATATCTCTTCTTGAAATTATAGGGTGAGCAAAGATTGGGTGCCTGGGAAGTCAAGGTACAGAGAAGGGAACTGGAATGATATCCACTTTTTATGGGGGGGGGGGCGCCATGTACATCAGCAAAAGAAGAGATGTGGCACAGTCGTGAAAGAAGGGTAAAACAGCTACTTTCTCGGAATAAGACCTCCAACAAATTAATGATTCGAATGATGTACAGATAGTGAAGAAAAGTGAAGGCAGCAACCACATGCCGTGGCTGGCCGAGGAATTCGGAATGTTTGGCAGCAACATGAGGTGCTTTGTGGGAAAAAAACAACTCTTGAAACCTCTCGGAAGTTTGAATACTCCTGACTGTGTTATCCCGAAAGACTTCCGCTTACTTTGGCATGGTTTCCAATTGGTCAGGAATGGTTCGAAGATGGCCTTGCCCAAAATGCTGCTACTTTAAACAGCCACATCTTGCTTCAATCCAGGGGAGGTGTTCCTATGAAAAATTCATCCCTATAGGATCCAGTGCTTGACAGTTACCAGTCACCAGCAAGAAAATCACTGACATTTGTCAAGGTTTGAGGTTGCTAAGCTTAACCTTATCACTTAAGTATCCAGGGACATCCAAAATTATGGTTGTTGTATACCTCCAAGGCTCAACATGGCAGAGGAAACATCGTAGACTTGACGATTCCGATTGTGAGTGTTGATTTTTGTCAGAATCATTATGTCAATATTGCCCATGTTTGGTTCTGTATCGACACGTCTTGACATAGTTTGTGCTGAACGCTCAAATCCAAGAGAGTCTCCTACTATATAAATCGTACTGCAATGAATTTGGGTGTCCTTAATTCAAGGTCGACATTGACTTTTATGTTGTTGACTGCATCCAGCGCCAATTGGTACAGCAACTATATACAGACAGTAAATATCATCAAACATCTGGCAAAAATATCATACATGAGTGTTTTTTTGACCATCTTGGTCCCAACCCAGTAAAAAACATGTTGGATATTGTACCACTATGTGAACGTGACAGGTGCCTGATTGGCATCGGCAACTTTTCGAGGTCAAATATGGAGGAGGCGGCAGTTCTCGGACCAAAAACTTGTTGCGGCTGGATGAGGTGATACTGTTGATGGCAACCAGAAATCCGGCGAATTAACCAGTTGAGGGAAAGGTAGTTTATCCCACTATTTACAAGGTTTTATATATACATCCCAGGTGGTTTTCTCGTCGGATTTCTGAACCATCAAACAGTAGTTGGCCATTGGGAGTTCAAAGTTCAAATTTATGCGCTATTGGATGAAGTGATAGTTGGCCAACAGTGAATGTTTTTCCAAATATTCATTATTTCAAAATTTTCTTTTCTTGTTTTGGCAAAAAGGTGATGTGCTTTTGCGATCTTCCTGATACAAGGACAATAGATAGGGTTTAGTTTTTTTGTTTTTCGCACAGCAACATTTTTTGTCTTTCTTAATTGTGTCAATGTCCGCTAGTGCAGCCAAATCCAAAATGTGGTCCTTCTCCAATTGTGGAGGGATCAACTGGAAAATTATCAGAAGAAATCCTGTTTCAAAAAAGGTCTTATCTCGTTTAAGGATGTTTTAAGGCCCATGTTTTGCAAAATCTTCAGTTGATTTTATGCCCAAATCAACTGGGACTTCTGAATGATCCCCGTGCCATGCTAGTCACTGAAATTGGGGGGGCTAGGCCCCCAAATGAAATTGTTCTCGACTAGTTATTTTATTTTATTTTTATCTCATGTATCCTAGCATAGTAGGACTCTTGGTGTAAAAAGGGGTTGGCACCTTGAACATGAGATCCCACTTTATTTGGAGCCCAGTGATGCCAGGGAATGAGCATGTTTGAAGATGTTGGACCTTGGGGTCCTTGGATTTTATTTTAAGGCATGGGGTTTATCAAACCAACATTTAAGGATTGAATACTTGATTTTCAATTTAAAAGTATATTTTTTTATAAATCGCATATNATCTGAATGGAAATGATTATCTACTGCCGGTACACAATTGATTAGTAATGTTTCTTTACAATGTGTAGACAGCATAGAGATGTATAATTCATATTTCAGTACACAAAAATGATACTGTTGATGGAAGAAATCCCGCACCAGTTGAGGGAAAGGTAGTTTATCCCATTATTTACAGGGTTTTAGCACCATCCCAGGTGGTTTTCTCGCCGGATTTCTGAACCATCAACAGTAGGTGGAATTTGATGTGGCATTTATTCAACCAAACAATTCAGGTGATTCGCTGGCAAGATGTGAAAATGTCCAGATTCGGATTCAGGAGACTATGGTCCGGAAGTGCTCCTGCGCGAATTGCAAGTATGGACTGCCAAGGTTTTTTTTCGCGACCAAACCGTCGAGGTTACCGTTCAAATGGTGGCGAAAAGTAAGGGAATTCCCATTCAAAGTGCCCGAAACATTCAGGTTTAGGAATTGTAGCAATTTGCCCAGCTTTGTCAGATTGTTGTTGATAAAACATGCTTCAGGGATTTTTTTGGGCTGGAGATTTTTTTGATGAATCTACTTGGTAATACCAAGTTGTAAAACAGCAACAGTTGGCCTTGTGACATTTTCAAACAAGTCATTTATGGGCTGGGTTTAGAATCTAAAAAGATCCGAGTGCCTTAACCACCGGCTACAGTTGTTATATTTTGTTATAGCATATCTTCCTTAGGTCAACCTTTTGTAAGTGGAATCACTCTTATCCCGTCCCCTAAAACTACTCCATACAACAGCTAAACTTCTTGCACAGTATCCTTTATAGCCAATATAGATATGTATGTATAACTATATATGTTACATTATATACCTACATATACGGACTATACTGACAACCTACACCAATTTTTCATCGAATTTCATGCAACTATGAACCCTTTATATTTCACTAAACCTCCATGAACAATTCCCTCAGACCCAGGCCCTGCAGCGCGGTGATGCCCTGGTCCAATCAGTTCAAGCTTCAATACGCTTTCGAGAGGCGGGATGGGGGTGGAAGTAAACAGGGATCATTAAATGGGACCCATTTTGGGGGGTATCAAGCAAGCAGCAAATTCATGGTAATTTTTAGGGATTTTTGCTTAACAGTGCCTTGTTTGGTTTGGTAATATAATGACCCCTGGTAAAGGTTGGAATGAAACCCCAAGATGGGCTGTTTGCACTGTATTCTGTTTTGGAGATGGACACCATTCCACGTCAGTGATGGTGGTTTTTCAGTCTGATCTGTGATCACCGATCCAAAGCCTTTGATAATTTTGTTTATTGACACTGATACGAATAGTTTTGTTCCAATGCTTACGACTGAGATCCATTCTGCATACATAATGCATGTGTGTGTATACTAGCTTCTGCCGGGCACATCCCAATCTCCAACGTTTTCGCCGAAGGAAGTGTTGATGCGGCTGACCCTTCTCCGAACTGGCTATGATGATGCCGAGTTTTTAATGGCAGGTGCATCCGACCTTCCAAACGAAGACAGGTAGGGACTTTAGGAGCACATCTCAATAGCCCAAGACAAGAACATGAGCTGATCTCCAAAAAAGATCAAAAAAGGGGATAAGCCAACAGAGACTCCCGGAGATGGAAGTGATTTGTTCAAATATGATGTGAGCTTCTGAGAATGTATCTCTCATGATCCCAAACATGTTTTTCCAGCCCTGGTTCGCCTCAGACACTGCCGTAAGACAGGTAGCCTTCCCAGAAAGCATTTATTCGAGCAGCTGGAGGACTTGTGCAGGGTAGTGGCCGGGAACAACTAAAGACACAAAGGAAACAGAGGAGTTCAGCAAAGTAGACAAGATTGCAAAATGATTATATATTTATATATATATATTTATATATATATAAACCATTCACTGTATGTGTGGAAGCGACCATGCCCTTTGTTCTAACTGAGTGGTGCAGGATTAATGATAAAGTTGGCAGCAGTAAGATCAGAACATGTCAACCTTAGTATATGACAATCAAAGTTATTTTGTTCCGCCCAAAAGGTGTTGTAACAGTAAAAGGCAGTTTTATAGGGACAGGATGGGACACTAATGTTCTTCCTATTTCACGGTCAAGCAACGTGGTGAATTAACAATATGCCATGGTCCGATGGTTTGAGCCGTTTCTTTTCCAAGTCCTTTAAGAGATAGGCTTTGAGATAGTACATTACTATACAGCACTAATACTATATTAGAGTGACTATATCACTAGAACGATCTCTCCTAAAAGAGATGGGTTTGTTCAAACTTTATCAGTGATGGGAATAAGGCTGACATAGCAAACTCTGTAATACCAAACTCGAGATGAAACTAGTCACCGTGGCGAAAGAAGATTCTGGGCCCTCAAGGAGCTGCGGCTTTCAACTTTTCAGTGCGTGGAAGTGTTGAGTTCCTTGGATGTCTTTTTCGGAGTGGATGATTTGAAACATTGGAATTGTGAATGGTGAAGTTCCATGATCCATACAGGATTGAGGTTGAAGATTGAAGATGCACATGACATAGACATGAGAAAGTGTGCACCTTCTCATAGTGACCAAGCTTCCATCCGACTCCGGGACCTCTATTCAATAGATGGTCAGTTTAAGCACAAGAAGATGAGTTCATCTGAGACATGATATTTTTTTTGGAGCAAAGGGCAATCAGCAATTCATATTATGGAGTCGGGAATATAATGTATTGAAATATGTTGACCTTTTATTCCATGAATGTATTTTGATATTTGTCTATTTCTTTCTATTTGTTTCTTCACATGTTCTTCATCTATTTATTAATCTACTGATTTTTTTTCAAAACTGGGTGGAACCCTTTTTTTTCAGCAGTCTCCACTATGAAGGACTGGAAGGACTGTAAGGATTCAAAGTTTTGCACATCTCCAGGTGCTTGGCGCCGCTTCCTAAGGCAACAGGCGCACCAAAAAACACGGTGAAACCACCCTCGTTCTTTGCAGAAATGGGTGCACCCATGGTCAATGATGATGAAAACAAACACAAAAACTGTTGGAAGCTGTGAGATAGTGTCACATGACATACATTTGTAAGCTAGATTCAATACTAGGATCAAGGTATTTTGAATCATGGATCGTTGTGTAGCTTGAATTGGCTTCGAAAACTCCAACTTGGATTTCCTTCAAGTTCGGGGAAGTTAGTCTTCATGACAGATGACATATCATGACATGATATTGAGTTTGCACTTATCTTGACGATTCGTTTAGAACATGGAAACTTTCACTAAGCCCAATCACAGATGCCGAGTTGGTTGTTACATATGGATCTTCCGTTTTTCATGAAAGAATCCTGCCATACATGATGTCCATCCAAAGCCCGGCCACCCATAGTCATCAGGCAATCGAAGATCTAAACATATTGACTGGCCAGGGTACATGAAGATGAGACTCACAAAAAGGAACATCAAGCTATATGCATTTTTGGAGGGTTCCATGATTGAGTTTGCCCATTGTATGAGATCTCATAGATATTATTTCCTGACTGACTGTGGATTGTTTGAACTTACGGCTTGACACGTGTTTATTTTGAATCCATAGTCAGTGGTTCACATTGTCCAAGGATGTTCAATGATTTTCAGGAAAAAATCACATATTCCTAGCAAACTAGTCTTGTATATTCTAAAAATAGCATCACTGCAACTCATTACAGTATAGCAAGGATGACGTTTCCTACTTCAACGTCCAGGCTCTAGAATTAGCTATTCCTTACTGCACCTTGAAGATCTTGAAGGGGAAAAACGTTTGAAACACTCTTGGCAATATATAGCAAGCTCAACCTCCCTGTAAATGGTGTTTTAGATA
This sequence comes from Breviolum minutum Mf 1.05b.01, assembly GCA_000507305.1. Lineage (NCBI taxonomy): Eukaryota > Dinophyceae > Suessiales > Symbiodiniaceae > Breviolum > Breviolum minutum. The sequence goes on from DF239146.1 coordinate 96,745, forward strand.
TGGGACATATGCTGAATTCGGAATAGTGACTTTTTTTCTCTACTTTGCCCAGATTGAGTATGGTCAAATTGAAAAATTCATTTAAGTTGCTTAGGTACTTGTGAGTGTCTTCGCAAATGACATCAGTGTTTTCAGCCTTTGCTACAGGTGGGCACCTGTATTGTTTGGCCCTATGATGGACCCACGGGCGAGGTTGATGCGAATAGCACTGCTGATCAGGCGACCCAGCGACCCATAAAGCTGGGTTGATCTTAGACGTCCCTTGCTACACCGAACTTGGGAGTGTCTATGGAGTGTCTTGCCATTTGGATCCATTCATGGTTTATGGATGTTTATGTAAGAGTATTCATTGAAAGTTACTTGAACTTAGCTTGAAGGGTTAGATGTTTGAGAAGGTGAGCTATGTGTTATCGCATTGGTGCCATTATTCTCATTGACCTAGTCTCTGGTAGTGGTGACATGTGCTGACCTTGAACAGGATTACCTGGTGAAGATCGCTGACGAAGAAGTTTTGCGGTCCTTTGAAGCTGTTGTAGAGATATCGCCCGAGTCTCTTGATCGCAGTTTGTGGTTTTCAGGAGTTGATATGCCTGGAGGGCAATGTCGAATGAAACGACGTGTCAAAAGTAGGGACATGAAGAATTACCTGTGTATTTGTGCAAGAGTCTGTCATCTTCTAGCCCAAACACCAATATGATCCTATGTGTAATAACTGGACTCGCTTCAAAACATTTGTTATGCGACAGTTGGGGATGCGCAAGTTGTGACGCGTTGCTTTGGGGAGAGTGACTTGAAGTGTTCCGTTCCTTCTTTTGTGGATTCAGTATATCTATAGGTCATAATGATTCAAAATGTACATGTACCTGACAAATACCATCCACGAATCTGCATTCCTTTTCTGTGCGCAGGTTGCTTCTCAGAGTTTGTGAGGAAACAGTGTGAAAGAAACACACACGCCCACTAAGCTACTGATCATGCTGGCACATTTGCAATGTAAGAACGATAATAGTCATTGTGACGTCATCTTGTTTCAGTATTTTGGAGGTTGGTGAAATATAGTCTAGAATTTTCTGGAATTGTAAATGCACCCAGAATTGATACCATGTGATATTGGTTTAAAATATTGTTGTTTTGACTTGGGGTACCAATTGGAGTCCCGGGTGTCTCTTCGTATTGAGGCGGGATCCCTTCTTACTCTTCAAGTCAGCAGGAGGCACATATCACGTTCGTCGTTTTCAAGATTAACGGTTTCATTTAAGTACATCTAATTGCTATGGTTATTTTAACTAGATTGAAGATTTGTTTTGGATGTTTTTGAAATATATATATATATATGTATATACATGTATAGCTCTATACAGTCTATGCACTATTGCTAAATTTATCCATCTAAGAAAGTCCAAGAAGTCCAAGAAGTTGTGAAAACAACTCACACATACGAACCTGATTTGATTCAGCTATTCAGCAACCAACTTTTTTGGTCAGTTGCTTATAGTAGGCACCCGGAACTTGTATCCAATATCATGGAATATCCAACTAGGAGCCATGGAAAAGTAAGATTTGCAACCTTTTTAACCTTTTAATTCCAAAATACTTAATGGGACCAGGGACTATCTTCATTTCTGGGTATGCTGATGGCACCAGGTGCAGGGTGGAAGGAGTCTGGGCGTCTCTGCCCACCTGCGGCTGGATCTCGAAAACCAAGGTGCTTTGGCCAAGTGGGTAGCTCTGGAAAGATGGAAGATTATTTTCCAATATGATTTTCTGATATTTTATGTACGATATATGTATATAAGATATTAATTATATAACATATATACATACACATCCATACTATTATATACTATACAATGTTACAGGTTTTATCAGGGGAAATCCAAAGACTATACTTTTCCCCATGGTAGGAGAGAATTCTTTACATCCAAAAAGACATTCTTTGCAATACAGGTGATATCCCGAAGTTTTCTGTTGCAAAGGTTTCTTTCCGCTCTTAGATTCCTCAATGGAAAGCAAAAGAGATCAAAAGAGCAAGGAATGCCAAGATAAATGGGGTACGATATTTTTTCCTGAAACTATCGTTCGGGTAAAGGGACAAACTAGGCTATCACTGGGAACCTGTTCTGATTATTGAAATGTGTATTGTTTGCAAATTTCGCACGCAGGCAACACAACGGCTGTTTTTGAGAATTTTAAAGTCAAGTCAAATGAACATGATGTCAGGTGATGCCACCCAAAAGGTACCCTCCCTTAACAGTTCGCCCCTGAAAATGGATGGTTGGAAGACGATCCTTTCCTTTTGGGGCGTTTAGGCCTAGTTTCAGGGAGGCTAGTTTGAGGTTGGTGATGTACCCAATGTGATGTTGGATAAGGGACTTCGGTATATAGATACCCTATCGATTTAAATCGATTTAATGTGTCATTTCTCATGTAGCAACGCATCAGCAGCATACAATGTATACTATACACGTACCATAAGTTACAAAGGTGGTAGAAACTTCAGAATCATCTCTTGATCGCAGGGATTTTGATGAATCAACTGTACATGCTCCAAGTCAGAATGAGGAACACATCGGCGAATTTACGGTCAAACCTGGTGGCACCTTTTCTAAACGGTGGCATAACTCGCATTGATTTATTGCAGGCCCCTCCAGTATCAAACCTCAATCTACGCTGCGAACATGTGCAAACCACTTCCCTCTTGAATCTGGGCATGTACAGCAACCTTATCAAACCTCACTGGAAAAGAGAGTTGATGTATCCTCAATTTTTGTTTTCAATTCAGTTGGTGAATTAGAGTGTGCATACAGATAGAACGATAATGGTAGTATCAAAAGCATATACAGTATATAACATATAATATATATTTCAGTCAACCCAGATGTATGAATTCATTTCCCCCCACCACCCCGGTGGTGCTGATTGTTTCTTTAAGAGGTTGGAGCGTGCACGTCTTCAGCTGATGGAGGATGAATTGGCCTTGTCCTTGAGGCTGGGCTGTCGAAGTACGGTGATGTCACAGCAAGAGGTATAGTTTAGATAGGGAAGGACTTAGCGAAATCAGGCCTCAAATAACTGGCTTGTAACTCCTTAATACGGCCTCAAATTAAGGCCTTAATGTGAAATCCATGGAAACCTGCGGGGGGATTCCCCGTGAAGGGAGGGGGTAAGTTGACGGTTGACTAGGTCCAAAGCAACGCCGGAGAAAGTCCAGGGCCAAGTGGAGGCGAAATGGTGGGTATGATTGGAAGCTGACGTTTTAAAGCTGGTTAACAAAATCCTTCGCCAAGCAACCCGTTTCTCCTGATATTGTATATTAAAAGATTCCAAAAGAAATAGATACACATACAAAGTACAAGATTGCCAATTACAACGTCGTATACGCTATACTATGTTCATGTTCTTGCTGTTGTTTTTGTTGTTGTTTTTTGGATATCAAAACAAGTTTGCAGAGTTGCATCTTTTTAGTGTCAAAATCTGGCCGCCAGGGTATCCAGAGTCGACTCTTACAGAAGCTGACGGAAAGATGTCAAGAACTGGGTCTCGAAAGGAGCGTGGATGACGTGTTGACCATGGCATCATGGCAATTGTGGTTAGCTGCAAATGATGTGTACACATCATGCAGTTGATTTACAATTTGGCCATAGAACCTTTCAAAAAACACAAGAATTTATAAAGTTGGCTGGTACTGGAGCCATTGTTCCATGTATGTATACATAAGAGTAACAGACACTAGATGGCTTTCTGATACAACATAACAACAGTAACTTTTCACGACAACCCGAGTTATCGGTGACATCAGGACTGGGCGAATCGCCCCAAATCTTGTTGCATTGCTTAGGCCGGATCATCGCAGCGATTGTTTCTGACAGTTGTGACCTGTAATCCTTAAGATCTCTCAGAGATCGACTGAACTTCCGGGGAAGATAGACGGTCTTATTCAGAAGTAAACATGAAGTCCAGAGCAATTACTCTGAAGATAGGTGCTACTACTTATTATAAAAAATGGGATGATACCCAAAACATTTGGCTGATACAGTTGAAAACCGAGTGCCTCAGACAGTCTCGCTTTCATTTTTTGGGGAATAGAGCATTAACTTTTGCATACCCGAGAGCAAGTTCAGAAATAAGTTCGATCCTGAGCATTTCTAAATCCAAGAAATGACCAGGATCAAACTCTTTGGGCTTACGGCCGCCATGAATGGACGAGTTTAGATTTGAATTACCAGCTGTTTGGTTTGGACGCTTGCAAGATGAAAATATGAAGTGTATTTTGGATCCTATATATTCAAGGAGTGCCTTTTTTCAAAATCCAATGTTACACATGCAGTCAGGATTGATATCCTTGATTCACATCATTTATCATTTTCTTTTCTTAGATACCCTCAGGTAAAACACCAAGCCTAGCACCTGAACTTTGGAAGACAACATGTCATCTTAGCGAAACTCCCAGGGCAACACCTAACCTGGATGGTCCTGAGCCTGGGACAGTCACTGCAGGGAGTCCCAGGATGGCATGACTAGAGGTACCGCATTTTTGTAGAAACAAAACACCCTTTGGTTGCAAGGAAATCCAGGTTGGCAAATGATTTTTTCTACTTTCAGGTGTATGAGATTTCAGCTAGATTTTGGAGTTATGGTTTGTCTTCTTGCTATTGAGGTTGGCTGTATTCATGTCACTAACAATCTCCTGGTTTTCCTTTGTCATCTTGACGCGGAGCTCAACATCTTTCCCTGTTCAAAATCATCTTGTCATAACTTCATGCCCCAAAATTGGAGTCTGTTCAGCTACCATCCTCTTGATGGCTGAAGTCCTGCACCTGAGATGTGAATCACACATCAACAAATACTAGGAGTAATGAGATACCCTATATGTTTTCTTTCCCTAGAGGGTAACGTTACCTCTCCTTTGCGAAATATTGAAGCACCACAAGGAGTTGTGGTCAACATTTCAAACACTGCTAAGGCTAGCCCGGAAGCGGAAGCTCCTACAGTGGCAGCTCCAATAGGCCCTGTGGCAGGAGCGGGTATCATGGTATCATGGTATCCAATCCCAAATTTCAAGAATATCAAAGAATCCAAGTATGGTCATGGATGTTTGTTTTTTGTGTTTTTATTTTTATTTTATATGTATATGTTACATAATTCTTTCATAATTTCTACATTTTTGATATATAACACATGTTCTATCATTTTCTTATATGCCCGATATTTTTTTTTGTACATTGATTCTATCATCAGTGTTTTTTGAACAAGACCTGTCAAAATACTGCATTAAACGTTTAGAATATTTCAAAATCAATCAAATATACCAGTCCCATGGATGGTATGGCTTTGCTAGGGAGTGAAGTCGGAAACTCGTTTGGTACCTCTTTCATTCAGCTTCATTCACCTTGACGTTGAGCAATGTTTCCAACCCGTGGCTCAAATTGGTGGCCATAAAATCCGTTGATATCTATTGGATTCCCCTACCAAAAATCAACCATTATATATGTGGATTTTGAGACTCCTTACCCAATTAGCTCGGTTGCATTTAAGGGGAATTCGTTTCAAGATGAAGACATCGTGGCATATTTTTTTAGCCACGGGCTCTTGTCATGCCAGGAGCATCTGTGAAGCTGCCAGTGTCGGTGAAGAGGTTTTACGCTGGGGTTGGCTATGAGGATTGAATACCCTCCCAAGGTTTAACATGGAACCTGAAAATGGTACCCTGGAATAGGAGATTCCTTTTGGAAACCATCATTTTTAGGTTCCATGTTAAACTTGGGAGTGTAGATAAACTGCTATGGATTTAAGTTTGATGGAAAAAGGGGAAATCATAGTGACAAAATGGATTCAACTGGTGTTCATTAGGTTATTTCAATTGGCAAACAAAGCTTATTTGAAGAATGGATTGGTTGGTGAACTATCATGATGTAGCAGATAGGTGCAAATGGAAGTAGAAAATACGGACGTCATCCCCTAAATGATTCCAAGCAGAATTCTACGGTGCAAAAAAGAGTGGGTGTCCAAAAGCTGCTGCTTATGACCTCTACTGGCAAAACGAAAAAAAAGTATTGACCGTATTGACCCAAAAAAGGGTATGATTAATTTAGTAATATTTAGCTCAGTAGCGATGGTCATTTACTTTAAATCCCCACCTCCTTCAACGGAGAAAACCCCTTCAGAGAAAAAAGGCCTTAGGTTTGCCTGGATTTCAAATCACTGCCCAGGTGGCGTCCCAAAACACGATGACACCGCGTGCGAGCGTTTCGGTGTATGATGGGTGAAGTTCAACGCAACCTTTTGCAGGCCCTGATATTTGGTTTTGACTACAGTGATAAGTGAGGGGACATGTACAACATTAATTTCTTTCAGGTATTGGAAGGTTGGGTAAATAATATAAGACTTCACTCCCGATCCAGATTCTATACTAGAGTGGTGGTGATTTGTGCAACGAGGGTGGGAAGGCGACTTGCACAGAAAGCTCAGAGTAGTCTACAACTGTTTCTGGATTTTGAAGGGTTGAATGATGTATAACCTTCCCAGCATGATATTCTGCAACTTTTCGTGAGACGGTTTGATGTTCCCTAAGCTGAAGCAACCTGTGTCAATTGTTGAATCGAACGTGTAGCAAACTACTGTAGTACGAGCAGTGTCATTGATGATCTGGTTAAACGGAAGGGTTGATCTACCACATGTCATTCTAGCCGTTTAGCATTGTCAATACGAGCAAAATCTAAGAATTCTAATATGAATTAGATGGAACATGTAACAACCATATGATGTGAACCAATTTGCAACCAAACGTTCCTTCCGCTGCTTGATGTTTTGCTTCAACCTCTCACTACAGGAAGTGGTGGAGGTGGCCATGATTCAACTGAACGCCGGACCTTTTTGCAAAGCAAAGGTCGTCTGAGCGTGGAAACAGGGCCTAGATCTAGGCACAGAATGTCGCTTTTCTTTTCAAACTTGCCAATGTCATGTGCTGGTTTGGGAAGCCGGTGTAGGTAGATGTAGGTTCTCATATGTGCTATCCAAAGTAAGAAACTAATATCTTCTCCAAAGGAATGTGTGCGATGTTCTGCACCGAGGCCATGAGTTGGTGCTTGATGTTTGGATTCGGATTTGGGATTTGCCTACTTGACTACTGCAGAGTGAGATTTCTGTACGTACATTTCATGAGGAATGACTTTGTCTAAGATCTAAGAGATGCGTCCATATGTCAAAAGACAAACTCTACTCTAGACTGCTTGTTTGTTTAACAGCCTACTTCCATTATGCTGTGCTTTTCTTCATTTGTATACATAATATATGCAACATGAATCAACATGATATATGCTTATTTTATTGAATCATCGATTCTGTATCCGGTGATACCCGGTGAAGTACAGCAATACCTATATATTTTTTTAGCATGTATCACTAATTCTTAATACGGCAACTGCACATGGAAAAACAGTTCATATTCATACGTACTGATCAATTGTCCAACCGAGTCTTGACTGGTGCTAACACTTTCACGAAAAGCACAGATGTCATCGGGTTTGTCTCAGATGCTTGATTATCCCTCTTCTGTTGCCTTACAAACCCTTGTCAAAAAACACCTGGATTTCGATCGCTGTGTTACGGAAAATGGTGGCTGCGTTCCCATTTCGATCGCAGTGGCAGTAGTAAGAGATGTCAAGTAGAACAACACGACTATACAACAGTAAGAGATGCGAATGGCATGGTCTCCTGGGCATCCATCTCCACGTTTGCACATGGGTGTGTCCGCGCGGTTATTGTCTCTGTGAGCGAGATTGTATATCTGCTACTGGCGAACATAGCAACCAAGATTGCCAGGAAGATTGCATTTTGGTCATGACATCAATACTCACTTGCACTTGCAATTGTTTCTGGGAGGAAACAATGCCAATAAGATACTAGCTGTAAATAATTTTAACTCATCATGAGAGCAACGACTTGAAGATGTTTGAAGTTTTACCATCATAACCTGTGTTGGTTGTGCCTAGAGGCATGACAATTCAACTACAGTTCATTTAGCCAACAACACTTATCTATCGATTCCTTGAGCCTTGAGTTGCTTCTTATATGTACAAGTTGCTTGTCGCTGTGTTAGTGTGTGTCATCCGCGGTCATCGGCAATGTAACATGTGTATATTGTAAGTTCCACTGGCAGCTATCAAAACCACAAAGAATCACCTGGAGTTCACCAAACTCCCGTGTGCCTCCTGGCACTTCACAGCGACCACGCAGCTCCCCTTTTGGCTTTCCAACACTGATCCGCAGTGCACCTAAGACCCCTCGGAGCTCACCTCGAGCCCAGATCTCAAGTGATATACTTGAGGTTTCACCCATGAAGGTCACTGACATGATGGAAAGATATGGAAATCACACTCCTCAAAAATCAATTAACAAATCAAATATTTTGATATTTACAACAACGACAACCGGCAAAACATGCTTGATTGAAGACACAATACTGTTGGATATCTGACATCGAGTTATTGGATGGTGTCAGTTGATGGGTTTCCTGAAACCATTGCTTCTGTGCTCGCTTGTCGGCACGGTTCTTCAGAACCTCGGATATGTCGTGGAGACAGCAGTGTCCATTCTGCAAAAACCACCTCAAACTGGTATTGTCCATATGTTTGGTTAAAGAGTCAGCCAGTTGTGCAGCTGAGTGCACCCAGTACATGTTGACCCCTTGTGCTGCACGATCCTTTATGACTAGGGCTTCCAAAAGTGTCCTATGTTCCCTACATTGTGGGGTGGTATTCTTGGTTATGGCATCATACAGAGATTTGCAGTCTACGATGGCCAAACTAGGTGTTACTTCTTTGAGGGAGATCTCAGGACTACGCCATTCGATTTGGGGATTGAGTATCCATGCCCATGATAGTCTTATCCACTCTATGGAGTCTACGGCATCCGAGAGTGCATATGTCTCGGCAGCTAGGGTACTAGCTACTACTCGACTGATCTTCTTTGAATACCAGTGAAGCGGACTGGCCTTTGCGGCTCTTTTCTCAGAGATGGATTTGTCAGCTGCTACCATCAGACAACCCTTTTGGGATTGTTGCTTTTCTCGGCTTGCGAAAGAGGCATCAGAATATGCTACAAACTGGATACGATCTTCAGGGATATGTTGGATTCTGATTTTGACATCATGATACTTCTTGGCATCCCCTAGAAGTCTATTACAGTCATGAAGGTCTCGAATGGTGGCACAGTTTATTTTTGATTGGAGAAAGCTCAACCTTGACGAGATATCAGGACGAGTATTAGTTGCTGCATACTGCAAGGAACCTACGAGTCCACGCATGGCTTGACGTTCAGATTCAGTTACATTCATGGTTTCTCTCTTCCTACGGTCTCTATCAATGCTGATGGGATTGATGGCGTTGACATAGTCCGTTTGATCCAACTGGATATTACACTCTTTGTCTTGGCTGATGTGGATACCGGTGAAGGTAAAATCCGTTGATCGATGTGATCCAAAAGGAAACTTCGCTTCAAGCTGAGATAGCAGTTTGTGAAAACTCGGGCCGCCGGCACACAACCCATCATCGACGTGCATGCCGATGATCCCAGCAATGGATCCATTGGAATCTGGTAAGGTGAAGAGACATGGATCCAGAGGGCTTTGAACCATACCGAGCTTAATGAGGGTTTCCTTTAGTTCAACAAACCACAGGTATGGTGCATTCACTAATCCATATGCAGATTTGAGAAGCTCACAGACCTCATGGGATTTCAATTTCATGTGATCCCTCATTTCAGGGGGAGGTTCCACACCAAGCACTCTTGGATCACGACGTGATCCTCGAAGGAAGGCAGTCTTTACGTCAAAACTCTGGATGGTCCACTTTCTAGCTGCGCACAATTGAAGCAGCAATGATCGGGATTCTTTATGAAGAGTTGGGGAATCTCTGGGTATGTCTTCTATGTTGGGATCTTGATATCCCAGGATAACCAAACGTGATTTGGCCTTTCGATTCTTCCCCAGCTTTTCAGCATCTATGGCATCTAGTTCTTTCCAAGTATGGATCCAACGACACTGCATGATGTTCTGTTCAGGGATCATGTGTCGAGCGATTCTCCTAACAGTGCCGGTATCTAGCCACTGACTGATCTCCTTCCCTTGAGCTTCACGAAACTCCTTCATTTCTGTCGGAGTTAGATCACGCAGTTTGATCTCCGCACGCTGCCGTTTGGCCGCAGAGGCAACATGGCACCAGTGATCAATGGGTTCCTTGAGGATGTTATTTTCATCTTCTGCAGTCAGGAATATTTCAATGGCAAAACGTTGTTCCTCGGAAACATGCAAAATGTCTTGAGGTTCAGGACTGTCAAGGATATCTGGTTCATGATGGATGTGGAATATGGTGTGTCCAGTCCACGGCTTTGACTGTTTCCATGGTGGTGATGTCTTATGGATCCAACTATCCGACTGAGTCCAGGGTATCCCAGTGTTATCTTTTCCCACTGTGATTCGTTGATCAAGGAGAGTCAGTAGAGATACTGGACAATCGTCACATTCATTGGGATGGAATTCCTGCTGTCGAGGTTTGACATGTCTACGAATGAGTTGATTCCCCTGTATTATCCAATGATCATCAGTGAACAGCTCATCATCATCACTCGGGATTGGAACGGTACTAGCATCAATGGCTGAATTGGGATCCGGAACTTCACCTGATGAATGGGAGGGTGAGTATCCACTACTTGGAATCTCTGCCGGTTCAGAATCCGGTTGATGGCACGAACCCCCTGAATTTGGTGGGTGTTCTTCCATGAGCTCTCCAGTCGGCTGATTGGGGTTCTCCAAAACTTGAGGATTGATCATGTTATTTGGATCCGGCATTGTCAATTCTGAAGGCTCTAATGCTTGCTGAGTAAGGTCTTCATATTTGAAAACTCCCTTGCCTATTTGACTGGGAATGGACGCATTGGATTGAGTCTTCTGTTCTTGGAATTCTTGATGTTCTCGGATGGACAAGGATCGGATATGTTCCGGAGCGGTACGATATATCCTACCGATGTGGGACAACCAAGCAATGCTGTTGTTCTCATGGTTGATCACGGTTGCAGGTCCATGCCACCGACCAGGGTTCTGTCCGAGGCCGTTTCGCCAGAACATCACATTATCTCCTTGGTTCCACCAACCTCTATGGGGTCTATGGCGGCGGAGAAAGGCACGTCGCAGACGATCATCGTTGTCTGCCGCAATGAAGGCTCTACGGGCACACTCTCGCTTGGCAAGATTGTTTCTAAACAACACACCTTCGGGTGATTCAGAGTCAGCAAGATACTGTGCAGCATCAGGGATGTTCTGAGACAGAGATCCTGGAAGTTTACGACTTTTGCCTAATACCAGAATTTCGGGAGTATACCCTGAGTGACGGGATAAAGCATTCTTTGCGTTACAACAATGGGTCAATGCGATGTTAAATTCATGGCTGGACTTAATTTCATGTTCTGTGTCATACTTTCTCAACATTTCTTGTAGAATTTCACCATGCCTTTCGACTTTTCCAAGTTGCCAGTGAGCGTGAGCTGCCACGACTCGAACTTTCACATTCAAGCCTTGAGTGTGTTCGGCAAACGTTTCTGCACAAAACGACGAGGCACCATCAACCACTAGCTCCTCACAGGGTCCGGCCCAATGAAGCCAGGCGTGTTGAAAGCTGTTGAAGGCCCCCAGTGCATCGGTCTGATAGGTGTGGTGTGCTGAATGAAAGTTTGTCGCTGCATCTATGAAGTGAAAGAAGTAGTATTGGCTACCATCTTTGGCAGTCCATTGAATACCATCACATCCTACACTATCATTGAAGTCCTTTACATTCGATGTTGCGGAAGGCCTAGCATGACGAGGTCTCTGGCTTTCATGGCAAATACTACATCGATAGTCATCTATGGCATCCATTACACAATCAGGACACTTTTGATCCTTCAAAACGATTTTGAGTTTTTGGGCACTTGGATGTCCTAGATTCTGATGGATCTTCATTAGCCACTGTTGATGTTCTTTGTCCAACTTCAGAAATTTGGGTCCGTGTTGTAGAACCGACGGTGAATTGTCCTCTGCTTTGGGTTCTATCTCTTTGGGTTCTTCAACTTCCTTAATTCCCGAAAATGGTCTTTTTGGGAGATTGGGGTTCAAATCCTCCAATGAAGAATCACGACGTTTGGTGCTTTTTGATCTATCTTCAGAATCTTCTACGGGAATATCCTTTAGTCTACCAAACACGGATACCATCAGTCGGGCTGGTGGAGATTTTTGGCATATCTGGCGATTGCTCTTGTTTTCCCAAACCCACCAATCTCTACTGTCTATAATATTGCTGTCGTTCCTATGAATGACAAAACTCCTACGGCAAGGGGCTTCACCAGGCATCAAAGGAATCGGTGGTTTACGGAAGCGATCTGTGCCTTTGCACAGCTCCAGACAGCGGAGGGTCACTTCAGGAAAGAGATCGCTGGCCTGTTGAAACAAAGGACCTTCCTGGATTACTTTCTTACCAACTCTGGGTGCAGCTTCCAACGCATCGGACATCCACTTCTCTAGGGTTACTTCTTCAGCCTTTTCACTAGACGATTCGGTTACCGATGTGTCTCTCGCTGGAGGTTCAGGATACTCAGGTGGTCTTTCTTGTTTCACCAGCAATCTGCGACGCTTGGATTCGGGTTCATCGACCAAATCGCTGGCATCCTCGTTGTGCAGAATGCATGCTTGAGGTGTCACTTGTTCCTCATGGACTTGCGTGATGGCTTGCATGGCTCGGACAACACGTTTGGCAAACACATGTGTATATAGTTCTGTGTATTGGGATAAACTGATACGACCCTGGGATGTCTTTACTGATCCGGCAATGGGATGGTGGTGATGGTTCTTTGGGCATTTGAATTGTCCAAGGAAACGAGACATGATTTTGGAAGTCGTGAGAATCTGCATACCCTTTTGTATGGGGGTTTTGTACTCAGGATGAATCAAGTTACCCGCTACACACTGGTCACACCTACAGCATTCAAGGTTATCATACACGACTTGGAGTTCAGGTTGATACAGCATGTCCGAACCATTGGGCTGTTCCAGGTGAAAGTGCTTACGACTTCCACGCCAACATTGGAACTCATACAGGGCCGCACACAGCAACAAATGGACCTCATCCTCTTCTCGGGCTCGCATGATCTTTTCAGCAAGTTCGACCGACAGTTGCATGTTGAATTGATTCCATTTACACCACGCAGTGCAACGAGGTGCTACCCAGATATGTCCAGGTCGTGATGACATTAACAGATCATATAACTTGCAACGATTTTCGAAATACTGAAGGTCACCTTGCTTCAGACCGAAACGATGGGCCCTCCCCCCATTCAGGAGGCATTGCTTGGTCAGTTGACTGTCACTGGAGCAATAAACTTCTAAGACCTCACAATTGTCCTTTTGAATCCAACGAGGGTCTTTCTGAAAGAATCCCTTGCTATCCAGATAGTTCCACATTTCGGATAAAACCCAGTTATCTTTCTTGGATTGGGTGTTAAACACATGCTCGGATAGACAAGTCAGAGCTGACGCACTCGGCAAATCAGGGGTGCTCACGCCTTGGGCTGTGGCTGCAACTGTTGTTGCTGAATCTGGCTCAGGGCTTGCATCATGTGCTGCATGACTGTCTCCATTTGAGACAGGCGGTTCTGGATGGATGCATTCTCGGCCTTGATGTCCAGCACTGATGTCACCGCATCCCAGTCGGAGTCCTCCTCGTCCTCCTCGGTCATGTGGTGGCTTCCCTTGTGAGGCTTTGGTGTCATCGACCCTGTCGGAGCTCCCGGCAGTTCTCCCTGAGTCTTCTTGGCCTTGGTCTCGGGCTTGGGATAGGCAGCAGTGGTTTCCAGACCACCCTTGGCTTCCATGATCTCCGTGTACCTCTCGATGTAGACCAGAAACTCCCGGTGAGACGGCTTCTGGGAGTCGCCGTAGCTCTTCACAAACCAGGTCACATAGCCCGGGTCCTCGTGCATCACCTGGTGGTATGGCTGACCCACCTTCGTCTTGCCAAACTGAATCGTTCGGTTTTGCAAGTCTTCGAAGCTTACCTTTTCCAGATCCACCTGCTTCTCGGCTTCGTCCTGGGATTTCCTGACTTTCTCGAAGCGTTGAGCCAAGGAGAGAGACATGATGGGCGGACGGTTGGCACTCGAAGTTGTCACACGGGGGAATGTCCTTCTTGAGATTCGGATTAGCTGCAAAACACGGACGACCTTCACCTGAGAGATCTTGTGATGAAATGGGCACTTCGTCATGAATTGTATCAACTGAATTTGAAATCTCACTCTTATGTTTGGTGGTTTCATTGCAAGACGATTCTTTCGGATTGCTTTGATCTTTATGAGATTCAGTGAGAAACACAGGCTGCGGCTTGTTCAAAGCATCGATTTTCACAGACCGTGTGAACTTGGTGTCTTTGGCTATCTCAATCATCTCACTGATGTCCAGCGTGAACAGCTTGCGATCCGTCAGCGACAGCGGCACCGAACACTGCAATCTCTTGAAGTAGATGGATTGATCTTCAGTGTCAATGACAGCGCCTAGTTGTCTTAACACGTTGTTGGATATCAAAAACGGGGTGCGAGTATCCACGATTGCAACCTTGATCCAAACTGGTCCTATGGGTACTACTATTGATCTATTGCAGGTCACAGTGCTGTTGTTACCGAATCGAAACGACATGTGAACTGGACTCTCATAAATGCTTGCACGCACTTCAGCGGGCAAACTTGACAAAAACTCAGCCTCTTGGTGACTTCCCATGATGGTTTGTGAGGCTCCGGAATCAACGATGCCAACAGCGTTATGACTTGCAAACATGGCTACATGTGGAACACTGGTGATCGTCTTCTCACCTGGGACGACACGATCGGGCTGATGGCTCTCATTGTGCAACGAATCACCTTTGCTCAGAGGGGTCTCGGGGTGCATCCTGCGATGATGGTTGAGTCGGGCAAATTGTTGTTGGATACGTTCTTTGGACCATTTGTGAAAACCGGATGTCAACAAACTGTTGTGTTTACAAACTTGGTTACCGACATGATTAGACAACTTTCTAACAACAGAGTCGAGCGAAAAACAATCATTCAATATCGGAGTGTGATCTTTCCCCAAAAATACATGATCGGAGTGTGAAACAAAACTCTCACCGACAAAATGTCGGTCCTGGGTCTCAAGTTCAGAAGGATCAGGCGGCGGGATGTCAATCAGAAGGTCGCCATCGTCATCACCATCAAGCACAAGTGCGTTTGCACTTTGCGGCTTGGAGCTACCCATGGCGGTGGGACCTGAGTTCTTGAATGGGCACTCCCTTTTCCAGTGTCCCCGACGTCCGCAAATCCTGCATTCAGACTCGGCTATGCGTTGTGATAACGGCTTTCGAAACTTCTGAAACTTCGACTTGCCCTTGCCTTTTGACCCCTTGATGGGCCAAAAACCGCGACCCTTGCTCTTCTCTGCCAACCTCCTGCGGGCATCGGCATAGGCCGTGAGAAGAATCGACATTTCTTCATCACCTTGGAGAAAATCTATCAAGGATTCCTCGAACTGGTGCACCACTAGTGCATCCTCGTCCCCTTCGGCTGCGAACTGCTCCAGAAGCTGTTCTGGGAGTTCCATGCCATCGGACACAAAGACCTGTTCATCCAAGGTCTGAATCTCCTCCTCATTGTCCTGGGCATAGTTGACCTCATACTGCTTCTTGGTGGATTTGGCCTGTCCATGAACTTCACCAAAGAACTTCGATCCAAGCAACCTGATGGCTGAAGTCACCGCCTCATACTTCAGGTCACCACGGGCGTCAACTATCACCTTCTTTTTGTCCTCTGATGACAACGCCGAGTTCCGCAGTAAGATGTAAGACCTTACGTCAGTCAACGACACGTTCTGACCCAGAAGATCTTCGAACAGGATCTCATGACGAGCCAGGTAGCTTTCATTGGATTCGTCCTGACGCTGAGAAGTTCCAAACAAGGCCTTCTCAAACTTCTCGTACCTATCTTCCAGCAGTGTCTTTCCCCAGACACCTCCCAAGGTTTGTACGATCAGGCGTACCCCTTTGTCATCTGACGTCTTGAGACGTTCCGTATCTAAGCGAATCAACTTCTGCAGGGCCGAACCTTCGCATTGTAATGCAGCACGTGGTGCCAACAAATGCAGGTGTTCCTTCGGCCATATGCCTGCTAGAAACTGTAGACGCCTGGAGTAATCGGAGATGTCAGTGCTTCCTGGAGTAAACGTTGGGATCAGATTCCATGGAAGAAATGACTGGTTGGGTCCTCCCGAGCTGCCAGCTGTAGAGGATGGATCTCCCGAAGTGGGATTCATGGAGCCGAGGATCTCTTCGCTTTCAAGTGAGATGTTCTATGACGCGCTGCCTCAGCTCGTCTTTCACCAGGCACTTGGCGAAGCTCACAGCTCCGCTACCAATGTAAGTTCCACTGGCAGCTATCAAAACCACAAAGAATCACCTGGAGTTCACCAAACTCCCGTGTGCCTCCTGGCACTTCACAGCGACCACGCAGCTCCCTTTTTGGCTTTCCAACACTGATCCGCAGTGCACCTAAGACCCCTCGGAGCTCACCTCGAGCCCAGATCTCAAGTGATATACTTGAGGTTTCACCCATGAAGGTCACTGACATGATGGAAAGATATGGAAATCACAGTATATATATATATATATACGTATATATATATATTATATAATATATTATATATATATATTATTTATATATATACGGACATGTCCTTTCATTTGGAACGACATGTTTTCGGCCATCTTTGGGCAATACCAAAGCTGAAAGAGATGGTTCACTTCCCAAAGCTGGAATCTCCTGAGCAACGGGTTTCCAGGGTGCCATATATATATATATATTTATATATATATTTGAAAGCAGTGATCCCCATGGTCTTTCCATTTCACTTGGCAATCCTGCATGTAGTGTGGACTCCTTTGAGGCAACTCCGGCTCAGGGAATCAAAAGGTGTCGGCCGATTAGTGAGTCGCCATTTGGTTGGAGCTCAGGCGAGCTCATTCAGTTGATCCATTTAAACTGGTAGCGGAGCCGCCCTAGAGGCGGCACCAGGGATTGACTTGCCCAAGGCTGGGCTGAAGTCAGGAAGCAGTGATCATGTCCTCGGAGTCGAAGGATGGCTCCAATGGACAATTTAGAAGATTCAATGGTGATAACCTTGATGGCAAGGCCTATCGCCAGTGGAAACTTTGGGCTAAGGCGAAGATGATGGCCACCAAGGACCTCTCCAAGACCCAGAAGGGCCCTTTTGTCTATTGTCTTCTGGATGGAACTGCTCTGGAAGCAGTTGAACATCTGACCTTGGATGAGCTGGCAGCCGACAATGGTGATGAGGCCATTTGGACGGCCCTTGATGCTAGGTTTCCAGACAAGCTGCAGCATGACCACATGGCTGAGTCACTCAAGGAGGTGTTTCAGCTCAGTGCTCGAGAAGGTGAATCAATGGCAGCCTGGACCTCACGGGTCCAAGATACCTTCTCTCGCTGCAGGAGGAAGGTCAATGTCGAGTTCCTCCCGGAGGCTCGAGGCTGGATTGTTCTTCATCAGTCAGGCCTGACGGAGGATCAGAGAGCCATAGTGACTGCGAAGAATCAGGGGGACATGAAGTTTGACACAATGATGGTGGCAATGAGGTCTTGCTTCCCAGACTTTAAAGCAGGACCAAAAGGAAGTCGAAAAGGTGCTTCTGCCTTTCTGGTGCAAGAAGAGTTTGGCTCACCGGAAGTCAGCCAGGAAGCTGATGATCCAGCTGACGCAGTGGTCTTCGAGGAAGTTGAAGCCTTCCTGAGTGAGCACGGTGTCCCCTCTCCTGAAGCTGAGGTGGATAATGAGTGCTTCAACGAGGAGGATGTCGTGGAGATCCTTGCTGCTAGCTGGAAAGAAAAGAGATCAGAGATCTCTCGTTTGCAGAAGAGTCGTCGCTTTGGCCAAGTCAGTGCTGTGAAGCGAGCCTTTGCCAACGAGGTTTCAGAGCTGAAGACCAAGAGTAAGTGCTTTAAGTGCCACAAGGTTGGGCATTGGGCTCGGAACTGCCCAAACAAAAAGGCTGAGAAACCCTCTTCTTCTGGAGCAGCGGTGGTTTGGTCTCTCCCAACTTCTGGTGCAGCAACTGTCATCAACGCTGAAGAGGTCATGCTTATCTCCTCTCCAGGTTTCGGAGTGATCGACTCAGGTTGTGGCAGGACTTTGGTTGGTCAAGCAACTCTTGGTCAAGTTTTCCATATGCTGAAGGAGAAGGGCAAGAGAGTTCCGACTTTCAAGAAGAGTCAGAACCTCTTTCGTTTTGGGAATGGACAGGAAGAGCTGTCTGAGAAGACAGCTACCATCCCCGTCGGCATTCATGGTCAAGATGGACACATCGAGGCAGCAGTGATTCAAGGAGACGCACCACTTCTTTTTAGCAGGTCTGCTATGAAGAGTCTGGGTGCATCTTTGGACTTTGAGCATGAGACTTTGACCCTGAAGGGAAGAGAGTCGCGTCCCGTCCAGGTGAACTCGGCTGGTCAATTCATTGTCAATGCGATGTACTTTTCCGAGATTGACGAGGTGTTGTCCACCAATCACTATGTGACTGAGACTGAGAATGACCAGGTGACTGACTTCGAGCAGGCCCCGGACGAGATTGATGTCATCCACTTTGACGAGGTCACCCCCACCAAGGAGGCCCCTGATGAGTTGGAGACCGAGTTGTCACAGTTCCCGAAGGGCAAGGTCACTTGCCGTCTCATGGTGAATCATCTAGCTTGGAAGAAGAATGAGAAAGAAAACTGCAAAGTGGCTGAGCTGTTCTCACCACCACGGTTCGCTGAAGTGGCGGCAAAGAGGGGTCAGCGAGGTCTTTCTTATGACCTCTTGCAAGGCTGGGATCTCATAAAGCCGAAAGTTCAGCAACAGGTGAGTCAGGAACTGGCTCAAGAGCAACCCGAGCTCCTGGTGTGCTGCACTGAATGTAAGCACTGGGGCGGGTGGTATCGTCTCAATCGCAACAAGTTGTCTTTGGTCGAACAGTGTCGCAACAAGAAGGTCGCCAAGAAGCAAGCACAGTTTGTGGTGGAGGAAGCCAAACGACAGCTGAAGAGAGGTGGCCGAGTTTTGATCGAACATCCATGGAGCTCTGATCTATGGAAGTATCCACCTATGGCGAAGCTTCTTCGTCGCATGCACTTGTGCCGAGTGGATCTGTGCGCCTATGGACTTTGCTGTCCGGACTCTGGCCTACCTATTCGAAAGCCCACTGGAATTGCGGTGTCTCATGCGGACATGGTTCACTTGGCTGCTCAGTGTCCAGGACATCCGAAACACCAACTAGTGGAAGGGAAGTGTTTGGATGGAGAACTTAGAAGTGCTAAGACGGCTAGGTATACAACTGAATTCTGTGAGCGTTGGCTTTCGTGTGTTGATCATCTTTCACCATCCTCATCTGTCTTGTACTCAGAGGAGACCTCTGAAAACCCATGTGAGTCTCTTTCCAAAGAAGCGTCCGAAGTGTTAGCAGCAGAACCCGAGTCCATCACCGATGAACAAGTTAAGTCCTCACTAAGGAAAGTTCATAACAACCTAGGACATCCAACGAATAGAAACCTAATGAGGGTTTTGAGAAATGCAGGTGCATCAGACCGGGCATTGCAGCTAGCAGAGTTTAGCTGTTCAGTCTGTGATAACCGCCAGCACCCTGGACCATGCCTTCCAGCTTCGTCACATCAGATAATAGACTTCAATCATAGGATAGGTATTGATGTGAAATTGTTTCCAGGTTGGGAGGAAAACCAAAAGATAAAGGCCTTGAACATAGTCGATTATGCTTCAAGTTTTCAGGTCGTCGTTCCTTTCTATGAAACTGAAACGGCCAGTGTTCTGAAAGATCCTTTTCGTTTGAGATGGCAATCGTGGGCAGGGGTGCCGGTTGAGGTTATCTGTGATCCAGCACGCACCAATGTTGCTGACATGTTTGTTGACCCACTGGAATTACAAGGTGTTCGTGTTCTCACCACAGCAGCCGAAGCTCATAACCAATTGGGGAAAGTTGAGAAGCATGGTCATTTGTTTGAAGTCATCTTACAGAAACTCATTGATCAAGTCCAACCTCAAAACCAATTGGAGTATGAAGAGTGCATCTTCCACACCATGAATCGTAAAAATGAGATGTTGAATAGCAAAGGTTTGAGTCCCTGTCAACACGTTTTCGGTAGAAACCCTAGAGTCCCTGAAGATCTTATCCAGGATAATCCTGATCCCGTAGCTGGTACCAGTCCTTTGTTTGATGACCAGTCGGCAAGAACATCTGCAATTCGTGCAGCTGCCAGAAGTGCCGTAGCTACAAGTCAGGATGACAGGTCTCTTCGCGAGGCGCTCAATGCCAGACCCAGGGTTGAAAGAGATTTCGTGGCAGGAGATTTCGTTCATTACTGGAGAACCCAAAAGTATATGAACGGGGTCCGGTTAGTTGGGGGTAGATGGTTTGGAACGGCAATAGTCATGGGAAAAATCGGTAGGAACGTCCTGGTCTTTCATCGTCGTCATTTGTTCAAAGTGACACCTGAGCATTTGAGACACGCCACTCTAGAAGAGAGAGCTGTTGCCCAAAGCGATGGAAGAGAGCTGCTCGGAATTTCGGACTTGATTTCGGAGGGCAATAACCTACTTAAGTAGTCAGTATGTCGATTTGAGCAATAACCAAGAGAAACCCCCATCCTTTGAGTCGTATCAAATCCCAAATCAAGCAGCTGATGCCACCGATGTTTGGGAGCGTCGGGGAAATTTCTGTGTTCGTGTTCATAATCGACTTAGGGTAGGTAGATTCATGCCAGCCTCCGATGATCCTTTCCTTTCTGAGTTTCGTTTGAAAGACTGGAGAAACACCATCGTGCAAGGTAGACCAGGCGATAATGTTGATAGACCATGGTCCAAGCCAGAAGCAGCAACGCAACCGCTTCAAGCAGAGCCCTGGTTAGGTGAAACCTGGTTTGAAATCGAAGTTCCAAGTTCTGATCAAAATACCGGTTTGGGACAACCATCAAGCATCTCACAACCACCCAGTGATGATGTCCAATTGTTTGATGCAAGTGAGCTAGCCCCGGAAGCAAGTCCAGCCGAAACCTCAGCTCGTCGAGCGATGCCGTATGAGAAGTCAGCAAGTGCCAGCTCCAGTCAAGCTCATGGCTACGGCCCTCTTCGTTTTAGGAATCGTGACAGCACCAATTCCTCTGAAGTACTCAAGACCTCCTAGTGTTTTCCTTGATGATTTTCAAGAAGCAATGGAAGAAGTGTCCAATGAGAGTCGTGAAAAGAGAAGTGCCAGCCGTGAACCCTCTGGTAGCCCTAGTGCCAAAGCTGCAAAACATGATGATCGCTCGGAAGTTTTGTTTGCTGAGCTTCGCTCCTTGCCGAATGCCGAAGCTTTAGTAGCAGGTTTCTTGCAGAAACGTATGCAGACTGAGCTGCACCATTCTAACAACCCACCAGCTTTGCAAGAACAGATTGATGATGCAAAGGTAATAGAGTTCGTTCACACCTTGCAAGAAGAAAAGAAAGCTTTGAAGGTCATTCCCCCAAAGCAGGCAGGTAAGATCAGAGCTGACAAGCCAGATAGGATCATGACCAGTCGAATAAGGTTGAAGACCAAACCAGTAAGATCAAAGCTAGGTGGTGTCTTCGTGGCCATCATGACCCTGATTTGATTACAAAGATTGTTTCGGGTAAGTGTCACTCACCAACCTTATCTCAGTTGGCGCGTAGTGTGGTCTTGCAGTTGATTGTTAGCCATAAGTGGGAAATGAATCTGGGTGATATCAAAGGAGCCTTCTTAGAAGCTGATGTTCGTGACCAAGCTCTTAAGAACCCAGTTTTTGCAGAACTACCCGGGGGGAGTCCCAGGCATCCCGTCAGGAAGCCTAGTGCAAGTTTTGGGAAACATTTATGGAGCAAATGACGCACCCCACAATTGGTACAAAGAGTTTGATGCTGTTGCTCAGTCCGCCGGCTTTGTGAAATCAAAATTTGATGCCTGCCTCTACGTCTGTTATGGAAGTACTGGTCGTCTCGAAGGTGTGCTGGGAGCCCATGTTGATGACACCATAACAGGGGGAAACGGTAAGTGTTATGACCAGGCAATCGCCTTTTTGAAAAATAGATTTCCTTTTCGAAAATGGAGGTCTCGAGGGGGCGAGTTCTTAGGTACTCAATACACTCAGCATGAGAACTTTGAGATAACATATCACCAAGAGGAGTATGCAGAGCACATTAGGCCTATTACCATTTCCAAAGAAAGATCTGGCTTCCAGCCACGGATCGAGAAGTAGCAGCCCTTAGAGCAGTGAATGGTGCCCTCGGCTGGGTCTCATCCCAGTCTCGGCCAGATTTAGCAGTTCAAACATCCATTTCACAGCAGGCCTTTCCAAGCCCAACCATTCGCCGCAAATCAAGCAGTTCGCCGAGCACGACAACAAAGTGATTTAGAGATCAGAGTCCCATTCATTGATCCTGAAGAACTCACCGTTTGTTTTTGGTCTGATGCTGCTTTTGCAAATTTTAGTGAACATAAGACACAAGCAGGTTGGGTAATGGGGTTTACTTCAAAGTCCATGAGTAAAGGTGATGATGTTCCAGTGCACTGTATTGGTTGGAAGTCATATAAACTCCCAAGAGTAGTGGCCTCAACCTTAGGAGGAGAAGCACAAGCTTTTGCTAGCGCATCTGGAATTGCTGAATGGACTTTGCTGCTATTGGCTGAAGGTTTGGATGGCGTTTTTGATTTGAGCGAAGTCTCTGATGTTTTGCTACGCCGCAGTCCAATTGGTATGACTGACTGCCGATCGTTGTTCGATCATCTAATTTCTCTTGGAAGCGGTGGACCTTTAGATGACAAAAGAACTGCAACCGATGTTGCAATTATCCGCCAAAGCATTCAAAGAGCAAAATTAGAGCCTAGATGGTGTCCAACAGGACACATGGTAGCGGATGGCCTCACCAAAGACAAGGGAGAACCTTTAGATTTGCTGAGATCGGTAATCCGCACAGCCCGATACCAGCTGGCAGACGAAGATACCGTATTGGATAGGAAAAAGGCTGAACGTGAGCTTCGTAAACACAAAGCTGCCACGAGAAACATTCCATCCAAAGTTGATCTACCCATGCCTGATGTTTCGTTAATCTGAGGGGTAGTGAGTTGTCTTTTTCCACTTTCACGAACTGAGATCGTCTTTCTTTCATGTGCAGTGTATAGTTCTCTTTCTCTTGAAAGCCTCTCAGTGCACCATGTCATATCACACCAAAGTTCCGGAAAGTGTATAAAAGTTTGTGTCCAAAGGTTAGACCCACACGCATAGAATTCGTTTTTGTGTAAAGAACTGACTTTTTGAGGTTGTAAGTAATCATACCACACCAAGGGTAGTACACTCACTTGAGTGTCGTGTCTTGAGCCCAAGCTGGACTCAGCTGCTGGTTCAAATTGAGATTGATTACTTTGAGCCTTGTCAATCGTCGATTGTCTCCTTTCTTGCGACAATGAGTTTGTCTAAGAGCCCCAATGCACCCTTGTCGGCGGAAGAAGCTCGCACTTTGACCAGCTTGCTGATGAGAATGCAAGCGGCAGGTTTGGAGCCTACGGCCGAAGATCAAGGTTATGGAGCGATGACTGACGCCTCAAAGCGTCGCAAGCCAGAGTCTGAAGTGAGTCTGGAGGACTTTGAACATATCGAGCCCTTCGTGCAGTACGAAGCTGAGAAGTTTGGAACTGAGAAGCCCAAGTCCTCCACTGATGGTTCAGTGGGAAAGACTCGAGTGCATATCCCTCTGGTCAACGTTGGAGGAGTCAAGATTCCACCCAACGAGAAGGATATGGAAGATTGGAGCACCAACATCTGCGAACTTCCAAAGGTATTACACCTGGGAATGTCCTATGCCGAGCTCATTGCTGACCCCGAGTTCATGGACTACCTCATTTGGGTGAGGACTCATGGAGTGAAGAAAGGTGGTCGCTTTGAAGATTTCTCTCTGTTTCTGCAGGCGGTGGATTACACCAAGGAGCGTGTGTGCCCGAACTCGCACCAAACGTTCCCGGGTTCCAATCAGATTCGTAAGAAGAAGGTGCCAGTCGACAAGAAGTAGAAACCAGCTTTTTGAGCCATGATCCTTCTTTGACTTTTGGATCAACGGATTAGCAAGGAAGATTTGGATTGACCAACACTGTCATCTTTTCCTTTGATGCAGTTGTTTCTATAAAGAGAGGGCGACGGAGTCGCTGCAGGCTCTCTGTTGTTTCTTTTGTTGTTTTTTTTAAGTTTGGGGAGTTTGAAAGCAGTGATCCCCATGGTCTTTCCATTTTACTTGGCAATCCTGCATGTAGTGTGGACTCCTTTGAGGCAACTCCGGCTCAGGGAAACAAAGGTGTCGGCCGATTAGTGAGTCGCCATTTGGTTGGAGCTCAGGCGAGCTCATTCAGTTGATCCATTTAAATATATATATTTGGATTATATTTGGATTCCAGGCATTACACTTTAGGTGGATGTGCTCACAAAGACATACACCACTCTTATCACCGCTTTTCAACGGTGCCTGTCCATGAGACTCCAGCTCCTTTTTGAGGACACCAAAAAAAAGGGCGGCTTGGATCAGATGTGCCGTGGGCGGTTTTGAAGAAAAGGGAGGATGTCAATAAGATATAACGTAGTGTCAACATTTTGTTTGTTTACTCATATACTCAACAGATGATGATTGTATACATGGTACAGTGATGTATAGTGCATTGATACAAGTTTTAGTTCAGAAACTCGCATCAATCCTACTACAACGTAAGGTTGCCGGCGCTGAACGTATTCGTTCGAAGGGAATTGGGTCCGCCTTGCTGAGTTACGGTTCAAGCCATCCTGCCCGGATATCCAAGAAGCCATGGCGTTGGGGTGCCCAAAGAATGGTGGGAACTTTTGCCAGAGACCTAGGTGAATTTTTTGTACATCTCTTCCAACAAGTTTTTCATATTGGGTGTCCCCACCGATGTGACTTGGAAGTAGTGACCATCGGAGTGCAAGAATGGATGACAAATTATGAACAAACATATTTTAAACAAAACAAAGGGAAAGTCCCTCGGAATCCACTCTGACAATGATTTTTTGTTTGGCATTGAATATCAGGTTGTGGTTTTCATCCCCAGGTTGTGTTAGAGGGTAGGTCATCAAGTTTGTTAGATCATGCAGGTGAAACAAGTAACAATTAGTCATGTCCAATGCGAATGTTTTGCGTTTCAGCACCATTGCATCATCATTGATCAGAATTAGGGGATTGTATCGCGCGATTCGGTTCAAAATGTTCGCACCCTTCTACTTGAACTCACACAACGATCATGTATCACTTACATTTGCTTATATACATTCACAAACAAATCAAGACGCCACTTTAGTTTTCTTTGTTGTATCCTTTATCATTTCTTGTTTGCACTTTCTATGTGCGATACACAACCTGAAAAAAAACAAGTAGCGCAAGTAGGTGAGTTTGTCCACTTCATCCAATATTTTCAGCCGATGTTGAACGCTTGGAAACACGACCATTGAAATCGACCAAAGGGATGCCCAAATGAAGTCGGGATTAGAACTCAAGTTCCAAAGCAAACAGGTCATGTACTCCCCAAAAAACCTAACATGTTCCCTGAAAAAATAGTGGCTGGAAGAGTACTTTCCTTTTTGAAATGATCCCTTTATAACTTGGTGGATCATCCCAGGACTCGTAAGTGGCAGTCTAACCATGGTTATATAGTCAGTCCCCATCCCCTCCCCTTCCAGATGTCCTAAATAGCTTATATATAGGTATTTCCTAAAATGGTGGTACCCCCAAAACACCCCAAGTGCTGATCATTTTTAGTAGGAAAACCCATGGTGGTGATTGGGTACCACCATTTAAGGAAACACCCATATATATATAGGGGTTACTAACCACTTTCTATCTGGGATGATCCTCCAACTACCGGGTGAAACCTGCCAAGGACAAAACCCGTGAAGTCCCTTGAGTCGGAGGAACAACGTAGCTCAGCCTGGGAAGATGGGGGGTTGAAAACAGCTTGGTTTTTGACTGGGTTTTATTTGGGATATTTCGGGAAGATGACTTCCGTTAGTATGTTTCTATGTATTTTTCCATTTGGATCAAAACCACCAGCTATAGATTCTATGGATACTCATGGGTTTGGTCTATGTACAGAAGTTGCACTTCTTGAAACTAACATTTCAGGGAGGGTAAGGTCAGCAATTTTGTAGCTACATGGCAATAGGATGTAGCTAAAGAGTGACTATTTCCATCTATTTTCATGTTTACGTGTGCAGTTCCATCCCCATCGGAACGAGAGACGATTCAGATTCGGTCAAAGATATTTACTAATTACCATATGAAATTTCTTGGTGTATGAAAACTACCAACTGAAAAATACACTATATAGTTCTACTTCGCCAAGTACCTTTGATGCTGCTTCATTCCTTGGTAGTCAAGGGTTGGCAAGACTTTCTGCTATGTTCAGTCCTTTTTCATGAGGTTGATAAGCTTTTAAAGCAAATTATTTGAGAAAAAGGTCGTTCATGTTTTTTGTTTCAAGATATGTCACAAAACTTACAGGCTACTATACCATCGCCACAAATCTCAGGTGGTGATTTCAAGACTTCAGAACGTGGATTGGGTCTTCCACATTGGCTCTTTATATTAGGTTAGAATACTTTGCATAAGGTTATTATTTTATAATTTTATAATCATATCAGCACCTTCCAACAAGTGCCAATTCAACCCCAAGGGCTTGTGAATTGATACCAGCATTTGGCACCCTTAAAATAGAAGGTCCAGGTACCAGGTATCAGGTATCGTTCGGTCTCCAGGTTTGCACCGCATCCGAATCACCTTGAGCAGCCGTGATGTGCCTTGGCGATTTTGGAAAATCCAAACGGGGTATCCGTGGCGGGGTTGAGATAAGGATGGTTGTTTTTTGAATGTGGTACAGATATTTCTACAACTTGAAGGTTTTACTGGGTTTTGTTGTGAAAACCAAGTTATCATGTGGAAGTGGAAAAAGGCATCCATTATTTTCCAGGCACTCCATAAATTATGACATGAATCTTCTTACAGCTTCGTTTTTGGGGCCTTCACGTGAATTGATATCATCCATCATCATTATATTAGCACTATACATCAACAAGTAGGCCTAGGCTTTTATACAGCAGGAGATAACATGTTTGACATCAACTTATCAGACTATCATCATGATATACTAATATACGCATAATATACGCACGATGTCACCATGATGGCCATTTTGCACGTGGTGTTTTGGTACCACACCTTTCCTTCCCCCCGGGTCTTTGGTTCCTTTCTTCCCGTGGATCAGGTCAAAGCGTTGGAGAAGGTTTGCACCGATTTGGTCACCGGTGCTAAAGCCAAGGACCTCATTCTTACCCAGTCACCTCAGTGAAGACCATGGATGCCATGCATGTGGCTGCAAACGACCTTTTAAAATGGTAACTAAGATATACTAAGATAATTACTGTGGTTAGCACCGGCAAGGTGCTTTGGAATTTCTAAGAGCACTTTATTTTTTGCCAACAGGTAACCTCCTCCACTTCCTTACAGGATAGTATGTTTCAATTGGTAGGACCACCACCTTTGAGTGCATAGCCGCTTCGGAGACAAACCTGGAAAAGTAATGAGAAAAGACCGTTGAAGGTAGCGTCCACAGGTGTAAGTGATTTTTTGGATGTAAACTTAATGGCTAGATATACTATCTAGATCTATTCCAAAGGCTGAATCGTTGGATGTATACTTTCATCTAGGCTTTAGGCCTTCATTCATAAGACTTGCAACATACGTAGCGAATTACACCCTTGGAGTAGCCTTATCGTTTCCCTTGATGTTTTGTTTGGGGCTTCTAACTACCCAATTCGTTTGGTGTACTCACTCCCATAGTTGCAAACACCGAGCCAAGAACTGAGCTGGGCGATTCGATTGAGCCGTTGGTGCTAGCAACTTTTTGTTACTTAACATGAAACCAAGTGATCATGGAAACTTCACTTCTAAAATATCACAATCTATCATGGAAGCTTTTCGACCAAAGGGTAGGAGGAAAGGAAACAAGATGTTTTAGAGGTCTTGAAAGACTTGCAACATGTGGTACAACACTAATGATATTTGCCCAACTTGCAGGATTGGAGTTGATGGAATCTGAAACTTCCCAAATTCCCCATGAGTGGTCGTGGACCATCATTTTTCGAAATTGTTGGCTTTGAATTTTTATCAATATGAAGATTCACTAGCTGAGGTGTCCAGAAAAGGCCACACTTATTTCCAGGTATCCTAATCTTCCCATGTCATCATTTTCTACCCGATGCGGAGGACTTGAAAGTTGCTGGACCTACTCGTTTGGGAGCCCATGACCGACAAGGTTGTGCACGTTGGTTGTTAGCTACTATTTAAAAGGTGACCTATATAAATAGCCGTTGTTTCACATGGTGGTTGTTTAGGATTCGGGAATCCTCATAAAATAATCTGATGATCAGGTTTTGAATGTACAGTAAATTACACAGAATTGTCGATGTGTCAGTGCTATTTGCAGTGTTCAGTGCACTGATGGGGGATTCCCTTGATTGTTGGTAAGTTTTTGTCCGGCAACAGACAGGGCAAGGCTTTGAATCTGTAATTGTAGTGGATCCTTGATATCCACCACGTAGTGTGATACGTATGTGTTGGTGTTGCCCCTATCATTTCCAGATGAGGGTTGAACTATGTTGAACTAGTGACTACAGAAACATGATCTTGATTGATCTTGGTGAACGAAGAATGAAATAAAGACGATAGTAAGTATTGATCAGTATTGTTACTATTGCTAGGTTGTGGTTCCAAAGATTCTTTATGTTCACCACTATTTGGGGAAGAATTTCCAATTTGCCTAGTATTTTTCAGATGGGTGGTTCAACCACCAAGCATATTGGATCTATTGGTACTACTTTGCTCTCCCTATCGAGGTCTTCCTACCAAGATTCTGCGCCTCATGGTCCGCAAGTCACCTTGCGGAGAAGGTGCAGTGCAGCATTGGGTCAATGGGTACGTTTTTCAGGCAGTGGATGGCATATCGTATGTTTTCTAGGTGGTGGCAACTCAAACATGTTTTATTTTCATCCCTACTTGGGGAGATGATCCAATTTGACTAATATTTTTCAAGTGGGTTGAAAGCACCAACTAGTTTTCATAGATGATTTGTCAGTCAGGTTGTTTCACCAATGCATCGTTTTTTTGTTGTTCAAGTGTTTTTGTGGAAGCCGCAGTTGGGCAAATCAAAAGGTCAAATTTGCAGAAGCTGATGCACATTTGCAAATAAGATGAGACTGACCATGTCCGACAAAATCTTTGAGAGAGTCGAGGGGTGCAGTTCAAAACCCCCAAATCTACCCAGGTTCTGATTCATATTACAGTATGTTTCCTGCATTTTTACAAATGTGTCATAGTTGCATGTGAATAGATCTACCTCTCTCTATATATACAACAATTCTAGTAGATACATGTATACTATCAAAGACTTCAAGAGTGTCAACTCTCTAAGCTGCAAAAGGGCCATGAACGAAACGAACGAAGGTGTTAACGAAACCAACCACTTCAGTGTTCCCAGCCCAAGAACAGACACAAGTAACCATGTCATCCATTGAGAAATAGTAAGGAGCCTTACCATTTCTTACGTTGGATATTTTTTTGATGATATATATATTTGTGAATGCTTGTGTCTTGTGTCCAGTTTTCTTTAAAACACTTGATTGTCATTGCCACTGATGGGCCCTTTACGATGTTGCGTCGACCGTGGAGGAAGGCGGGGAGGGGAATGGATGGCTTGCCTCAGTTAAGAGAAGGTTTTGTGAACCACTGGATTGCTACAGGTGGTGGTTTTGACTACACATGTTGTTTGTCACAATCATACTTCTCCTGTCGGAGAAGACCTCCAACCAATTTTTGATTTGACCTCCAACCAAGTTTGATGCAGTTTGCTCCCCCCGAACATAACGGAAGTTGGAATATCGTAGCGGATTGAGGAAGACACCATGTGTGTTTTGCCATTCATTTCTAGGGAAAGATCTTACTTTGGTTCTCAGCGGAGAATAGATTCCCTTGTGGTTTGACCGTTTGACCTGTTACCTTTTCATCCAGATTTTTTCCTAGCTTGGTGCCAACCTTTTCCTGAACCATACTGGCAACTTCAGGTGTCAGCAGTGGTTGCAGAGAAACCTTCCCTTGCCAGATGTTTGAGCCGTCAAGTGGATGCAGATCCTTAGCGTAAGATTTTTTGGCGGGTGTGAATACCTTTGGTCATGGGTATTTACTGCCTCCCAGCATGATTTGGGGAAGTCAGAATGATTTAGAATGACCACACCTGACCACAAATGAAACACATATAGTGATTGTGTTTAGTTTTTATTTCAGGTTGGTGCCATCAGTGTCAGTTACCGAACCAGAATCATCGGTGGCTGAATGGCTCATAGGTATTTGGCCAATTGATTGGTAGGCAGGTATAGGTAGTTTATGATGTTCGACAAACATTTTATGTAAATGCGTACACATTCCAGGTGGCGGTTGCCTGATTTTACAAGCACCAATGGTGAAAAACACCCTTCTTCCCACAATGATAGGGGAAAAGACCCGCTTTTGGTGGAAACACCTCGTGTAGGTACCCGTTTTCTATTGAACCATGACCATCAATGAGCGTCAGCTTTTTGTTTGTTGTTCTTGTTCTTGTTGTTCTTTTTCTTTTTGTTGTTGTTACTGTATGGAATAGCTCGAAATGCACAGACCTCAACTACTACACAACATGAAATTGTTTCATCTGTGTGTTCAATTCAAAATGTTGGTGAGAGAAGGCCAGAGGAAAGTCTGGAAATGAACATGGAACGTCTTCAGCCTCAGCTCTCTTACAAGCCACTGTTTCCAACCCCCAGGCAAGTCCAGTGGCGGTTGCTACTCGGCTCATTATTCAACAGTGCACCTTGGCCATATGTTTGCTATACATGCCTTTTTTATCCTTTTTTTCTCAATGAATTGGCTGAATCATGTCCTGTGTAACAGAGAGGGAGTACTTAATCGGAACTTGACACTTGACACTAGCGCAAATAGATGTCAGAGAGTTTTGCTGCTTGTTTGACCTCCCACTGATGTTTTCTGAAAAGAGCTGTCAGACTTGAAAGTTTCGTTATGCACAAATTTGTCAGGTAAAAAACCTTCACGATGGACGTGGGCCATCCAAAGTTTTAAAGAGCTGTCACTTGGCGCTGTTCATATCGCTGAGGCTTGGAATTCCTGACGATGAACTAGTCGAAGATCCTATTTTTGTTTCGATGCGGAAAATCCTATAAAACCATAGCCCCCTCAAAAAGTTGTGAGACGTGTTTCAATGGGCACAAGATATTCGTACAAATATGTGCAACTAAAGTTTTTACCCTCTAGCTATTTGATATGGTCATGAATTTTCCAAAGATATTAATTGTATTTAATTGTAAATACCAGCAAAGTATATATTGGATTTTCTGATTGGTATGTTGAATTTGTTTGAATTACCGGAGGGCAATATGCCAAAAGCCAAAAGATATTGAGTTTCTATTGGTGGTAAACAAAAAGTGATCATTCAATTCACCCATTTTGGCCCTGCATAGTGACAGCTTGAATCCCTATGCATAAATGGCTTCTCGAGGTCTGAACAAGTCACACCAGATGTGGTGTGTTTCACTGCTGTTATTGGTCTCCTGTCTTGGAAAGCTTTGCATTTTGATTTTGGTTATATAGGTAGAACATTCGAACATATCAGCTTTTTTTTGGTGGTTGAGGGGTGGGGCGGGGTAGATTGAAGAAGTTCATATTGAAAGATGTCGAGGTATAAGGGATCTTGGGATCGGTTTGAAGGGTTTAAGCTTCAGACATGTTTGGACTTGAATTGGTTTGAATTTGTTTCAGGCATGTTGGGGTGTGTTAAAGTCCAGTGGGGACAGTTCAGGCATCCTCTTAAATAAATTGAAACAACCGATCTGTACTCGGAACTGAATTGATATTGAACAAGAGAAAATGCACAGATGAGAAATTGTCAAAACCATGGTTTGCTTTATGGCATGGGTGGATCATATAGACAATTTCGTTCAGGATTTATTGCAACCAGTATAATCTACGTAGCGAAATGACATGAAATGACCACTCCTGACATGAGGAACAAACAATCTTACTGGACTAGTGCATCACTTACATGCTGAGCTTCTTTTTTGTCAGCAAAGATCATTTCCTAGTTTTTGCGTGTTCTTATTCTTGACCCAAATGGGCATCAACTTTTAATGTGTGAACTGTGAACTGCTTTGCACTCGGCCACTTAATCGAAGGTATTTGTTCAAAAGCCTCGGCGTGGCAACAAGGACTCGTACTCTTGCGACAGATGGGAAAGGCAGGCTGATCAGATTGCAAAAGCTATCACAACTCTTATCTGCTTGGTATTGCATTGTATTACGCATTTCTTTCCGTAGATAAATCAAGTTCAAGACATGATCGCTGCACTTGAGAATCCGATGTTTTACCAATGCTCAAGTCGTGCTTCCCCTGTCAATCATGGATTGGCCGTTCAAAATGATTGATCAACAAAAAGATGCTTGTGGACAAAACAGGTGAAAGTTTTGCCAAACCTCATCACCTACAACTCCCTCGTGGCAGCCAGCAGCAGATCTGGAGAATGGCAATTAGCCTTCGAGCTCATTCGTGAGATGGAGAATGTCGCTGTAATACCAGAGATTTGGTAGAATGAAAAGGAGGGTAGAAGGGAATGCGAATTCGAGATGTTGTATATTTGTGAATCAAAGAATACTTATAAAGCGTATCAAATGCGGTGTACATTGATGAAATATCAATATGTGATATTAGATTACATGGTTTTGGCAAAACTGTTTGTAGGATGAGTTTCTGTAGAGAGAAACGAAGTCAAGGCACAATTACCAAGGCATTGTTTGACTAAAGACACATAAAATCTAGGTCTTTCATACAATATCGTGGGCAGATGTGGGGATGTGTTCTTTTGAGATCTTCAGTTTAGAGCATCTTTCTTGTTAGAGCTGTTTGAGTGTTTTACTACGGTCCTCAAAACAAACCTACAGTAAGGACCAAGTGACCTACAACACCACCCTGGTGGCGATGCGCAAAGCCGGTCTCTCCCGACAAGCCTTGCGTGTGAGTGAAAGTCTGGTGAAACCTGATGCGGCGGATCCTTACACTTACTGCACCTGGGTGTAAGGAGTGGTTCTGCCAAAAAAGGAAGGTACAAGGTGGGCCCCGGATCCACATAAATGGGGTTATACAGTAACTACCCCTATAATTGGCCTGATGAATGTCACATTCTGGGGTTATACTAGGAGGTATAAACCCATTTATATGTGGTAGGGGACCCCTTGTAGGGATGTGAGTTTAGTAGGTGCAAGATTTTCTTAAGGGACTCTGAAGGGATGAATGTTAATTAGAGCCAGTGATATCTAACAAAAGATATCAATTAGTTGATTCGCAAGGACTGGAAGATGGGCTTTACTGAACTTTAGTTTTAAGATTTCAGTAGGTTGTTTTGGTGCAGTTTTACACTTACATGTTTCCAAAATGATTTCGTTTTGTTGTTTTATTTTCTCACCATTTCGTTTTCAGGTGTCATTTTTTGCCAACATAAATCTATGAAGTAATCCATGAATCCACCTATCTCTTGTCACCAGGTGAGCCATGAAAAAAATCCTTTTACTTTCCATTATATATATAAATTATACTGGTTGTTTAATAGGGATTCATCCTTATAATGGTTTATTATAATCACCATTTAACTGTATAGTATAATCCCCCCAAAAAACCCTAAACAACTCGGGTTTTTTTTCAATTGCTCAGGTGCTTTAATCAGTGCTTGCAAGAAGACTGCCAAGTGGGCCAAAGCACTGAATCTCGTGGATGATGCCATACGCCGCTTCTCCCAACTGAACAAGTACGTGCCACTGACCAGTGGATCGCAGTGGATCGGGATGTGCTTTGAGGAAATTGATTGTTGTTTCGAAGTTCATGTATGATTTGACTACGCCCATATTATGATTGACTACATGAATTAATATTATGTTTACAATAAGGAAACTGATCTTCCAACCATTTTACGTATGTGATAGTATGTATACATTAGATAATCGTTAGTTTCGAGGTGTTTTTTTTAGTCCTCCAACCTTTCAACTTGGGGGTTCGCAGCATTTTCTTGTAGTTGTTTCTTTAACTTTGGACCTTTGCATGAGACAGGTGACAGATTAGCAATTCTGTTGATACTCCGACCAACACTTATGACTTATGAGATGTTTGATTGAAGCAGCCAGTGAAACATCCTCGTTTTTTTTACCACCTTTATTTAGGGTGCCTATGATGCCCATCTTAACCTGAAAGGAAACCCACCACCGTTCACCACGGGCGAAGAGCCGTCGAAGTGCCACACATCGCCAGAGGTGCTGAGCGCTGGCATTGCTGCTTGTGCTAAAGGTTTACAACCTCACCAAGCTGTTGAACTCATCAACTTGGCGGATCTTGGCACAGGTGGTTGGTTGGGGATGTTGGAGGATCCTACTAAGGGAGGGAGCTATATATTGGAGCCTGAAAATCTCCCAAATCATTGGATTGTTATATGATGTATATGGCATGGATGTATATGGTAGGTATACGTTGTTGACCTGTTTTTTGGAGTTCATGGGTTTCATACGCATGACAGAAGCAGTGAAATTGTCATAATTTGTACTCTTTATTGGAGTACATAGTGTGCAGTATTGTGTATAGGAAGTACATATATTGTGCGATATAGTCCGTACGACAATTATGGGTATGAGTCATGAGTATGATCGAGCTATGATTTTTAAGGACGGTTTACGAGGAAACGATGTTTTTTTGGGACGGCAGGGGAATAAGTAGTTGCAGAGTTGCAATTAAGCAAAACCAGTGGCAGCCGCAGTCTTCACAAAACACATGATGACACAGCACTGAAGATGCTCGTGTTTATTTTGTTAGGGTCATCCAAATCGAGTATCAGTTGTAGTGATTGGTTTGGAGGAAATGGAGATATGTATGTACGTCATTGATCGTCAAGTTTCGTTGTGATCCGTGGCGCAAACATTTGTGTTCAGGCACAGACAAGCTCACAACTAAGATAGAACATTCGAAGTAACATCTGCATTTTTTTAAGCCTTGGAACAACAGATGTTAATGAATCAAGGAATATCAAGATCATCAAATGAGCTTCTAAAGATGACCTCATCTCTGTTTCCACAACACATCTCACCGAATCATGCAGACACCACAGCTGTTGCAAGGCGGTGTTGATGCCATCTCCCGAGATGCTGCTATCAGCGCCTGTGCTGCCACGTTTCTTTGGGCCGAAGCTGTGAATTTGCTTACCTCCAATGGCAGGACTCGTAGCCTTCCAGGCATTTTTCATGCGGAAATCAAGCTGCTTGCAAGATGGTGAAACGAGTGGGTGAGAGATGTGGTTTCAAGTTTTGACTGTTATCTTATTGTTTGCGTCCCTTGAAATCATTTGGGGCAGGATTTGAAGCTTCAACTTGTATGGTGGGTTGAATGTGGTTTTGAGTTGCACGGACATTCCAAATCATGCAGAAACTGAGTGCATGAAGCACAGATTTAACTTGTTTTCATATCTTCGTAGTAGATATTTCCGCGGATTAGCATGGATCATGGCACCGAACATCTTAATGTTACTATAGTATCCTTTATCTTATATATATAGTCTCTTTTTTCTCCACTGCAAAAGTTGACACAATTTGCTTGGGTTCGCTTTTTTCTCAAAAGAACAACACTTTTACCTGAAACTTCTATCAACACCTCCTTTTGAAACTGGGTGCAGGCGTGCAAAGCTTGTTGGGTGCAGCATTTGCAACTGCGAGTTCCTCCAGTGCACCAGAACCTTGATCATGTTGTTATTGCCTGTTTTCACGGTGGTACTCATATTTACTGTTTAGAGAATTATTGCTTTATTACATTTTATTACAATGTTCTGCGATGTTTTGTTTATAATTTGTATACTTGCTTACATACATTACATCTATAAAATGTAAAAAGGAAGTACAGAAATCCATGGTAATCTGATCAAGCTCACTCCAGCATGGAGGCAAACACCAAGATCCTATACAGTTTCTGTGTTGGAGTTGCATTGTTGCTTGGAATTGTAGGTTTCTTTGCTTCTTTTGTTTCGTTGGTTTTTGATCTCCTTTCAGATTCGAAATATCATGAGTTTCAAACCACCCAGTTGAGGTCCGCATCCCATGACTCCTCCAACTTCTCCCCTAGCTCCACATGGACTCAGAAGGTCACATGGGTTACGAATGGTTAGGGTAATCCACTTATCAGGATGCAATCATAAATTTTCTCAGGAAGCGCAACCTCCACCGACGCAATTTCAACTGGCCAACTGAGGACTTTTTGGCCAATCGAGTGAGCAGCAGTGCTCAGAAGATGCTTAGTTGATATGGCAGATGGTTGACTGGCTCGTGGTGTACCGCTGTTGTCAGGTTCAAAAGTCTTCTGCAATTAATAAGTTACCATGGGCGCTGCGTGATGTAAAATGATTGGTTCGTGTATGTAGAGATGATAACACAGAAAAGCATAGGCATAGGGGTTGCAAACGTTCTTTTGACACCTGCCATACCCAAAATGATCCCTAAAACCCTGAAAGGATGCGGGGGGCAATTCTGGTTTTTGGGAGGGTACCATTTCTTTGTGGATGGATAGATGCATAGAGATATATATATATATATATAGATGGTAGATATATACACGAGATGAACCGCTTAATTCACTGAGTCGCGACAACCAGACACAGTTTGGTATGTTGGACACGTATGATATACATATATAGACATACAGGTAGACAAACGTATAGAATTATGTTATGTTGATATACAGGTGGAAAGGTGGGCATAAACCAGGTATGGTATATAACAATACCTCGTTGTATTGTGCATAGCACGTGTTACCCAAATGAGCAACGAAAAAAACCTGGTTGTTTGAGGTATACTGGGGATTATATTACCCAATTATTTAGGGATTACAATAAACTAATAAACCATAATATATAAGGATCCCTATTAAACAACCAAAGTAGGAGGGTTTTGTCCCTGGCTCAACCAGACCGAATCTGACCTCACAATTTCACTCCCAGGAGAGCAGCTCAAGAGCTTCGACGTCAACCGCAGGAAGAAACTCAGCGTGAGCAGATCCTGTGACCACTGGTCACCACTTTCGTTGTTTCGTTGATTTTTTTCTTGACAAACATGCATTTGGTTTGTTGATATTAAGGGATTATGCAATAATATATACGTATATATAACCAGCAATAGAGGGTACAACATATGGGACAATGAAATTTCCTAATGCCCAATTTTTATGAATCTATGAATCAATGCTCAATTGTTGACGCTGCTCACTTGTTGAGGAGGAATTTCTGAAATGACCATAATGTTATTTGTTGCTGTTGCTGTTATTTCTTTGTTTCCAACCACGTTGGAACAATTTGAAAACACATTGCCATTCACAAGTTGTTTTCGCTGAGGAGGGCACCTGGCATGATGCAATATTGGCTTCTTGGGTGTTAAGTATGGTGACAGAGCACATCCAAGTTTTTCTCATGTGTTGGACTTGAGATCTTCATTGTCAAAGGTTTTTGCTTGGCAAATGTTTGATTTCCCTTTCATAGGTTGTTTTGTGTTGCTTGTAGAAGACAACATGACATGAAACCATGAGTGCTTTTCTCCATGAGTGCTTCTTGAAGGCCGAATCTCTGGTGAATTATAGACGTTTTGGCGATGGGCAGAGGTTCTTGAAGGAGATGGACGGTTTGAAAATGTTGATTGTCACATGAGGCTGGCTCAAAAAGAATGGTGTTTTCCTCCCAATCCTTCTTCAGAAATACTTAATATACCGCTCCAATTTTAGGATGCTAGAAGTTTGGTTAACATCCCAATGTGTGCCAGGTTCTATCAAGTCCTTCTGTTTGCCTACACCTGCGAGAGGGAATGATGTTGTTCACATCTCGTTCATACGAAATTATGCGACTATCACTTAAGGAATTCCTGCTTGACATGTGGAATAAGTATTGTGGATGTGATTGCCTTCCATCAGGTTTCCTGACCGTGTCACATGATATAACAAGTGGCAAAAAATGGAGGCAATGGTTGATGTTTGGTTATACTTGGATATCAGAAATGCCCATTGCTTAACTTCACTCCAGGGGTTTTTGCAGGGGCTCCTACGGTTGGACACCTTGACGTTTAGCAGGTGACGTTTGATAGACCTAAGAGAGATGGAGGATCAGATGTCTTTGCAAACAGATGTGAAGTTTGATTGAATTTTCATGAATTTTCAAGTTGCAAGTGAAAAATCTAACACCAGAAGTTTGAAGTGATGAGACCTCAACTGATTTAATGCTTGAGTCATTGAGTCTCCTGTTTATCATACTGTTGATGGAAGAAATCCTGCACCATCTGGGATGGTTAAAACCCTACAAATAATGGTGGTGCAGGATTTTGTCCATCACCAGTAGTGGAGGCATTTGTGGAGATGATGACCAGTCATGTATCATTGTCCATTGCCAGGAGCGTGGTCGTCTTTTGCGGATGCTCCAGTCCTACGTGCTGTCGCCGGTGCTCATGCAGCTGTCGGTGTTGGATGAAAAAGATGAGTCGGAGAAGATCTTCATCCACTCGCAGTTGCTCCAACAGCAACTTGTTTCCAAAAAAAACACACAAAAACCCGTACCCTCCTGAAGTTTAACATAAGCCCCTGAAAAGTTACCTTATGTTAAACTTCGGGGGGGGGTAGAAATTAGAGGAGATTGGTTCGGGATTTTGGGATGGCTTGATGAAGTTTACCAGCTGGTTTACCTGACTCTATGTTTCGCTAAGTGAGTGGAAATAATTACCAAATCTGTGGTGATGCAGGTGATGAGTATAGTCACTTCAGAAGCATTTGGGATATGCTGTGATTGAAATTCCTTGCCTAAATTTTCAGGGCTGGTGGTACAATGCTTTTCTTTACACTAGCATCAAGCATCGAAACATTTCGTCCCTTAGTCAAAAGAAAGAGGAGGTGCCCACAGTCAGTTGCGGTTGGGCCATAAGCTACACTTCCAGTGTACTTAAACACCTTGATGTCAGATGAAACTACATAGTGAATTATGGACTCTTGTGTTGGATGCATGATGCACTGCTTTATTTTTGGTGAATTTTGTCCCTACATGATCCTACAATCACATTTCCAAAAATCGTTTCAGTCTTCCAATGCCTAAGGCAATATGGTTTCGGCGGGCTTTGCAAGGAATTGGCACTGCAACTTGGTGTAGTTTCTCAGATGCATTGATCAGGCGGGGAAAAAAACACACAGCTGAACCATCAAAAAGATATGCAAACACCATGTGTAATGTGTACATGTTGTCATTCTAACTTGTCAAAAAATTAGTTTTGTCAAGTATTTCGATTTGAAATGCTTCAGTTGTATGATGTTGTATGTGTTTCATTTAGGTTGAGTTTGGCATTCAATATGCCTTTTCATAGCTGATACTGTACGTATGTGTTGAAAATAAATAAGTGTAATGATAGTTGATGAACGAAAGCATTGGCACACATTTCTTCTGTACAACTGTGTATACTTATTGAAATCAAGAGTTACACAATGATGGCTCATGATCACCTTCATTCATGACGTCATTGACCAAAATAGACAATTTAGATGGCATAATGGCTGGCATCACTCCAAAATCGACAAATGGGAAAAATGACCTAATTATATATATATATTTATATATATATATTTATATATATATATAGAGCAATGCCATTTGATGGAGACGAAAAAGCCAAGCACCCCCGCCAACATGTTGTCGCAGTTCTTTCGGCATTGCTTCCACCTGCGTGAGGTTTTCAGCGGCAGATGGGTTTTTCTCTTTTTCCGGCTGAACATATTTCGAGACGCCTGTATATGAAATCACAAAAACCCGTAGGAATTTGGAACCCCCTGCACATATATAAGCGTGTGTATGATATTTATATATATTTATAGTTAACTACACATTTTATGTTTGATATCATGAACATCCATGTTGTCCATGAATTCCACCGCTTCAATTTTGAACACCCATACAGAAGCCACTCCCATCGAGGAATATCCCCAGCGCCGATTGCCATGGCAATGGATGGGACCAGAAGCTGTGAGTTTTCGGCGACCCAGTCGTGACTCGGGTGTAACCGAAAGTTGGGGATGTAATGATGTGGTTTCGTGAATATGAATGATTGGCAAATTGGTAAATATATATATATATATATGCTCAGTGGCCCCCCCAGGCCCTACATTTTGGCATAAATTTTCTTAGGATTAGCACAGACAGTAAGAACAATAATCATCAACATATATATATATATATGATGTTATGCATATATTATGCATTATGTTGTGTATATTAGTTTTTGTTTTACATCATGATACAGTGTGTTCATGTATACAAAAATTTGTATCTAACAAAACAGAAAAATATATCTGCAATGAAGCATACAGCATACTATATATTGTTACATGTTATTATAATATAATTATACACGTGAAATGTTTATATTCTGTTTTGCAGTAACCTGCAAGGTGAGTCAAACATCTCAGGTCTCGAATCCTTGCAATTCATGGGATCCATTGGGATCCTAGATTCCACGAATTCTCCGAGGAAATTATGGCGTCGTGCTTCCACGAGAACCTGTGGCCCAAGAATTGTTTGTATGCTTGGATTATTCCCTTTTTCCCAAGGGAAGACATTGTGCAGAACACCTTCACGTAAGTTACGCTGACCGATCAAGATGATCAAAAACTTCACTCATGGCTCTTTGAGTGATTTGATGACTTATGGGTGTACAGGGCCACATTTCACGGTTGAAGAAGAGATTGATATCGCGATGTACCTTTCGAACTACCCACTACCCATAATATGACACGGCCGGTTGTTGAATTTAGTGTGTGTAGTTCACCTGATATTTCGCAATGAACCAATTCAATCTCAGATTGCCAATGTTTGGATTCTGGATGCTGTGTGCTCCAGTTACCGCATGTCACCATCGTCAAACAGCGTGGCCAAAGCAGCCATCGTCGTTGACATCGTGAAGTTGCAAGGACCATGCTACAAAGGGGGTTTACCCACCGGAAAGCTATGGTGATTTGACGCTCAACTCATTTGCAGCATCCTCAATGCGTTTGTTGGTTATAAAGATTCGTTTCGATTGAATCTGAAACTGTAAGATTGGAAGATGTGTGAAGAAATTTGAGGAAGAACATCAGCAAGCGCGTGCATGATAGAGCTCTTTGGTCCCCATGTGATTGCAGCTGATACGGGATCTTTCAGTATTGGTGGGTACACCATGCTTTAGTTGGGCATGAACAAATCATGATGGGTTTTCAGGCCCCCAAACCAGACTAATTATGTATATATATATATATTGGATGCGATCCCGACAGTGCATCAGCTTAAATCATGGTACCTGGTACAGGGTTGTATTATTATGACGTCAGCATTCTATTTTGGTGAACCTACCTGTTGTTTCAGGACTTTGGGTAGCACATGAGCACATTCCCTGGGTCATTATTGCCTATTGCAGATTTTGGAGCTCAACAGCTCCATTGATATCGGTTCCGACATCTGTGGTCGATTCCTGGGGGATTTCCAGAAACATCCAGTATTTCCCCCCCAACAAAGGATCCCAAGGGCCCAAAGGATTTTTTCTTGAAATTGTAGTACTTAACCAAATTGGATTCATATTGATCATTATTGATCCCTATAGGTCGACATACCCCACCAACAAAAAACCTCTGGTACTTTTGCAGTCAGCTAGGTACCAACACCTTTGACCGATGGGAGATGCGTATCCACAAACGTTTGATCGACTTGCACTCCCCTTCCGATGTGCCGATGGGGGAGAGGAGGATGGAATGGGAATGCAGGCTGGCCTTATAGAAGGGTCTAGATTTCCACGATTGGATTTGATAGGAGTCAAATGCTGTTTTGGACAAGGTCGAATAGATCGAATTGCAATGAGTTGGATTGAATTATAAATGATCCATTGCAAAAGGGATGTATTGCTAGTATTTCTAGTCTAACAGCTGTTGGCTATTACTCCTTTGCCTTGCAACATGACAACGGCCGCCTACATTAGAACTTCAAGATCCAAAACTTCTACCCTGCAACACTACTGCATACATCTACGTACTATATGTAGTGCCTGTTGTTTGTGTGAGTTTCACACATCACTTGGAATTTACAAGTGACCAAACCGATGGCCTCACCGCAAAAGGCTAATCTAATACAGGAAACCTTCCCAAAATGACCTTTTTTTTCATGCTCTGGAAGAATGGTGAAGCATGTTGTTTCCCTAAAATGGCTTTGTAATCTGTTTTTTCACCTTACATATTCATATAAATTACTTCAAGTCTCATAGCTTCTACAAACCTCCCAGCGATGTTCCGAACATTTCAGGTTGTGAAGCAGATCACCTCCATCTCGATCGAGTGATTTGGCACAATTTGATGGTTGGTATGTTGATTTGTTGATGTTTCCAGCTAAAGGAGGTCGTGTTTTGAAGGAGTTGGTTGGTTTACTGTGACTTTGCTTGTCAATAGATGGCTGGCTTGTTGATTGTTGGTATGACGGTCATCAGCATTTTGAGGTTCTTGATGTCTAGATTGGTCACTGGTCCACTAATTGACAATATTGCAATCTCCTGCCAAAACACATCTTTTTCAACGGGTTTGTGAGGATCCCTATGATTGTCCAATAGTACTATTACTTCTTTTTCTTTAGTGGATTTCAAGAAGTTGCGAT
Organism: Breviolum minutum Mf 1.05b.01; assembly: GCA_000507305.1. Lineage (NCBI taxonomy): Eukaryota > Dinophyceae > Suessiales > Symbiodiniaceae > Breviolum > Breviolum minutum. The sequence continues at coordinate 139,697 of DF239146.1, forward strand.
GGACAGCAAACCTCGTTAGGGATCCTTTGCCTTCATTCATGGAATATTGAATGTGAAATATCGATAATATGCAGTATATAATAGTTCAAACTCGATATAGCATCAGTATTTGATAGTTGGTAACACATTCCCTATTTAACGATATGTGTTCCACAGTCATTGGGTGACTCAAGACAACCACCGATGCGATGCCTGTTCCAAAAAATCGCCGAACTCCATGTTGAAATATCGAGGCCTGGAGTGGAAGTTGTTTGGGAAACCCAGAGATCATGTAAGGACAGGAAGTTCAGTGGGTCAAGCTGAGAAGTTGATGATGATGACGATGATGATGATGATGATGATGATGATGATGCTTGCAAACATGAAGACTGCGCGCAGCTCGTTGAATGCTCATCAATTATGTATATAAACTGCATTTACATCACAATGTCCAGTACAGGTAGTACAATGTAGTACAGTAATCTGCAGTATACTGTATACACATGTAGAACTCTTGTAAGCACGAACAGTTTAATTAAGAAGTCGTTTTGATGGGCCATGGGCCTTGTGTCGCTGTTCACGTTGTTCCCAAGGAAGTGACCATTGCGGATCTCTGAGGGATAGCGAGCAAGGCAGGTGGCAGAAAAGAGAAGCTTCGATTTGCGTCTTCTGGAGCGTTTGAGTCATTTTGCAGATGGCAACAGCATGAATGATAGATGAGAGGAAGGAAATCATTTACGTTACTGTCGGTTTAGCATGCTCTCAAGTAATTTGATGAAGTGTTTGGCTACATTATAACTATTAAATCTCTGATATGTCCAACAGCAATCCAGCAATTTATTTTTGCACATCCGTAGTGTTTGTTTGTCTTTTGAATCATGCAATCGCATTGGTTCGCAGATGGGTAGTGGATTTCAGAGTGGTCAAATTCTTGCCAGGTACACTGAGGTCAGTACATTGATCAGTTGTGTAAACTTGGTGGAAACTCCATGAGACACTTGTGGCGGCCTGTTTTTTCACCTCAAACATAAAGACCTTGGGAGTCAAGGCATGCATACATTTGCTTCAGTTGTCCACCTTGATTTCATCATTGACTATCACTTGGCTATCACACATTCACTTGTTTCAGAGCAGCTTGCGCAACTTTCACATGGAACATGTTGCGCAACAATCTTGATTGAAGTTGCAGTGCATGGGAGCCACAGCATTGGATTTGTTTATTTCAGAAACGCACAACTTTAGTCAGCCACGCCAGTAACAGCTTTGGTAGTGTTTATTGACCCTCAAGATGGGTCCGTTATCTCACGATGCCTTCAACCAGTTGCCAGTGTTTCAGGTCCCTAGTGTGTGGATCGCTTGGGGGGGCAATAATTTTGATGAATAGAAAGAAACAGGAAGCTGGTTAATTCTGGTAAGTTGTGTATATTCTTTGCAGGATGCGTTTGAAGATTCTGGGGAATATCCTGGGTTAACATTGCTTTCCGGACCTTGCACTACAGTTGTAAGAATGATACCAAACGTTTTCGCTCCGCGCATCTATGTCTCGCCCAAGTAGCATCATGATTTGAACGGATGATGTGTCAATCATGTCGCCGGGAATGCAGCTGTCCAATCTTCCATCCATGCTAGAAAGAAAGGACGTTCAACAAAAAATGTTCAGAGTGACTCTGGCTGAATTGGCAGAAGATCTTGGTATAGCTACTCTATAGTAGTCCAACATCGCGAGATTATCCCACCATCATCCCACCGTGTTTTTGTTTTAGATATTTCTCAAAATTTACAGTAAAAGTAAATTGTCAACTATAGCTGTGTTACATTGAGCTTGCTACTCGAAGTTCACTTGGACCCTTCAATACAGATGATTGTGCACCTGGACTTTTGACCCTTTGAAGACCTTACAACTTACAACCATCAGAGACCCATCGGCTGTTTACGGAACCAATAGAAATCAAAAGGAAGAGAGTTTTCAGCAAACTGTCTCATAGGTTCAGGAAGAGGTGTGTCACTTACAAATCCAAAATAGATATGTAATTATGTACATATATATGTATTAGTTGTATGATTTATTAGGATACAATAGTTTTATCATAATACTAAACCACGTGTTTTTTTAGGTATTTTCCCCCAACTTGCAGTTGTAGTTCTCCAATATCGCTGCCAGGGCATCTTTGGCATGTCTTCCATGGCAAATGGTTTGGACGTGAAGGAGCTATTGGTGGAGGCCTTTGCCTCGGGATTTGCTGGGACCTTGGGACCGTGATAAGTTACACCCATAGTGACAGTAGATGGCACAACTCCCAAAAGGTGACGATTTGTAAGGGGCCATGATAAACCAATACATGGGAGTTGCGAGATTTCTACTTTCCAGGTGGTATAGGGGTAATGTATCAAACTGTGTTTCTTTGGCTTGCCAATGGTTATTTTTAGTGGAGTGGACCTACCTCTTGTGCGAATTCCTAAGATTCCCAACTCATTGTCTTGACTGGGGTGATTTTTAAGATAGCCAAGAAGGCACAACCATAAAATTCCAAACGATCGGTCGTTCTGAGAACTTGATTGAATATCTTTGAATTGAGATGCAAGGATGAGATTAATATGTTTCAAAAAGATTGCGGATCTCATGAATTGATGGATGGTGTTATTCATAAGATGTTCGGATGTAATCAATTGATTGCGAGACAAGAAATCAATTTGACTGGTGTCCTTGCCAATCCGTTTCTTGCTGGTAAGGCTAGCCATTGTTGGATCACATTGGATAACATTGGCTTTGATTGAAGTGAAGAAGTGTCAAAAGAAGACGCAAACAAGAAGCGACATGAGTATGTTTCCCTAGCACCCGCTTGTTGAGCGGAAATTCCTTGTTATTTCTGGTTTTGAAAAAAACATGCTTACATTAAAAACAGGCTATTGATGGACCCGGTTCCAAGTGCATTCCCGTTCAAATGATTTTTCAAACCCACTTTTTTCGTCCAATCATATTATGAAACCATCGATTTTACCGTTTTTTCATTGTCCCGGATGTCCTGGTCATTCTCGGGTTCGCGTAAGTTGATTCCCAACGGAGAGAGGTGGGAAAGTCTTTGGCAGATGCAGATCTGAAAGCACAGAGAGTGATGAGCAACTTGGATTTGGGATCGCGCTGGAAACCCAACAATGCCCTCAATATCTTCACCTTTTCATCTATATTTTTTGGGGATGTCAAATTTCCTCAAGGCGAACAGTTTTCATGGGTTGAATCTGGGGGTCTAAAACTAGATTCGGCTGTAAGTAACGTAGATTCAACGGTATGGGGCCCCCGGTGAAGGTAGGTGGATAAAGACATGTTGTCCCGAAGCTCCTTTCTGTGTATTATCCGATGTTTGAAGCCGCAACGGTCTGTTAAGTTAGAGCAGTTGATGATTGGAGGAGGTTGAGCATCAAACAAGATCGGTTGGTGGAAACCTAGGAAGATGCAGAGATGGTAGGATTGATGCCATGACTTTTTGTTGTTGTTGTTGTTGCCATTGATATAAATCATCAGTTGGAATTTGGACAATTTTTAACATCTGCTTATTACCTGTTAATACGTACCACCATTTGTGGATAAATTTACGTATACTCCAAGGTCCAAGGTCCAAATAAATGAAACAAAAACAGGATCGATGTGCATGGTTTCAACTTCCAACTTGATTCGGTGATGTTGAAGTTGTGTGGACTTCGGATCAGGTTTGTCAGATTCACAGCGTGTGAGGATGTTCACCGAGAAGGTGGGCCTTGGGTGAGGATTTTTTTCGAAAACCAGGCCGGTTTAGCAGAGCTGAGAAAAGTGTTAGGCACGATTGACACAGGAGTACTCAACACACTTCCAAGTGGATACAGTTTGGTGCTCCGTCTTCAAGCTTTTGCATGATCTTGCAGAAGTCTCTCCAAAATGCACCGAAGATAGATGTTATATCCAGTATGGCATCGCAAATGTTCAGTATCTTAGCATTGGCGATGATATGAACTTGGATGACAGATGATGACATGTGCATACGTAGAGTATGTTAGGTGAGACATGCTTACATGGTTGCCCAGTCAGTTTCTTTTGCTTTTGTTGGGTGCTCCGTCTTCGAGCTTTTGCATGATCTTGCAGAAGTCTCTCCAAAATGCACCGAAGATTGATGTTATATCCAGTATGGCATCGCAAATGTTCAGTTTCTTAGCATTGGCGATGATATGAACTTAGATGACAGATGATGACATGTGCATACGCAGAGCATGTTAGGTGAGACATGCTTACATGGTTGCCCAGTCAGTTTCTTTTGCTTTTGTTGGGTGCTCCGTCTTCGAGCTTTTGTCATGATCTTGCAGAAGTCTCTCCAAAATGCCATCAAGACAGATGTTAGATCCAATGTTGTGTATCAGATGTTGGGTGTCCAGAGTGGTGTTGGAGCTTTCTTATTAAGCGTGTCCCGGTGCAAGTTTTGATACTCGCAATGATTGGTTTCATGGCTTGAATTTTTAGTACAAACTGGCCGTAAAAGGTCCCTAATTTCTATCTATCTAATGCAGTTGAGGTGTCTTTCCAGCACGCTCACGCAACTGATCTCTAGTGATCCATGTTGTGTTTTTTTCTGTGTGACTTGTTTGCAACTGAGCCAAGCGTATTTGATCCCTGCTGTTTGATCTCGGCCTGTCCTTTGATTGACTGTTCCCTTAATGAGCCTTAATGGTCTTTTTATTTGAATGGATATAAATGGTACTTGCTAAAGGTTACTTGCGTGATATATCACATTCGACTTCATAATCATAGCGGAATCATCTTCCATTCTATTTGAACCCGCTTTTTACCCGTTTCGTAGAGGTGCATATACATACGTATGCATACATATCAAATATCATATAGTAACTCATATATATACACTGATATACTGCATATAATTTTTGAATGAATATATATATATATACGTACATGTTCGTGGACACCATTTTGATCCAAGCCATTTTCTCCTTTTAACAGTGTAGGCTTTGGACAATATTCAGCATGCAAGAGAGTTGCATTCGCAAGTGGAAGACTCAGCAGTGACCTTAGACGTTGGTTTCAGGGGGGGGTTTTGGAGCGACCTGCGAAAATGATCGACCTGGTTGGAGGGGCGTTCCCCTTTATGACGATGAATGTCGTTAGATAATTCCAGAAAATAATGAAGAAGATGTAGATTGCATATGATTGATTCATATTCTTGTGTAGGAGCAACCTGTGAATTTTCACTTGAACTTTTTTGATTTTTCTAGTCTATCATGGTAGTGGTCAGATGTGTTCTGCATACTGAAATGGGAGCTCCAAAAGTGATGTGTTTCGCTTAATGAAAAGCTAAGAGCAGCCCCGCAATCTCCAAAATCACTGGGATTTTCAGAGTTCCACCCCGCTTCCGCTTGAGGTGGCCAGCGTCGGCATTGGCATGCCAAGGGAAGAGCAGGATCTGAAGATTCCAGGGTGACAACTAGACCCAGATATCTAAGATGTATGTTTTTTTTTATTATTCGCACACATCAAAGATCATTCAGACGTGTGTATGTGTGTATGGCATGATTTGACATGATATATTTTCATGTACTGTAGTTGATTGGCAGCCTCGCTTCCGGCGGCGTTCCGCCATGCCTTGCACATCCTGAAAACGATGCGATGGGCGTGACTGTAGTGACAGGAGATGATGCCATGGACACTGGCCTTGTGGGTCCCTTTTCGGCAGAGGCACAGTGGATAATCTTGGATAGTGGTTGAACAATCAACCAAATTTAGCCAAATAGGTTCTTAGAGTGATGGAACTGTTTTCGGGAAAACAACCCCAAACAATCCCAAGTTTACGTGGTTTGTAAAGGGACATCTGAAAGCTAAAACAGAAGTTACTTGATATTTAATGACATGGGTGTTCAAGATTATATGATGAGATATATCGCACAAAACTTTGACCAGAAACCTATGAATCTTCGCTACCCCCTTTATTAATTACCGTCTGGGGTATCCTGGGGTCCAACAAGGTCGCAGTTTGAAAGGTTGCCACAGGTCAAACTTTGCAATGAAAGAAACATTTTGGAAACACAACCGGACTATTCTGAAGAAAAAAGATAAGGGGGTGAAAAGTTGTTTTGCATTGGTTTTCACTTACTGAAATAATAATTTCCCTTTTAAATTGCCAGACTAACAGGGGAGGTGTTATTAATAAAGGGTTAACATTACCCATTTACAAAAATAAGAGGACTGAGGAATTGAGAATCAATAGTTTGATTGTTCCAATTCATCTTTCTCCCACATTCCTTGACGCAGGCGTTGTCGAAAACGTGATTTTCTGTGAGAGACTTGTGATGTGGCTCAACCGGCCACCATCTCGGTTCCATTCATCAAATCACTTTCGACATTTGCTTTACTTGAGAAATGACTTGAGAACAGCAGGGGGTAATTTAGATGTATCAGCGGAACAATAGATTCAATAGATTCTTCATGTTTAAATTTGTGGTTATTATCACATCCTTTAATGTGATGTTTCAAATCTTTGAAGCGTGAGGTGATTATACCAGACCCCTTACTGGAGTTTGATAGGCTTGGGACACCCGGACAAAACGTCCGGAGGTGTTAGCTGAGTTTCAAAAAAAAGTGCCCCTTGGCAAGAAGCTTGCGAGGAGTTAATAAAGTTGCGCTGGGGTGGTACTCTCAGATGAGAACCAGTGGAAAGTACACCAAACATGTGTCACTTTTTTGAACTAGGTTTGCCCTTGCAAACAGATTCATGAAATGATATGCATTTATAGAATTGTGATTTGCCACACGACGAAGTTGACGAACAAAGATGCAGCAGACTAGGGGCCTGACCAGCTTTTTTTGAAATACCAGTTTTTCCGCGCCAAGGCAGAATTTGTTGCTAAGCAGCTAATCAAGAGATTCAGGTGTGACATTTGACCTCTCGCAACAGCGCAGACTTTGCGTTTCAAGTTGCAAGAATTAAGGGATCACTAGAAAGGTTTGCAGACGGTTTTCTTAGGTCTTCCAGTATACTGTACCGTATATCATTTGAGCTTTTGAATTGATGTTTTATTTAGTCTACATATTTCCCAAACTAAAAGGAAGTCCTTGTGACCGCTCAACTCTTGCCAACGTAACAGTGAACAATCAAGAATGTACCACGATGTACCATGATCAAACATCTCTAATTCCGTTCAATCAACATCAGCAGAAACTCCCGCCAAAGACGTGGGAGTTTCTTTTTCCGCGATGCGGCTTCCAATTGAATGGCAAAGAATCAAGGAGGAGGTTGACATCGGGTGTCACAATCCGGGGTGGTGGAGTTTGATGTGCCTGCATCGTTGGAAAGCCTGAGCTTGACACTCTGGTAAACTACCATCGCAACGGAAAATCCACCATTTGAAGATGTATAGCCAATTGAATGTGGTGATGTTCCATTGCTATGTTAGTTTACCAGAGGGTATTTGGTTGCAGTCAGTTGTGTTCATGTCATCAATGTTCTTGAACTGTAGCAAATTGCCCATTGACAGGGTTACAAGCACAGCAAATCAGGGACAACTGAGGATGCTTGTAGAGTATACTGTTGAGCCTGTGAGCTTTTCATGCAGGCTTTCGCGCATCCATGCCTGGTGGCAGCTTGCTTGACGGCGCGTTGTGGATGGGATTCAGTATTGTTGATGAGCTGTTTCATGGACAGGTGTCCTCTAACCAAAGGTTTTTTGCAAGTTGATCCAACAGCGTTCTGCAGAAAGCTTCACCCTGCGCCACAAAAAATGTCAAGAAATCAATTGTGAATGTGTAGGCCATTGTTCTTAAAACCTTTCCACTCACACTTCGCCAAAGTGCAAGGGGCGTTTCATGCGGAACAGACCGTCCGATGCGTGTGTTGAAACCTTTCCATTCAGTTGAGTGTTTATGTTTTCATCCAGGGATGGCCAGCATTGCATTGCTTAAGCTTATGCCTCTCTTTGCTAGCTGGCGAGGCATCGATTGGACAGAGTTGGGGCACGGCTGAATCTCAAATGATATAGCCTCTCAATAGACCAGGATTTTGATGGATTTTGTATATGATTTATATAATTCATCTCTTAAATACCATTAATGATTGTGTTTCTTTGTCTATTTGCTATCCATTCCGCAAGAAACAACCCCTCAAAGATATCTATATAATTATCTTAAATGACATGGGTTACACCCGACAGCCCAAGCCAGAGATGTTGAAAGCGACCAAACTTTTGGATTGACAGCCTGATGACCTCATCCAGACCTTCCCTAGAAATCATTGAGAAGGCCTCTTAGCCTAAAATCCCAATTGAAGAGGTTTGGTTTGGATAGGTTTGGTAAGTCAAACTGATAGAACATGTCAAGGTATATTCCGAATCGTTTCTTTTGGAAAACTCGTTTGGTAGTAGATCAATATACAGATCTTTTTTTAAACACTTCTACTTTAGCAGTTGCTTTGGGTTCTTTGTTTTGGAAAGCTGTTGATATTGGCTGTTTTCCAAAAATAGGGGGAAAACTCCCCCCAAATCATCCATCTTATCCAAGGCTTTTCCATGATTTTCACCATCCATTTTGGGGGTTTTCCCCCTCTTGTTGGGAAACACCCATATTGCCTTGATCGGGTGGCAGGTCGTGTCCAGCTGGGCCTTCCGCTTTGCGGTTCTTCACTTGGTCCCGGGCTGGAAGATGCCGATGATTCAATCGCTACGTCTAGGTGCGGTGCAAGCAATGGCTGAGTTGACCTTGTGGATCCAGTCAGGCTACACCCCTGAAGATGAACGGCTGGAACATAGTCATGGAGGTTTGGTTCAGATGATTTTCCTTGCAAAAAATGGGTGATTTTTGTAGGTTCCAGCCGTTAATCTTCCAGGGTGTAAAAGTAAAGATAAGCCCCCCTGAAAAATTTCATTGTAAGGAAAATTCCTTTTGCAGGCCCATTGTTGTTTAAAAACTATGTTGAACTTCCAATGTGTAGCCTGTTGGATATTTTTTTGGTAGCTGATCATGGCATTGGTAAAATGACAAGATGTCAATATTTTTTGGATGATGTATGCTGCATGATGATGCGATTCTTGCATGTTAAAAAATGGACTAGGTAACAGTAAGTGGGTTTATTCATGTTCATGTCGCGCCCTTTAAGATGCTCCTCCTCAAGTACCCAGCTGCTGAAGAAGATTAAGTCGACATGATGTTACATGAGACAAATCGATACATCAAGGACCTTTATGTCGACAAAGTATTTTTCAATATCCAGAAAGCTTAGGTCAATCTTGAACCCATCCCCTATCATCATCAACTATCATGTTTCCCTTTTTTTCAAGAGATTTGAATCAATTCTGTGATGTATGAAGTGATTCAAACAAATTGCTATGGTGATGTATGACGTGTTCACAAGCCAAGCCCATGAGTGATGCCTTCCACAACCAGTTCCAGGTGAAAACGCGTCAAACCTCTCGGAAGAGGCGAAACTCGCGGGTAACTTCTGGTCCTTAGGTCTCTCGGCATTTGGTTTTTGATATTTTAGAGGGCCAAACGGGTGGGGGGATGTGTGCATTGATGTTCATGTGATGTTGAGATGAATACGGGTATATATATAATACAAATAACTCTGCAGATATATAGACTTACAATATATTATATCATAAATGAAACATATTTGATAGATCAGATATTCATATTGTTCATTTCTGAATCAAGCAGATTTTGATGTAATCAAAAAATGCCCTGGTTGTTCAGATGTCTTATCTTTGGAGGTGGCAATCACGAAACCCACGAAAACCACTAAAACCGTGAGGTCTATTGGGTGTCGTCCGGTCCTTAATCTGGGAAGAAAGGTAAGGAACTGGGATGACATGTGTCCCTTCTGCAATGAAAAGCTAAAGAACTCCCGAAAAAAAATATCCAAAATCACTTCAGGTATAGGTATTTATTCACTCTGGCACAAAATCTATGGTTGCTATAGTTGTTTCATGTGTACGTAGATTTCTTACATTTTGTCTTGATGATTTACAGAGAGGAGACTCTTGCCTAGAAGAGACATCAACCTCCAACCATTTCAGGCAACAACTGTCCCACCTGCTACAGTGATATCTGCATCTTGGCGTTTATGACCGGAAGTGTGTTGTTTCTTTTCGTTTAATTTGGAGTTGAATGGAAATGATGTAAATGATATTTTTTTTCCGACATTGTTTCTTGATGTGAAAACTGTGCTTTTAAAAGGTAGGTTTTCGAAAGTTGTGAGGCTTCAATTTGACCATACTGGTGTTGGGACAGAGGTGTCGCGGTTGGTTGATCTTCAAACCTTCACAAATCATCCCTGCCCAACCTGATCCCGTGAATATATGTGAAAATCAATTGTCCATAGAGAAATTCGCCCATCAGAGATAGGAATGCAATTAAACCAGATGAACTTTGTCCATAGTTTGTGTATGTGTGCATCATCTTTTCACCGGAATTCACCCTGTCCTCCCTCCTCTCCTCTCTCTATATACAATAAATACAGCCAATTTCTTTGAGAATGCATACGGTCTGTGTCCATGGACATCACATGTAGCTGCCCAGGTCATTTGTTTGTTGCACTTGGGTGGTGAGCTGTCTTTGCGTCGTGCCAAAGTGGCCTTCAACGCACAAGTCATCGCTACCTTGTGGGTATCTCGACGGCAGCTGAAGTGGTTTCTTGGGAACCTTGGTTCGTGAGCCAAGTTGGCTATCTCAACCAAGGCACTTTGCTCCGCTCTTCTCTTGATGAGGTAGGGGCTGGGTACAAAAAGACCGACCATTCAGAGGTGTTGGAAAGGACTTGTATGGAAGTGGAGCTTCAAGGCAGCCAAAAAAGCCACTGATCCTGGAGATGATGGTTAGAAACAAAGAAAGAACATGGAAAGTGCCATGGAGGTGTGATCAAAAATTCAGGCTTCCCCAAATTCATTTGCGTCGAATTGAAGTATCTAGAATCTTTTTGGTCGAGATCCCCTTCTAAAACGGAACAGCCAAATTGCAGTCGAACTGCCATTAAAGTACTTAAACTGGTGTGAGATTTGGATCAACCATGTCGTTTAGCTTCGATTTGGTATGGTTAAATGCTGGAATGCTACTAGTACTTGCACACCACGTGGCTTGGGGCTCTCACACTATAGGTTCTGCTCTCACTGGAGATATACGACATGTGCAGAGGCACTCGGGACTCTTCGGGAGGAGTTTCGGGATGGGTGGGAAGTTTGATGGCAAATTAGTGAGATTCAATGGACCAAAAAGGGTCGTTTTCAGATACTGGTTGGTGGGTTTCAAATATGTTTTTATGTTCACCCCTTAGTTTGGGAAGTAAGATGAACTCATTTTGACTAATATGTTTCAAAGGGGTTGAAACCACAAACTAGGATATACCCAGATGCTTTAAACCTTTGCCCTTAAGAAGTGGTAGAGGTGTCGTTTAGTGGCCTCGTTGTGGCTAAGGTGGAGAAGAAGGATGACTTGCTTTGTCAGACTCCGGCATGGGTACCTGGGAAGTTAGGAAGTGTGAGGAGTGTGATGGAGAAACTTCTTTGAAGAGGATGTTTGATTTGAAAATTCAAAACCCATTTGTGTGTATGATTTTCTGATGATTCTTGATACTTTGGCCTGATGGAATTCTATCATCGCTTGTGCTTCTCATCTTTGACGCTAGGACTTCCACTGTGTTGCGTGTGTGTGTGTGTGTGTGTGTGTGTGTGTGTGTGTATGAAGATGGTTTACCAAACGAGCACATGTGTACAAAGCACGCAGTATCATGCAACACCTGCCATCATGCGTCACATGTGTTCCTTCATGTGTGTTTGACCTCAAGGTGCAGGAAAAAGTCTTGCTCACCTTGGCATGTTACTTCGAAACCACCATGGAATGCTGCTTGGCCAAAAAAAAACGTTGTCAGGGATACTTGAAAGTTCATCGGTCCAGTTGGGCTCTGTATCTTTTTGGAAGTGGTACGTTAGTACATTAGTATCAAGGACATCACGATAGTAAAACGCACAGAAGCAGCGAAAAACAACCGCCGGTCAAAAGAATGAATCAGGGCAGGGTGCCTGCGGCACGATCCTCCAATCCTTGGTCGGGAAGATTAAAAAGAAAGAGTTTCTCTAAGGCGAGGTGGTCTTTGTCATTCTTTGCTGTTATGTTCGGACACCTCAGAGATTGGCTTGCAGCACCCCTGTCGGAAGTCCAACAAGAAAATGATGTTCTTTCAACCCAGAAGGGTACAAAACTATATGGATGCTTTGAGCGTTTTCTGCAGGTTGTTGTAATTATATATATATTATGTTGAATGACAGACATCTCAATTTATTGTTCACTTGTTATTATGCTACTGTGGATCTCTATAGCTGGACAGATAGTATACTTACTGTAATCTTACTGTATCTTTGAAATAGTCTACATACACACCAAAATTGTTGTACTGTCGCGAACATGTGATTCTGTATGTATTATCTTCATTTATCTTCACCATTCACTTCTACATGCTTGCATACAAGTAAATAATATGTATGTAATCTGAATGAATGATCGTTGCCGCATGTGACAAATTACTCCAAAAAGAGATTTCGACATATGACATTGGTACTTCCCGTTATTTTATCAATTTCTAGGGTACTGAAATACTGTTGATGGAAGAAATCCTGCACCACCTGGAATGTTTTTGAAACCCTGTCAAATAATGGGATAAACTACCAACCGCAACTGGTGAGTTTACCGGATTTCTTCCATCAAGAGCATGAAGGACGATTTTGCGGTGGTATATCACACCCGCCCCAACAGATGTCCTGCCTTGATCCCACCTACTGAGGGTTTGTGTGCGTTGGTGTCCCTTGTGGGTTCCATCGTGGGCTTGTACGGAGTCGGGGTCGTCCGGGCGGGGCCGTTGCTGGGTGGAGTCCAGTGACGTTCGAAAGGAAGGAAAGTTTACTCCACAAGTTCAAATTATGACTACAAGACGGAATGAAGCCGTTACCATGTGTGTGTGTGATTTACAGTTTAGATACTGTATGTATTTAATTGTGCGAGTATGCATGTGTACGAGTACAAATCATCTGTACAGATGATATTTGATGAGACTCAACCTCCCAAAGGAAACACATTATAATGAAAACATATCAAAACAATGTCGACATTTTGGGAGAGAAGGTCAAAAGATCTAATGATCCCAACCTTACAATTTTGTCGCCAAAGACATGTCGTTTCTGTCGTTTTTTTGAGGTCTTACGGCTCCAAAGACATTTGGACGGTGGAAAGGCACAGCGTGTGGGAGATGTTGATGTCTTGGTCTTTCATGAGGATGCTGCAACTGGGCCCTTAAAAGGGGTATGGAGAAGAAAGGGAGTGATATCCTCTGATGGTCAACGAAAAGACGTGCGAAAACCACACTTTCGGTCAAAGGGTCAACATTAATTTCTCCTTACTGGAAACTGGTTTCCACAAGGTTGGACAGAGATGGAACAATTGTGGTCAGGATAATGTGATTTTGTGTTTTTTTGGTCCAGAGTGTTTCCCTTTCATCTTGCCCGTAGTGGTATAAGGAGTATAAGGAATTGTCCTTGGTTCTGTGTCTTTGTTTCATGTTAATGATTCGGTTGATGGCAACATGTAGGCCTCTGGGATCACTTCTACACAGCACCGATGGATACCCCCTTCACCTGGCTCAAAGCAGTTGACAGCGTACATGAATAGCTGCCTGTGTCGTCAGATGTCGTTACTTACTGTTCGAGCAAATAGCGAGAAGCTGGCAATGCCCACAATGCCCTTGACATTGCAGAGACCAAGCTGAGTAATTGAGACCACAAGACAATATGAGCAGTTCGAACCATAAACTATACCTGTATCATGAACTGCTTCAAGCTTTCAAAATCTGTTTATATTTGATTATGCTCTTCGAGTGTTGCTAACTTTTGAAACGGCTCCCCGAAGAGCATCAGTGAAACGGGTTCCTTGATTACCATTGACAACGGGACACCTGTGTCGTTGCTAAGGAACCAGCATGACAGAGGCAATCCGAGGTCAATGGCGGGATGTGATGAAAGCATGGACACAAGCGACAAAGACTTCTCGAGATTGGCAATTTTCACTGCAAGTATTGAGATCGTTGAACAAGAAACGCATTCAGAAGGATACTTGGGATGTCAGATGTTATTCATATCATTGGAGATTGGGTCGATTTGATGTTTCAGTGTAACAACACTGGTGTTGCGTTTGCTTTTGCTCCTGTTTTTTCTCTCCCTGGGACTCGGTTTGCATATTCTGATGTATGTTTGCGATCTATGGTGGTTGCAAGTCTTGATGTATGTTTAAGTTACTGTTGAATCCACATCTACAGTGTAAGCAAGGAATCTTGTTTTCTTTCAATCAAATACTTCAATTGCTGGATGAGTGACTTCCTGCAATATGCTTTGCAGTTTTTGTAGCAATTCGTCAAGCCAATTCTTGGGTGCACGCCTGCGCCTTAGTAATAGTTGACCATGAGGAACTAAATGGAGGTTGGCATGTTGTACATTCACAGATTTCTCAACAAAACAGAAATCTCAGGATGTGGTTCTTTGCAATACGATTCTCTCTTGCTGTGAAAAAGGCTCTCAGTGGTTGCAAAGTTTGCACATACTGACTGCACCAAATGGTCTGAAAGCTACAGTGGTATCCTTTGGAGCAGTCATTGGCAACTGCGAAAAATCTTCTCAGTGGCATTGGGCGATTCAACTGTTGTCCAAGCTCTGCAAGAAGCAACTTGAAGCCAATGTCACTTCGCTAAAGTAGTGTTTGATAATAGTCTTGGAACTTGCAACATGAAAACCTACGGTTTGCAAATGTAAAAATCGCAATGCATCTCAAAAGTTTTCAGGTCTCCAACAAAACTCAGTGCCACCTTAAATAGCCATGAATCATGAAATGGATATGGAACCAGATGGAACCAGTAATTTTTTGCAGAGTGAGTTCAGTAAATGAGATGTAGAGGTATTTTGAGTGGATGATCCCACAAATCAAGTTGGAAAATACAAAAAACAGCTTGGGGCTTGGGAGATGATAGTTGGATAGGAAACGTTGAAACATTTCCCTCTTGGATTTGAACCTCTTGAGACAATTTCTCCGACAAATCAATCCTTCTTCAGAGTTCAAGTCTTCAACACGTTTGGCTTTCAACAGATCACTGTTGAGTATATCTTGGGTGTGGCCCCCACCCGGTAACAGTGGCAAATGAAGGTTTATAGAGATTCCCTATTAAATATGTAATAATATTGGTGGTCATTACTGTGGGTGTGGCCCCCTCCTAGTAACAGCGACCACTAATATTATTACATATTCAATATGGGAATCTCTATAAAATGGGGAAAGGCTGCCACTGGAATCCCGGGTGGGGGGCCACACCCAAACTCCCAAAGATATATCTGTATACCTGGCCCAAGGCCATCTCCAAAAGCTCGGCGATCAGTGCGATCAGTGCGATCCGTGAAGGTGTTTCATGGAAGGCTGCCACAGTTCTGTTGCGAGATTTTCCTATCTTCACCATCGAAGTTGATGTGATTGCCTTCAACAGTGTGCCTCCCCGGCCTGAAAACAAATGGCACACAGCAATCCCCAAAAGAAAGTGTAGGAGTGATCTATGGACTTGACATGACTTGACAAGGATTGTCAAGAAGATGGACACACAATAAATTCCAATGTGATGATAATGCGAAAATTCCAAACAGGATGATTGGACCGCATAAGGTTTTGCAGCCACGTGCCTCGATTTTTCCTAAATCCATGCTAGCTGACCGCTAACCTTTCCTGGTGAAGCACGAAGCAACCCTGAATCCATGCTAGCTAATCGTTTTCCTGGTGAAGCACGAAGCAACCAGGCAATTACTGCATGTGTTGGTAAGCAGTGGCCAACTGCCTTGCAGCTCTTCTCGGACCTCCATGCACTGGACCTACAGAGTAGCATCATTACATTCAGTGCAGCAGCAAGCGCTTGTGAGGGTCAGTGGCTTCTATCTTGGCTATTGCTGAATCAATTGCGAGATGCCAGAATTTTGACCAGTGGAATCCCTTATAATGCTGTTGCCAGTGCCTGTGAAAAAGCCACAGAATGGAAGAGTGCTTTGCAGATAATCATGGAAGTAGAAAGGAATCGTTTGAGCACGGCAGTCACCTATGGTTTCTTGGTGTTTGCTTTGGGGGGGTTGGGTGCCTTGTGTATTTTGCATGCATTGGGCCCTGATGAAACCCTGCAATCTTCCATGAAATCGTCATCACACCGTCGTGCATTGGTGAGCCCAGGTACTGCCCATATCGAGTCCGGCAAACTTGATGTTTTTACGCATTGTTGTATAGTGAAAGGCATTATGGTCATGAAACTTACCAATGGCAATAGTATTCTTTGTGCACGAAAAATCTTGCACCTAGCATTCTTGAGGATACTGAATGAAGCAGTACCTAGATATACCTAGATATTGTACCAACTGTAGGCTTATTTTTTTTTGAAATGAAGAGATCCTAAGATATCTTGAGTTCACCAGCTCAACAACCCGGCCCTATATTTTCGTTTTTTTTTGTGCTTCCACTGTTCAGTGGGGATTCTATCCCTGGGACACAAAGGGTTGATGTATGTTCATGCATTTTGGAAACTATTGAAAGCAAACGCAAGTTCCAAGAATGGCTGTGTTTGTCCTTTGCTAACCCCGGTATCTTGGGATTTGATTTGGACACGTTTTCCACACTGTTGGCATGAAGGTTCTGGCATCAGTGCTTGTGAAAAATCCTTGGAATGGCAAAGATCATTGCAACTCATGCTAAAGCTGTCGCAAAGATCTTTGGAGGGGAATCCTGGAATTAAAAAAAAGGTATGGAAGTGGCGGCCTTGGAAAAGCGCAATAAAAAGCTGAACATTGTCACGGGCATCTATGTCATTCTAGGTCTAGTTGCCTTCCGACCTAGGAATCTCGTGATTCAAAAT
The DNA here is from genome assembly GCA_000507305.1 of Breviolum minutum Mf 1.05b.01. Classification (NCBI taxonomy): domain Eukaryota; class Dinophyceae; order Suessiales; family Symbiodiniaceae; genus Breviolum; species Breviolum minutum. The sequence goes on from DF239146.1 coordinate 156,610, forward strand.
GCTGTCCTCACTGCGTGTGAGACACCTGGCTATTGCGAAAAGGGGGCTTTGGGATGAGATCGGTGGATATGATGATGATAGGATTTGAATGTATGATGATAATGTATACGTCTTTCTGCTACCTCTTGCATCTACCTCCAGTGGCAATGATCATATCATATGTATCATATGTTTGCAGAGTTGTTTCTTGATGTCCAAGCGTTCAAACTCGGGAGAGTGTATGAGACTTTTATCCTCGGAGAGTTCTTGGAAGCCTCTCTTTGTGTCTAAAGGATTGTTCCAAGGTCATTGGGATGATTTCCCTCCAAAGTCGTCCCTCACAAGGTTGATTCTTTTGCCTTTTACATAGGTGGGCCATTGTTTTTTTCCCTGGAAATGTAGAGCTTGTTCCCTAAATTAAGATATCAACAGCGGACACCAGTGAAACTACGATTGGATGTCCGAAATCTGTCATTTTTCAGAGCAACAGAGATGGATCCAAGTTGGACAGATGTACACAGAGATGACCAGCAATCTATTCAATGTGTTTTTGTTGTAAATCATCGCGACCTCAATACAAATCTACAGAGTTCGGTCAGAGAACTACATGGAATCCATGTACGGTTGCATACATTATGATAGTGTATCACATTTGTCTTGCCATGTCCCGAAGTCATTTGTTACCAACATGCGACTTCTTTCCACCCTTGCCGCAACAGAGGAAGGGCGCCAGTTGGCAACGTGTTCTTCACATGATCTCGGATGTTCAAGTTGATCTGATCTCTTACAACTCAGCGATCAGCGCATGCCAGAAACCTGCTTCATATTTGGTGATGCACGAAATTTGTGGAATATGCAGCTGCATGCATGGCTCACGCTTTTGATGGTACATGTAGGGTCAAGTAGATGTATCATAAACATTTCATGGAACATATCAAACTGCACTGGGTGTGTGTTATTTCCAATCAGTAGTAGGTTTTTTTTCTTCTAGATTTTGTTGGTTGGGCATCCCTTATAACCTGGCGTTTGATGATGTTTGCCGTCCTTCTCAGGAGCGCTGCTCAATGGCAACGTGCACTGTTGTTGCTGGACCAGTTGAAAGACAGCCGTTTCCACGCAAATGCCATTGCCTACACTTCAGTGTCTTATTTGGTAAAGCTGAACAGAAAGTTTTTGAAAGAGATGTAAACAGAAAAGCCATGATGTGAAGAGTTTGAATAATTTCCCACAACAAAAAGATTCGACTCTTACTGAATTTGGCGTTTTGACTGGGTCTCGAGTATCCAACATGCACATTGTGTTGCAGCTGTTGACGTATGTATATACAAAAATATGTAAATAAATATCTATTGAATCTATTAGATATGAAGAACTAGATAATTATTTTCAAGTCCTTACAATAATTGACCTCGAAAAGACAACAAAACAAGAATTATCAATCAAATGTTTGCAGTCGGAAGCTTGCCATTGTGCATTTCGTGAAGTGATGATACTGTACCCTCCCTGAAACTAACATAGCCCCTAAAAATGGATGATTTGAAGATTACGTTCTTTTTTAGATGGTTTAGATGGCCTATTTTTAGGGGCTATCGGGCTATGTTAGTTTTAGGGAGTGGACAAAAACTTACTTTCCTTCTAGGAAAATCATCCAGGTGGGGGTTTTAGCTGTCAACGACCAAGGCTTTGAGCCATTGTCCGTTGGCCATCACGGTGGTGCAGTTACTTCAAGAACTCGAGGAGAAGTTTGGTCCAAAAAGTTGATTGGAGCTCCGATCCTGCAAGAATATATTCCGAAAACCATGTCCTTTGATTTCATGGGAATTCAAGGGGATCATGGTGGTTCATAATCCCTTAATGCCGTATTTCTTACTTGGATGGGGTTGGAATTGTAGGGGATACCCTTAGATTCTGATGATTGGTGATTTGTTGTACCAAAAAATGTGGATGGATAAAAAAGCATGTTGCATGCTCATTGAATGATTAGATAGGGAATGTTGTATCTACTGCATTCCATGTAGTTTGCAATCCAACTGGCCCCATTTACCTAAAAATAGATTTAGATTTTAGCATATTACTTTTGGTACAGATCGATAGAACATCTCGGGATATGGCTTTTTGATTTGTATAACCACAGCCATTGCTGGAAGGACATCACAGGACATGTTTTTGTTGAACCCAAACCTGGTACAGTATTCGACAAAACAAAAAATGGAAATCCCAAGAAACAAGACGCCATCTTCGGCAGGACGCCTTGTGGCATCAAAATTGGCTCCAACTGGATCCTGAAAGCAGCATTGTTTTTGCAAATAGGGAAAAAAAGGTGTGTCAGGGTTGAGGTGATTTGTGTTCAAAACACATCCTGGTTAAGTTGATGCTTGCAAGGGGAAGGATTTGGAGCTGGCAGTCCCAAAATTCCTTTTGTGGTTTGGGAGGTGGGCCATGAAGAAGGTATATGAAGGAATTTTGGGTTTGCACTTCCACTGTTATCTCCTTGGTTTGGAGGTGATCGATAGGTGTTGACCAGGCGTTTAACATATAAGATTCTGAAGTGACCGGCCTGTTGATGAATGTTAGTCCTTTTACTACTGTAATACGCCCTGTGCATCCTTGTGCCGCAATTGAACTATCATGAACTATGGAGCCCTTATTGACTCATTGCTTAGTTGCAAATCTCGCACAACCGAGTGAACGCAAGTCGCTAGGATGTATTTTGAAGCACTTATAATTTAAACTCGAATGCAGTCTTGACGCCTGGGTTCGGATGTTAAACATATTTGATGCATCCAGAAGATGAAGACATCTTTTCCCAGCTGTTTTTATTTTGGGAATGTACCCAGGATAGCTGGGACTGGTGACATCAAAGATGCTCCAAAAATGAATGGTGTTGACATTTGGGAAATACTTGTGGGGATGTATAACGTGTATATGTTGAACCAGAGGTAGTTGTTTTGGTTGGCGCCACATGTTGAAAAGCAGCCACAAAAAACGTCATCATGAAGGATTTTGATCTCAAAACGGCAGGCGCAATGACAAGCACCACATGGGGATACTGTATTCAGTGAAGCCAGTCAGCCATGACATCTTGTAGTTTGATTGATTTGGGTAATGTTATTCCAAACTCACTATAGACCTCACTCTAAATGGTTGTGCTTAGCTAGGTTGGGCATTTGGAGGCAATCAATCCTCTCAAAAATTGGCCAATGAACTTTCAATTCATTTAGGAAAGTTATGGTGAAGTCATACATTTTGCCCCTGATGTCACTGTGATATTGCCGCTTTCAACTTTGCTGGTCATCTCTCTTCAATGCTTGGGTACTCTTTGCCTTGCTGGATGATTGGACTGTTGCAGGGGGCAAGCGCTGGGTCTTGCGATGCTTTTTCGGCTGCATTTGTATGGAGCCGTTGTTGCTGTTGTTGTTAGCCCAAGCTGCCGAAACTTTTTATCCAGAAATTCCAGCCAAACTGCCGACCTCACACAAGTAAGAGAAGTAAGGAAATCCTTCCCTGAAAATGACCCTAACCCAACATTGCCTTGTACCAAAAAAACATAAAGATTACCATATAACTTACTTATGACTCGACCTTTATAATTGTTTATACTCGTATTGATAAGATTATACACATGCAATTCAGTTTGACTGTTTGCCCCAAGACCATCACCTTTGAACACTTCTGAAATGCCCAGTTCAAGTGGAGTGGCCCTTGAAGTTTCCCAAGCCTCAGGTGGTTTTGATGTTACATCCAACATGTTTTTTCCAGACGACACACTAAGGCTACCATGGGTTACTGTTACTATGGTTTCTATGCAGTTTTTCCACTTCACTCCTGAAGCTGGTGGTTGAACTTCCAATGAAGCCACTGACTCCGTTTTGTGAGTTGGGTTGAACAGCTTTGCTGATGCGTAGCTTCTTTCAAGAACGACCCAGCCTCAATACCTGGCGTCATTCTTTGGAATTAGCAGATGCAGTGACATGGACAAAGGCTATCAAGGCAAGTGGAAAGTGGAACTTGGCATTTGGCATGTTAGAGTCCTTGGAAAAGAAACGCATTCAGAAGGATGCTGGGACTCAACTTTCTTCGGTATTTTTTACTGGTTGTGTTTTAATACTGTAATTGTTTTTTACTGAAAAACCCTTGGCCTAATGTTCGTTGTTGTCATTTTTTTGGCACTTGTTTTTGAGTTCTGGGAAGGATGTGGTTCTTTGCAATACAGTGATCACTTGTTGTGAGAAAAGCTCCCAATGGTCTCATGGGCTTCATCTACTAGCAACACTCCAAGAGTGCCTTGACCTGAGAGTCAGGAACCAATTTATCACGACCTTAAGTGAAGGTGGGTTACTGTTTCCCAAACGATTGTAGTTTTTTCGATTGAAAATATCGGACCAAAAATGGGTTTAAACAAGTTTGGTTTTAGAAGTAAGATGTTTCATTACCCACACAAGCGACCTGCTCCATCATGAAGTTACACTCACCTTGAGTTATGGAAAGGTTGGGTGCAACAGCGGTTTCCTTTGGTGCTGTTATCGGCAACTGTGAAAAGTACCTTGGTGCCACCATCAGAGTGTTTATTTGATGTTCAAAGCTTTTGGATGAGCGAACATGCGGGAATGTTTCTCTTATGGAAGATACAATCTAGATCAAAGTCGTATAGCTGCCCCCCAAGACAAAGCTTTACTTTTACTTGCATTTCTGAAAATCGCCAAATCTGATTGAATCTAGTAAATGATATAAATGATTCACCTTTTCTGGTTCCTGCAGCAGTTGAACTTGATATTCTATCCAATGATTTATGGGGTCGTGTATATGCAAGGCGGTGTAGGATTTCAACTGTCAACGCTAGCACTCCAAAGGCTGGTTCCCAAGGTGTGGTTTCTGTTGTGTTTATATAAGCCTTACATGCGGAAGGTCTGAAATGACATTTCTGTTTCAGCTTGACAAAAACTCAAGAGTTGTCCGATAAGGGATGTCACGTCCCAACGAGAGGTCTTCTCAGTGGCAGTGGGCTGTTCAGACCTTATTGGCCATGACGGGTGCTCAACTGGAAACAAACGTGACCTGGCTGAAGTGTTTAAATGAGTTTCTGAAAGACATGGGACAGGACCGATCCATGCAAGACTTGAAGCAGAAGAAAAATAACAAGAACAAGAAGAAGAAAAAGAAGAAGCAACAACAACAACAACAACAACAACACCAACAACACCAACAACACCACCAACAACAACAACAACAACAACAACAACAACAACAACAACATCAACAACAACAACAACAACAGCAACAGCAACAACAACAACAACGCCAACAACAACAACAACAACAGCAACAGCAACAACAACAACAACAACGCCAACAACAACAACAACAACACCAACACCAACATCAACACCAACACCAACATGTTGGTTTGCACAAGGCCAGTCACCTCGGAAACGCTGGTACGAAGGTCCTTGGTTTCAGTTGTTCTGGCGTTGCCAAGAAGGACCCAGTAACCCTGCCACAGTTGGACTAGCATGATCCAAAATGGCGGACCCGAAAACCATTTCTGGAAATGGCAAATGTTCGTACAAAACCGCTTGTTTTTTCAGGGTTTAGAGACTTTGGGGATCATTTGATTGCATAATTTTCTTTTCCATTTACCTGACCAGCTTTTCTGTTGAGAGTCCAAGCAGCTAAATTGTCCACAACCAAATATTTTGGCTCAAGGAAATGAAGGCAACAAATCTTAATTCCTGTACCATATGAAGCTTCATTCCAAACCATGGGTGGATATATATTTTGCTGGCACCAAAACATGAAAAGGGTCTTGTCCATTGTGATCCAGGCAATATCTCGAAGTTCTACCATCAGTGCTTGTGGTCAAGATGCCTGGCAAGGTAGGGTTCTTAGATACACAGGTCCCGAACCAAGTTGAAACACCCTTGCATTCAAGGGTCGTGAAGGGGTTTAGTGACAGGATAGTTATGCAAATGATACCTGGTACGCAAACAATGACAAACAGATGATACATAGATATATTTGAACAATTCTGCTCAGTGGCTATGTAGTGGCTATGCGTATCATTTCTTTGCGCAGGTAGCTGCAGAGTAGTAACAGCAAGTAAGCATTCCATTTTGTGTTATACAATATATGTGTTTTCCAATGAAAATACACATGCAAAGTGTCTAGGCAGGCATTGTGCTCGTAGGTAGTTGTACGGTTGTCCCTCCTGATAAATTGTCCATGTGATTGAACTTTTGATACATGTCGGACAGATGGATAAACTTTGCATTTTTGGACATTCAGTGCTTAAAGGCAGATAATTCTCATGGCTATGGCCTCAGGTGCACTATCTTTACTCCATGGCTTTGCTTTATGTACCTTGGAAGCTGATGCCATTGCCTTCAACAGCACCCTCACTGCATCTGGTGAAGCGCTAGCTTGGATGCATGTAGCTGGGCCTGGTTTAATGGTTCAATGGCTGTATGGAAGCCTAGGGATTCCTGTGTTTTTCCACACAAATGTGTTGCCGACTGGAAACGTATGAAGTTGTTTTTTTTTCCGTTTTTTTAGCTCACCATTTTTTTTTCAAAGTGTTACTCTTCCCATATGGTTCAATAGAAAATAATGTCTACGAGACAACAAGACCGCAAAATCACGCAGTGACCATCGAGCTAATTTTGGTTAAGTTGTGTTGGTTCAGTTTTCATCTGATGTAGATCCACAAAGCACAACTCCGGTCTTTTTGAGGCTTTGAACCTCTTTTTGCACCTCGATGGTACGACTTTGCAACGAAGCATCGTAAGCTACAGCGCCACAGCTACAGCTGTTGTAGCTCAATGGTTGTTCTCCTGGCAACTCTTGGATGAATTGCGGCAGGGGCGAATCCCCGTTACTCGGTTGTTAAAGATATGGTGAATGGTTGGATGATCGGCTAATTCCAGCCAAAACGGCTTCCAAGTAGACGAGCCCAGAAGTTCTGGGATGGCTTAGTTTTCCTTACTGTATACCATACCAGTAAGGTAAATTTCTGGCAATCCAGAGATATCCAAAGTATATCTACATGAACTATATATTATACATTATACACGGTATTTGTATTCTAGTATAGTTTTTGCCAAACAAGAAGAATACATCCCTATCTCAGTCTATTTGCACCACTCAGGTTAGTGCCATCCCATACAATGCTGCTGCCAGTGCTTGTGAAAAAGCCGCTGAATGGGAAAATGCCTTGCATGTGGTGATGGAGGTGCAGAATTTGTTTGAAATTGGTACGATTATCACTTACGGATCTGGCATCAGCGCATGTGAAAAATCCTTGGAATGGCAGAGGTCATTAGAACTCTTAAAAGAACTTCCAGAAAAGTCCTTGGAAGGGATCCTTGGAAAAAACACAAATTTCTGTTTCCGCCGTTAATGGCTCTGGAGACATTTTGGGTAATTGCTGATTTTTGTCCTCAAATATGGACGCTTGAGATGGATTTGGGCTGATTTGTTCATGATTTTTCTATCAAGTTTAAGGACACCAAGTGTAGGACTGTGTTGTGCAGTACCTGGGGAGAAATTTTAATCAGAAGCACAACCTTGGTTGACCTCGACAATGCTACAGTTGCTGGTGTATGTAAAACATTTGTGAATTATTTATATAATGTTACATTTTTCCTTGAACAGACATTTCACTCCCGTATATTTGTTTTCGAGTTGGAACAGTGTAGGTTCATGGCGCTGCAATCCACTACCATTGCATTTTTTCCAGACAAGTTCTATGAGTCGCTAATATGAATTGGTTTTTATTGTACTTCCATTTGATCAATTGACGTATGAAACACAACGCTGTAACAGACACAAATGTTCGCTAATGCTCACATATATATATATATATACAGATATACATATGTAATCAAAAGAATAATGATAATAATGACAATGATAATGATAACTGATTGATATTTATATAATGATAATGATGATATGAACATTATATAGATGTACATGGACTTTACTAAAATGACATATTATGTGAACTCGAAGGGCTTGCCACCGCCCTCCACCATCTAGTTTTGGTACTCAGGAACCTTGTCGTGCATAATGCAGCCATCAGTGCCTGCGAGAAGGGAGTCGAATGGCAACGGTCCTTCCATCTTTTGGTTTCTTTAGGATCGTGCGTGATGGATGACATTGATGATGGGGTGATGGCAACAGTTCTTTAGGATGGTTGACTATGGGGGAAAAAGACACATTCAGAGAGATTGGTAGCGACGAACACAACATGACAATGAATATACAGTAAATTTAAGGTACATGAAACCTCGTGGAACAGTGATGTGGATCCTGATTCCTGATCCAATCTTACCAGTTGCACTTATGAAATGGATGCAGTTCCCTTTTAAAAATGATCCAAAGATCGATGGATTGGTAGATAAGGATAAGGACTTTCTAGGAGCTGTGACCATGCTTCATTGGGGATCCAGATAAGCTTACCATCCAGTGAAGCAAGATGGAAGCCTGAATCAATAGTTCTTTACAAGTCCATGCAAATTCTAATCACTTGGCATCGCGGTGACATTTCGGACAACGTCTATGACGACGATATACATATATATACATGTATACAGTATATACAGTACAAACAGTAGATACATAGGTACATACATTTACACATTATATGTATATAAATGATATATGCATAGACCATGATAGTTTGCAAACCTTTTTGCATCTCTTCCATGCCTCCAGGAGATCAGCGCTTGCAAAGTGATTTGATGTAACCTGGCAAGATAGATCAAAACATTGAGGCTAAACGATTTCATGACTTCACCGGACACCGAAAGGGCCGGGATTAGTAGCTGGATCCTCCGAATGTTAGGAATTGCCGTAGTTTACACTGTGGTGATGCTGAAGATTATTGCTCCTGGACATCCGACCCCTATGTAGATCAAAAAACACAAAGGATGATCAAATTCATGTGTCGTTCTGATTAAAGTTTGCCTCTTTAGGGGTCCATTATTCACATTCACATGGAGTCGCTTCGTACCCGAATCCGATGACCATTCCAAGCAGACACAAGACCTGTTGATGGCATCAATAACATCAATTTGTTTGGAGACCCACTTCACGCACTTTGACCAAACAAGCCACTGTAATTAGCTGGCAAACATATGCAGATGCAAATAGTTTCCTGAATCACCTGCACATCCTGGAGCTTGATGCAACTTCAGCCAAGGTCTTTGAATGCATTGATTAGTACCTTCCATTTGCTTTCAGTGATGTTTTTCTTTCCCCAAAGCCTTTGGTTTTTTTCACCTTTGGCACTTTCTTTTGAGAACCCTGTGCAATGGCTGGGCTGGTGTGGCACAGATATGCTGCCAGTTGGACATTGGACTGGTTAAATTGAAGTTGAAGTGTTGCTTAGATACAGACATATGATGTCCACTCTTCACATGTTGTTCTATGTTTCTTTCAGCTCGCAAACACACACACACACATAGGAGAAGTCCAGTAAACATCAACATGTGAGCAGCGTCTAATCCTTGGCTTGGTTGAACATTATATACAGTACTTTCGTAGGATGTTTCACTTGGGATGACTGAAATCTCCATCATCATGCAGTTTCCTGTTCATGTGATGGACGACTCCAAAAAAAGGTTCCTGTGAAAAAGCCAAGCAATGGGAGTTTGCGTTGCACGTGTTGAAGATGATCCCAGAGGCTAAACTTCAGGCGAATATCATCTCCTACAGTTCTGCTATCAGCGCTTGCCAGAGACTTGGCCTGTTGTGTCGTGATGTGATGTCCCGGGACTTGAACATGTTCCTATGTTGGTTTTGTTGAACTATTTATTATTTTTGTTGTTGATACTTTAATTTAGCAGTACGCTTGCCATGATGTTGCGATACTCTTTGCCAACATGTTTGCCATCACGGTGTCGTTGAGACCACCCACACAAACCGCCACCACCACCACCACTTTTTTTGTGGTGGTAATTCTGGTGTGTGTGTATTGAGAAATATGTTCGGTGTGATCTGAGCAGAGAAACAAACATGCAGAAGATTTGGTGTTTCCAGCTCCAAGTGTTTCTAAGGAAAGCGACTCAGTGGGAACGTGCACTTCAACTGGTGGCTGAGCTGCCAGAACATCGTTTGCACGGCAACGCCATCGCCTACAACGCAGTGCCTAAACTGGGTGGATAAACGTGAGGGTCAGTTGGTTGCCAGAGGGTCAGGTGATCCCATGAAGCAGCAAAGATCACCTGTTCTTAGCTAACAAGTTGGTGTTCAGATATTGTCTCACATTCCATTTATGTGTCAATGTCGATATATCAAGATGTGCAACACATGCATGCAGTTTGCCCTTCAAATAAAAACAAAAGAGACTTGTTTTGGTGCACGACTTGTCAGGACCTTTTAACTGACAATCCAATCATGCTACCATTTCAACATGGATGTCACCAAGTATCCTCAAGTTTGAACTGCACTTCTCTATCTTTCAATATAGATATTGAAGGAGCAATCAAGAAAACCAATAGCAATTGAGGGATACTTCTGTCATTTACCGATCCTCAAAAACTGGAGCCTGAGGACCAAACCTAATACCCCCATGTTTTCTGAATCTCACCAATCTCGGCGGGTTGGAAACAACACCGAGGCCTTGACGTCTTGCGAAATGGGTTCGCAGTCCGTCCAAGCCTTGTTGTTGTTGAAACACCTCGAAGAAACGCAGGCGTCGAGTGGAGATGATGCCAGTGGAAGGTGGGGGAATGGTTGTCAATGTTTGTTTTGTTGCTGGGGGATGCCTCTTCTTTTGTTTAATGGTTGAGATGAGATGTTGCATATTACCCTCAGACGGGAACGAGAAAACATATCCCACGTGAAAAAAGTTGGGAAAATCATCGATTCAAAAGGACCCGGCTGGGAGGGGATATGTGATTGTTCCCAGGAGGGTAGGTATAAGATTATAGATGTGTTTATCCATTCTATGTGCCAAGGTTCTGGTTGACTGTCGATCTCCAGTTTCGTTGGAGTGCCATTGATTGTGTGATTGAGTGCTTGTGGCCACTTGTGGCTATGAGACCATTGGGTTTACCTTTACCCCTCAAGAATCATCTTAAGACGCAATTTTTTGCACGTTCATCCTAGGCAGCTGTTTTCAGCAAACCCCGAATGAGACCCAGCTTGTTTTTTTTGTTTTAAATAAGTTTTTGAAAGATCTTGAGATGGGTTGTGCTTATTCTTGCAAAATTCTTCTAACTCCAACTTCAAACCTGAATATCTTAAAGACTTTGGTCTTTCTCTGCACTGAGTGCCATGAATAAAATCTATTGGGAAAAACACACACATAAAATTATACCTATTACAAAACTGAGTTGCTAAACTGAGTTGCATCCCAACAAGTTGATTCTACTTGGGTTCATCCGTTTGAAAAAGACCCGCAAACCTGCAGCGACAGCAATCTTCCTGATAAATTCATCTAGGTGGAAGCTGACGAAGTGACCTATGAAGCAGCTATGCGTGCCTGTGCTGCTGCGGAGCAATGGGAGAGTACCATGGTGCCTCAGCGTGACTGGTGATGGTTGTTGATGGTTGTTGATGGTTCGGAAATACGGCAAAACCAGTTGTGATTGCTATAGTTTATCCCACTATTTACAGGGGTTTTTGAATTTTGATACATCCCAGGTGGTCGGAGCCGGATTTCTAAAACATGAACAGAAAATCATCAGCAGTAAGGTGAATAGAAGATGTTTTTTGTTGCTATAATTATGTGTAGTCAGATTGAAGACCAAGGATGATGAACCTAAGATAAAGTTCATTATCATCAACATGTTGGATTTTCCAACAGGAAAAACAAAAGGTTCAATCATGAATTTGTTGGAACCAGTATCAATATGAAGCAAACCTGGTAGGTTTGGATGATACTGAAGCTTTTCATGTCGAATCTTCGAGGTCAAAGTGCCAAGAACCACAACTAAATGGACAGCATTTTGTGGAGTCTTTCCTTTCATCACATGTCAAACAATAACACCCTTGAAAATTTAACAAACCCAAAAATGATGGTTTGAACAAATGCCCCTCGTTTACTCATTTTTGGATATCTATGTTAAATCTTGGGGGTGTAGACTATACCAGAAAATCATTCAAAAATACCTGGCGACTCCAAGGATGTTAATGATTTCTGCGGCTCCAATGACTCCACTGCTTCTTCAAGACATAGTCAGTTGGAGAGATGTCTCATCCAAAACTATTTAAGGTGCCACATTTCATCCTTGTGATGGAAGACATCCTGCACCTGTTGGTAGTTGATGTATATATATATATATATTTAACTCACTATTTACACAGTTTTTCTACATGCCAGCCGGTTCGCCGGATGTGTTTCCAACAGTTTCAACGCTTGTCAGTGCGGGGGTGAAGATTCCAGTTTCAGGATCTCTTTCGTCAGATGCCTTCGATACGGCTTATAATCTCGCAGGTTGGATGGAAGGGTGGACGGCAATGGCGGCCTAAAGCTGTGGGGATTGATACGTTGGCTATATGAATCAGGGTTCATTATAAAGAAAAGCAAGCAAAATTGAATAGACATCGAATGTTGCATGTTTTAACTGGCTAAAAGGATCATCTTTAATCAGGCAATGGTTGGTGGATATTGGTGGTTTGTGAATCTTCGGAGACTCTTACGAAAGACTAGTAAACCGAGCTTGACCACCAACCAACCATCGACTGATTGGAGTTGATCCTCTATTTTTTTGGTTTGTTTGTTTCCCCTCCAAAAGAAGGTCCTTTCCAATCAAAACAAAGATCAATTTGGGTTTTATATCAAAGAAATGGAGGCACAAAAAAAACCTGAGATTTCTGGAGCGCCAAGTTGCGGTGGAGGTAACCTGCAATGCGGCGATCAGTGCCTGTGAAAACAGCGTGGAGTGGATGCAGGTGCCGGAATGAAGGGCTGGAACTGGAACTGGAACATGATTTTTGGAAAGAGATGTCTCTTCCAAGGATATCAAATCCATTTTTGAGGTTTCATTGTTCTGTGTAAAATTTCAAGGGGGCATATATTTGGTATACTAGGATCTTAAAGATGGCAATCGACCAGAATTATATATTGCAGTCTTCCTTTGTGCTAGGGGCCGCGTTGTTTTGAACATTGTTTGCTCCAGGGTAACGTGTTTCCAGCATGTTTCTATACGTAGATTCCCAGGGGAGCTCTTCACGGATCATGCTTATAGTGGCTGGAATTTAAATGCAGTTTGTTTGTGTCCTAAATGTCAAGTTTCAGTCTTTCATTCAACCAACTGCCGGAAAAGAAAGATGTTAGGTTTCACCCATTTCAGGCGTTGATGCTTCTAGAAGATCTATACCATGAACAACTCCAAGGGGATGTGAAGCTCGGCTGCAAAAGTCACTCAACCCCAAACATGAACCGCAAAGGAGAAGGACCCAACAATGTCCAGAGAGTGAAGTGAATCATGGCTGTTGCAATGAGGTATACATGCAGCTCTGCCGTAAGTGCCCTTGGCAAAGGCCGCAAATGGCGTTGGGCCGGGAAGATGTTGGCCGAACATGCAGCGGATGTGGTGACCAACAGCACCTTGTCATGGAGGGAAGGTTCAAAGTGTCAGAAGGTCTACACACTCAAAACTAACTCAGTACCCAAAAGATCCCAAAAGGACAAGATTGGCGAGCTGTTAGTTTTGGGTAGACTATCTATCTTGATCTATCTTGGTCAATTTGAATAGCGACCTGTCAACAAGGTTGAGTAAGTTGAAATCTACATCGGGATTATTTCACAAGAAATTGTGATTGTAGAGTAGTTTGTTGGAAGCCCTCATGAACCAACCAGGCTTCCGTGGAATGCCACTGGTGTGTTTTTTGAGCATTGCTCATTTATATACATGCATATATATATGCATATATATATAACATAGATTTGGGCGATGTATTGTAATTTGGTGGCCAATCTCACTTCTTATTAGATAATTTGGTGGCCAATCTCACTTCTTATTAGATACTAGTAGTGATTTGTTTTAAGACAAAGCGACCCAGTGATTGTAGTTGTTGTATTCTCAAGTTGGCAAAGACGAGATTCTGTAACGGTCTCAAAATCAACCGGCAGTTTGTGGGGTGTGCATAGTTTTGGATTGCAGAAACTGTTGGATTTTGGAGAAAGTGCCAGTTTGGTGTGCTTCCACTCAGAGAATCTCAATCAATCAGGACATGAATCCGTCACAAGGAGGTTACCAGTGAGTTACCAGTGTGCCACCAATTTGTCTATATACTGGTCTGACTTTGATTGTCTTTGAGGGGTTCACTACATAGTCTTTGAGGTTTAGATTTCATGAACTTTGCTGGAAGTGATATCTTTACATGTAATATACTATACAGGCTATACCGTACTTGTATACATCATAGCTTCTTTCTGCTGTTTTTTTTTCGTCCATCATTTGTTCTCCCATTTTGACCCAAACAAACCAAAAATGGCCATAGGTTCTATGATGAATGCATGCGATCGTGCGTTCCAATGGCCCATGGCGTTGCATTTACTGCGGGAAATGTCACATCAGAGACTTCAAGGTCGTCTGTTGAGCATGGGCAGATGGGATAGAGATCTAGTCCTGGTAGGTTATATGGACCCTTTCAATGGTTGGAAACTGTTAACAAGAGGTGGGTATTTTGTGATATTTTGTGGGGGTCCAGGTAAGACTATTTGTTTTATTTGGTTGGTTTGACCTTCCAATCGTTGACAATTCATTTGATTCCATGGTCTTCCTGTGGTATTTTTCTCATCATAATTACATTGCATTTGCATGCATTTGCCCAAATGGTTTGTGTGTTATGCCAACAATTTAGGAGAGTGCACCATTTGCAGAAAGGCTAAGTGTCTGAACCGGGCACCGGCTTTTGCTCGCTACAGAATCCGAAAATTGCATTTGTGCTGTCCATGATGGTTGGAGAAGTAGGTCAACTTCAACATCTTGGTTGCTACATACATGACACTCATCCGGAGTTTTGACGGGTCACATGAAACTACCATGAGGAATACTGTATACCAATATTGAATATTATAATATCCAGCCTTGGCATGTCCCTGTCCTCCAAAGTGTAGCATGCACCATTCAACAAAAAACAGATCTTGTCCAACAAAAAATGTAGGTCTTCTGGGGTTCCTGTGAGATGAACATGCTTCACAATGAGTGAAATCCTGGGAAGACCTTGACTGTGGCGCCCTGTCCAGGAGATGTGCAAACTTATGAGAAGGTCATTAAGAATTGTGAGCAAGGATACAAGTGTCTTGGACTTCGAAGATCTTCAAGCATCAACTTTGAGGAAAGATGTCACCTCATCTACACCCCCAAGAACTCAGGGATATGACGGGTGTTGACAGATGTTGCAGAATCAGCTGCTAGGTTGAGTCAAGGATATGTTGATATATTTAGTTGTCATCTCTGAAAGTTGTTCTGTGACTCACAATGGTGCCCATGTATACCTGGATTTCCAACAAAGTTTTTTGTCCTGAAGATGTTCGGGGCTTCCATACTAGAACAGTATCCCACCAAAATGGATGTAAGTCCCATGATCTATGAGATCATAAGTTTTTTTTTAAACCATAAGAAACAAGCTGTTTTTGAGTGGTCTTTATCATTTTTCCCCAATTTTAGTAGGTAAGGCTGCCAAGGCTTCAAATGACCAATTTTCGGCAGTCTAAAAGTCTAAAAAAAACAGCCTCTTTGAGGGTCCTTTCTTCAGGTGGTCCTCCTTCCTCCCCTTGACTGAAGTGATGAATGGCATGGCAGAACTTGGGCTTTTCACGCAGAGCAAAAAGCAGTGGCACAAAATGGGTGTTTCCATAAATAGGGGTACCCCAAAATGGATGGTTTGTACTGGAAAAGCGTATTAAAATGGATGATTTGGGGGTATCACTATTTTCGGAAGCATCCAAATGTGGTGAGGGAAAAATCATCAGGTGCCTGAGATTGGTACGTGAGGAATCATAGGAACTCAGGGTTCCAAGATGTAGAGTTTTGGTACATGTTCCATATGTTTCAGAAATATGTTTTGAACCTAAATCGCAACATAGGCATCAATATGTTATGATTATGATATTTGTGTCAAAGCAATCAGACCATTCATCCATAGAAACATGGGTTTGTACTTCGAGATTCGATCAGAGCCTAGTAATTGTCATATTATAATGTGCTGTAAGCCAGTGGGTGTAAGGATACCACCAGGGTTACAAGTCACTTGACATACTTAGGAGTTACTTAGAGAGCTTTTTTGTAGTACTCTGATTTGGGAATCAAACATCATTTCTATAGAGACCTCACTTTGAGTCCTCATTTCACCTGAATAAGCATTCCACATGGCATCAGGCTGCATCTGCGAAATCTGCAAATGGTGAGACTCACGCTCTCCTGTCCGAAATGGGTCAGAAAGATACCTGAAAAGAAAAGGAGTTCGTTTCGGCACATGAGCTGATTGGTTTGGTGGTGTTTCTGATGTCACTTTTTGTGACACAAGCTTTGTGAATATAAAAAGCCAGAGAATTGGTCAGAGAGAGGTGCGTAGAGATTGTACAATGCATGCATATGATTCACTCATATGCACATGATGTTCGCAATGTGTTCCGTCTTGCTATTAAATGCTTTTATCGGATGATCAGTTTTCAGACTCAAATTCACGGCCATCAGATGTCAGTTGATAGATTCAATGACTAGGTCCAGTGGTCTTTGAGTCATGTTGAAATGATGAGCAAACACACAATCATCATAGTCAACTCATGTCATTGGATGGTATAGATGTATTGTGTATATATGGAGATTCATAGGTCCAACTTATAAATACTGATTATTGCTTCTTTCCGGGACTCTTGAAGAAAAGTACCTGACACACTTCCGCAGAGTTTTTTCCACTCTCCAAAGTTTGAGAGATGGCAGACATTGCAACTGAAATCTGACAATATGATCAGTTTACATGGCAATAAGATTAGAAACTACCAATTTCGAGGTACTAGCTTACATTTATTATACGAGTTTGAGGTTGGTAGTTTCTGATATGATTGGATACATTTACCGGGACACTGGTACATCCCATATGTTGATGAATCGGACCACTATAAACAGTAGACCTTCCAGAGATTTCCTTGTTTGAGACTGATGGTGAGGTCAGGTCAGATATCATGACCTTTGATGTTGAAACCTCCAAGATCATGAGGTTGGCCATAGAACAGACCCTGACACATACTTGATGAGCAATAGAACATGTGTCAAGTTGTTTCTTCAATCCTAGTGTTTTTTGTTTCTGTTTTGAATAAATCACCCTTTACTGCTTGTTCAGCGGCACTGCAGTTATGCAATCTTTGGCCAAGCGTGTTGCACACGGAGCGATGGCATGAACTTGGCACGTCTTTTGGCCAATGCCACCCACTTGGTGGAAACCGAAACGCAGGCACATCAGTGGAAAATGTGACTGGACTTCCTTTTTTGGTGAAATACGCGTAGGACGTAGGAGCTGTGAAGCTATTTGAAGTCCGTGTTGAAAGGTGCCAAAGAAACATGTCAGGTAATCATCAAGGTATTTCAAGGTAGCCAGGAAGTGTTTTTTTTTCTGTGCTCCAGGTGGTAATTTTTCTATATTGGATTCTAGTTTTTGTCAAAAACCGATTGGTCGCTGCAAACTTCACTGCAGGACACGGATCATGCGACATCAGTTCATTCTTCATCGCCTATCCAACCCATTTGTCCCTTGTCTGAAGATGGTAAAGAGGCCACTCCAAGTGAAGGATATTTCGGAGGTACCACCAAAGTCTGGAAATCCTGGAAATGTATCTTTTTCATGGATTTTGACCCGAAAATTCACACCAGCATGTCCACTAATCGCAGGTACATGATTGTAGTTGTATAAGTTGTAAACATCATTTTTACCAGTCAAGAAAATGTCGGGTGATCCAAAAAATGGACCACGCGAAGCGAAGGACCCAGTTGCAAGAGATATATTCACCCCAGTAAACCAGTTGTAAGTGACTGGGAATTGTATCCACTTACAAAGTTAGTGTGACTTGATGCCTGAGGCACTGAGCCCTACTGTGGTGGTTTCTGGTGGGCGCAGCCGACACCGGTCACACCTCACATAGATGGAGAGCTCGGTACAAAGGCGTGGGATGAAGGGAATGATACCCCCGAAATTGCAGCAAAAAACCCAGGAATGCATCCAAAAACCACATTGGAACTTCCTGCCCACAGTAGATGAAGATTTGGTATATTTAAGATGACGATTCAACGTTGAATCAGCAACCTTCACCGCATGGATTTTTGTCCATCGAAAAAAAGTGGCAAACAAAAAAATCACCAGGCATCACAGTCCTCGGAGGCGTCCAAAGTGGACTTCCCAGAGGCCGGAAAAGGGTGGAAACTTTTGGGACCTTAAAGGACCTCTAAAAAGGTGGGATATGTTTGGTCATGACTGGTCAACCAACCAACCCCCCTAACTAAACCCTTGGTTTTTTTTGGGGGGGTGATGGTACAGGTATGTTAGGTGGGGGGTAGGTTGACTGTTGACGACCCGCCATAATTTTCGTTACAAAGAGTTGAGAACTCCAAGAAAATGTACGTAGTTTTTTACCTCAGGATTTGGAGAACGGATCCACCGTTCTAGTATTAAATTAGTACTAAGGGAACAAGTGCTTATTGGTTTCTTGAATTTCTGACCTCCACAAATTACCACAGGCTGGAGTGCCTGAGGATAAACAAGGTTCATCAATCAAAAGGATTGGATATAGGATATCATTGCTACAGTTATTCGCAGAAACATTGCAAACCACAAATTGCAGCCAACATTTACTGTTATTTAAGAACTGTGGAAGCTTGGTTGGGTTTTTCATGTTAGTGCTTTTCCAACTCCAAAGCAACAAGAATCAAATGCCCAAAGATAGTATGCTATAGTGAGATGTGGAAAATAATCCCAAACTGAATTCAAATTCAAGTGATGCTGTTTTTGCTCGCCCAGCTGTGAGGTGTCATTTTATCCTGCCTTTGATCCACCGCTAGCATCACGAGTGAAATTGTTTCCAGCGCACCGCGGGGCCTATGACCGATGGAACATTCCAAATGTTGCTTGGCCATCAGAATGAGGATAGATTTCGATGGATGAGGAAAGGTGGAAAACGATTATGAAGAAGAGAGTATTTTGCGAGCTGTTGATGTCTACTCATCCCCTGCACTTGTTTGACATCAATTCTTGTAACTTGCTTGTGAACTTGACCCTGACCTTCTTGGTCCGCACGCATTTGAAAGTTTATCCTGAACTTCAATCTATGTCATTCTCGATTAGCCACCATTGTTCTTTTTTTGGGAAAGGGAGGCTTTCAGTTCAGTTTACAACGGCCACGTGGGATCGGAAAACCGATCATTGAAACGCTAGTTCGAATTTGTTGAAATCATCATGATTCATCAATGATGCCTTCCTTACTCCTCTAGGCTTCTTATATAACTGATTTGAATTCATGTGATATATCATAGTAGAAGCCATATATATATATATTCCCTGTGTGTTTGTTCAACAACTCCATTACTATCCGGATGCCTCTCTGGCTTGGTCATTTTGGCTTAAAGGCGGTCACGGTCAAAGTTGGCACCCTGGCGGAGATGAAATTCTTGACGAATGAGGCGCGGATGGCGTTTGTTGCGCGTACCAAACAAACGATGGATTCAGGGATTCAGGGATTCAGCTCATCCATTGGATGAGCTCCACAAAGATTTGTTGTGGTGTAACTTACGATAATCATCTCTGGTTGCATGAAAAATGTGGCACTGTGGTTTCAGGATTAGTGACTAGTGGATGAACACGTAAACTTTATTGCAGGACTTTCTCATACATAGAAGATCATTAAGACAGTGACGACGTTTGAGCAATTTATTCATAGGTATATGTAAAAGCACTGATAGATCACACAGCCTATCACCAGTCTTTGGTGATTTTGTTAGCATAGATGCTTGGTAGCATCAGTCAATGGTTCAGCATGGTGGTGAAGGTTAGCAGTTTGCTATCTTAAAATCCCTGTATAAAACGGATACAGTATTTCTATTGGGAACATGCCTAGAATAGCAAACCACCATATCAGCTTTTGCCAGGCAACCTAGGAATCTGAAAGTCATTTTTGATCCTTGGTATTTGATCATTGTCTCAGGTGTTGAACACCTTCATGCGAGTGCAGGCGGCTCTGTGTGGTGATTTCGTGTTGGGAGTTTGTTTTGATGGAAAACAGAAACTGCATTGAGTTTAGTGGCCAAAAAAAGACAGCGAAGTCATCCAAACGTTCTCATTCTGGCAAGTTTATGGATATGAGTTGGACTCTCAATTAGGGTCCCAAAAGGACTGCAACATTGGCAATTTTCAGCTGTTGTATATAGGTGCATTTTAGGGGTCTAAACATTTTGAAGTATCAACAGCTAAATGTAGATTAGAGTCGAGTCGCCAACCAGAAACACTTTAGGTGTTTTCCCCTTGCCTTGAATATGAAATAAACAGATGAGATCGAGTGGACCTGATACTAAAGGATGTGAGATCTTTTCGCCAGGAGTTCCCTCAAACATGCAACCATTCCAGATGTTTTGAGGGAAACTTCATCCTGGGTTTGTTGGTTTCCACCATTCTCCGTGTAGTTTCACCAATTTTCAACCACATTGCACCAGCCTCAGGAGGATGCTGGTTTGGGTGAACCAGAATACGTGGTGCGGCAAGGTTTACAGTTGCTCCTGGGACCAACATGTGTGAAGAGAGGCAAATTTTGTTGAACAAGGTAGCAATGGTTGGATTTTTTTCCCATCGTTGTGGGCAATTTCTCACAAATTTCCCTATCCATGCTGATCCATGGGAGCCCTTAAATGGATAGCTTCGCGAAAACTAATAATTCATAGTTGAAAGTAGATTTGGACGTGTTTGTCATATAATTTGAGGAAACTCCTATATGTGTTAGATTTGATGTGGGTATTCATAGTTGTCCAACTAGTTTCATGCTGGGCGATCCTCCAATACAAATTTTAAACTCCAAGGGAATCCCACCGAAAATGCCCTGATTTCGTCCAGCTTTGCTGCACTGCCAAGGGTCAGCTGGAAGCCCCGAAATGGAAGGCTGGAATGTGGAAATCCACATGAAAACACACCCCAAAAAATTGGTTTGGAAGATGATGTTCCGTCTTCATTTAGGGGTGTGTTTTTTTAGGTTGCTGGTTTTAGGGGGTGTACCTTGGATATTTTGAGTGAACTCCATTTCTCATTCTGCAACATCCAACCCTCTTGCATAAACGGAAAAGTGTTCAGCGCGGGAAATCATTCGGGTTATCTCACAGATGTTCAGTCCAAAAGGGCTGAAGAACAGGGACGGATGGTTGGATGACCCTTGAGTGCCAAACCTCACTTCGATACGCATGATAAGTTCGAAGAAGAAAATGTTGACCAGGGCAGTCGTAGTTAGACCTTTGTTCAATGAAAATGAACGATCAAAATACTGCTATTTGTTGAAAGCCGCTTCTACAAGTGGAAAACGGATCCCTTTGTCCAAAAACATCATTTCTCTTAGTCAACCTCATTCATTTTCCAATTTCGTCATGGGAAGGGACAGGGTACAATCCATGTTCAGCGCATGAAATGGAACATCGATGGGCAGGCTTCATGTGACCCCCTTCCTTGGAAGCAAAGAAGAGCCACTTGGTAGCGATGATTTCCTAGTTCCCAATCTTCTGTTGTGTCCCTTTTCAGGTTTTATATCAGAATATCAGGGGAGTATAACCTTGGCGAAATGAACATGATTTGCACGTAAACGATGAGTTTGTTGAAGATGTTTCTTGTGAATGTGCGATGCCCCTATTAGATGACCAGAGGGTGCCTTTCCACTCATTCTGTGTGCGCTTTGGACATGTTTGCTGCTGACAGTCAGTACTTAGATACTTTGGGTTTTTTCAACAATGATCAGTCCATGGTGTGTGACTGAAATGAATTTTGCAGAAAAATGTGAATGCTTCTTTTGAAGCTGGTGGAGCCGATTTGCTGTAAGTCGCAAGATGCTTATTATGTTTTGTGTATGTACATAATGCTGTATTTATCAATATTTATTTTACAATGTTTCACCTGCGTTCATGATCATGTTGGGATTCTTGCAAGGTATTGACAACATTGTGAACTAAGGATGATGAACGCGCACTTGCCCATCACCTTCACGTTTGGTGGCAAACCGAGCCTTGAGAACATCAAACTAAGGAAGTTGGGTACAAATATGCTGAGTAGATGGCAAAAAAAAGAGATGTACCTGTAGAACGTGGCCATGAAGTAACGAACACATGCGAGAGTCGCGAATCTGCTTAGGTGTGTATAGGCATAGGTACTTTATTCTATGCAATGAAGAGATGGGTCAAAAACAAGAAAACCAGGAATATCTCTACAGCTGGGGAAGGCTTGGGTGAAAGATGGTGAAACTACATCTCCCGAGTTTTCTTGGACATCGATTTAACACCTCATGTCCCCAAGATCCATCATTTCGCATGATGTGGCTATCAAGTTTCAGCCTTGTTTGTGTTCAGCTGTTGTACGTCTCAAAATTCACTGCCCCCACATGCCCTAGGAGGAGTTGATTAATTTGGATCCGTTGTGTAGCAAACCAATGACTTTTCGGGTCTTATATAATCATATTTTGGATACTATGTTTGACTTGATCTTCATGTGGCGTTGCCTCATCCATCTCAGGACAGTTGCCCCTTCGCAAGATGCGATCCTAAGCTACAGTTGGTGAAAAAACATTTATGGAGGTGTGGATTTCTTCAATGAATTTCAAAGCTATAGGCAATTTGGCAGTATGTTTTTTTTGATAAAATGTTCCACATTGATTCAACTATCCAACATCTTGTGGACCTCTCTTGGTTTGCAACATGTTGGTATGGAATTGCCAAGCCAAATTGATACCAAAGTTCTAAAGCTTGGGTTTGATATGTTTCTTCAGGGCCTCCACTGAGTCAACCTTGGTGGTGGATACCCATGGTCATTGACCACATGTCACATGTTTCTACGGCAGCTGAAAGTTGTTGACCCTAAAATTCATGATTGGAATATGTTGGAATACCAAAAAAACGCAACCAATTCTGTGGTTCTCAACTTGGCAACCTCATTTTGAACTCGATTTCCCTTTTGATGTGTTTGCTTGCTGAGGATGGAGCCGGAAATTCCGGATGCTCCAAACTATGGGCAAATCTTGCGGGAAGAGGACGCCTAGACAACTTGAAAATCACCAGTGTCAAGCGGAACACCACATCCCTGCAAGACTGTTGGACATAATTGTCCTTGGTTTCTGTTTATCAGCATCTATGCATTGACTCATATTGAAGCACAGGGATTTGATGAATTAGTCAAGAGATCTCCATAACTTTCAACTTAACAAGCAACTCTTTCAACCCCCATACCCACACACAGCAAACAAGCAGTGCTTCCACAGGACAAGCCACAACCTCCTGTGGTGCTCCCAGTGAAACGCTTGGACTTTGTCCTTCGCCGTCCACCACAAGGTGCAGTTGTCTACCTTCGTTGGTGAGAAACAGTTTTGGTGACCCCTAGAGCCAAGAGAGGTGGTGCTTGTTGCTGTAAGATATTTTTTTCAAAATGTTCACACCTGAAAAATTAGAGACAATTTTTTCCAGGTTGATTACTGTATATAGGTGTTGCTTGCAACCAGGAAGTGATTGGATTTTGGATCCTGGGACTTTCCGACAAGAAAGTCTTGCTCTTTGTTATGACTTGGAAAGTGCTCACTATTTGAATTTGCACCCATTGGACGTATACTTAGTTTTCTGATTGTATAGCATAGATATAGTAAACTAGTTGAATGATACATTTCTTCTACATTGCATTTCCATGCATCATCAGAACATATGCTAAGCAATTCATGCAGTGACATTTCTTTGAACTACTTACATACTGTTGATGGAAGAAATCCTGCACCAGTTGATAAGGTAGTTTATCCTAAGTTTATCCCATTATTTCCAGTTATTTTTTTTAAATCCCAGGTGGTGATCGCCCGAATTTCTGAACTATTCACAGTATCCCAGGTGGTCTCCTAACATGCTAAGCATTTTTTCTTGGCTCCTGCTTAGAGGTCATCGGCCTATGCGGCCTATGGTTCCATCTTGGGAACAGATCTTTTGAGGCGTTGACCTGGTGGGACTGAGTCCCAACATCGGCCCCCCTTAGCAGTTATACATAGGTTTTTGTTTTAATTCAAGTTACCCGTTTATAAGGTCAATTAATAGGGGCTATGACTAACACCATGTATAACTGGTATGGGTCCCTTTTATTGTAGAGACCTAAGAATGTTTGTGGTAGTTGAGTATGGTGGAATGGTTCGCGTTGTGAATGGAAGTTGTAACACCTTCCACTGCCAAAGTGGTGCTGGCGAACATGATCTAAGCAATGACATGATGGAACCGAAAATTTCAACAAGTTGAAAACTAGGTGGTGGTTTCAAAGATTTTTTATTTTCACCCCTACTTTGGGAGATGATCCAATTTGACTTATATTTTTTCAACTGAGCTGAAACCACCAACTAGTAAACATATGAAAACCACCAAATGTGGTGCTTTTGGGTGAAATAAAGATGAACAAAAATTGACCCTTGGAATTTGCCATGAATTGTTCATAGTTCATAGTTTTGCAGGTCAGTAAATTGCTTTCAGTCCTGAGATGTATGTCTTTGAAAAGGTGCTTTGGAGCGGAAGCTTGGATTCGTTTTTGGAACTGGCAACGATGGGTATGTTCCGATCCTGAATTATGGGATATGTGATATATGTAATTATTGTAATTATTATATTAGTCCATACCTTAAGATATAATTTGTGCAATATATCATATGTCATATGTGCAATATCTCAAGAGAATCACATAAATTAGAGATTCTGAGGAACATGTTGTTTTTTGGACTTTTTGCTCTTTTTGAGGTATACCACCAGAACTGACAAGAAATCATTGTCAAGTTACTAAAGATGTTGACAGCATCTTTAGTGATGATCCTTCAGACCGACATGTACCGACATGTGCGGACCTTTTTTTGGCTCGATTGGTCCTTGAGACACAAAAGCATGGAACAGATCGATCAGACGATGGTCTTAAAACAAATCTTACCCAGTCAGTTGTCTCAAGGAAACTGCATGACTGGGACATTAGGTGTTTTGCCTGTTCAGTCGAAACAAAACATGTCCGGAAAAAGAGGACAAGGACCTAGCGAATATATTTGAGGCAATTCAAGACTTAAATCATCGTTCACATTGTGGGTAGTGCTGCATTTTTGTTTCACATGACAACCAGGACAGCCATCACAATACTATGGCCACAACCACGAGAACAGGCACCAACAATATCTAGCATTCAAGACTCATCGGTAGATGCAGTGTCATCATTTCCAGCCTACCGATGGTTGACGCTCATGCCTTGCTTGGCTGGTTCAAGCATTTGTTTGTGAACACAAAGGAGAGGGATCTGTCGGACGTGCTACGTCAAACTTTGAGAATGAGTTCATGTTTCATATCTGGGTGGTGAGTACGTGGCAAGTGATGAGATTTTATTGATGAGCAGCCTGCAATGAGTATAGTGTATATTTTTCCAGACGTTAGGCTTTGTTCAAACGTTTTTGGCAGTGCTGCTGTATGGGGAAATCTTCATAACATGAATCGGATGCTGGGTAAGCGCAGGGATCCGACTGATTCCAAGAGTGGATACTAGTGAAGATCAGCTTCTGCACCATGTTGCTGCTGATAATCTGATAGTCCTTTACAGAAAAAAAACGATTTCAATTCCTTACTGATAATGTCCTATACAGTGTTTATATAGTTTTTTTTTGCGAGACAGGAATTGACAAGAAAGGCTCGACATAAGGTAACTATCAAAAGGTGATGAGCCTCGCCGCATCGCAAGAGCTTTGAGAGGATGTTCGAGATCAGAATACCACTGCGACTGCGACGTGTTCATGTGAAGGAACACCGCAGTCCACCCTCAGCCAGCCACTGGTAGAAGAGCAACCTGGCGAGTGAAGAGATGGTTGGATTGATATTGGAGATTCAGATACGTTCAAAACGATTTAGAGTGATTTACTGTGCATATTTGTGGTGGAGGTAAGGCCAGGTGAGGGGATGCTCAATGATATTCATCATATACAGATTTATCATAAATGTATATAATATGTTAAGGTGCATCAGGAGAATTGAGCAACATATCAATCTGGAATCAAAAAGCTTTTTTGATATCCAGTACATATGTATGCTTATGTTACTTATGTTCATGTATTCCAATTTTGCATTGGAGTGAACTTCTTATCGATTTGCTTGGGCGAACCGGGGTTTGGGGAACCCAGTTTGTCATGAACCCGAACGACATGCGAACTTTCCAAAGAACGGTTGGAATTGGAAACCATAGTAGTGTTTCCTGGATACCTTTGTTTGGGAGAGGCAAACGTGGTGGTTTGATGTCAAAATAGCAAGTGAGAAACAAGCCATAAAATGGTATACATGATCTAGAGTGTATGTACTGAATTGTATTTCTATTGGGTTTCCTTACATCTTGCAATAACATATATAATCATATATATACACACACATTGTGTGATTTTGTGTAACACACAGAAGACTCACTTGACTCTTCATTTTACTCATTTGGATTTTCACCTTTCAGTCGTCGGGGCATTTGGAAACGACCTGAGGCATGGAAGTGAGTTAACAAGTTCCTTGTTAGCATCATGAGGATCACTGGAAAACATTTGAAACTCTGGAACTTGCCAAAAAAAGTTGCCATTACAATGTTCAACTTTGAAATCTAAAAATTGCTTGAGTTGGTAAAGTTGTTGTTTTTTTGGAACTGTTCCATTAAGAGTTTGCTGCTTTTTTGCATTATTTGCCCAGTCTAGCAATTCATGCATTCCACGATTTCACCAACCCCGTGTTGGATTTCTCAGGTGCCACGAGCAGCCCGCTTTTTGGGAGCTGATAAAACATCTAATGTCTAATGTAAAGGTTTGCAATACCGTTGATGGAAGAAATCCGGCTAACCACCCCGGGATGTAAAAAAACCCTGTACATAATGGGATAAACGGATAAACTACCAACCTCTACTGGTTTGCCGGATTTCTTCCATAAACAGTAGTAATCAACGTTGTAGACTTCCACAGATTGATGTTAAAGCCTCATGAGGTTACGGCATGTGTTGAATACATTTCTAGAAACTTGCAGCGGCAACTGTGTCGATTTGGTTGTGTTGTACTTGTTCCATTTGTTCTTGTCCATTTTGACCATTCGAGTCCACAACATACTCTTGATGGAAGACATCCTGTACCACTTGATATGGCATGCTAATCTCCCCGATTTTGGATGTTAGGTTTTGAATCTATCTCAACTCAGACTGGTGATTTCACAATTTCCTCAAGCAACAACAGTATCACTCCCATACCATCCAGGTTTGGTTGCTGTTTATGGGTTTCATGTAGGTAAATATATCAGTCCCATGGATCCTATGGGGCTGGAGACTCAGGCGTTTCAGCATTTCTTTTTCTGGGAGTTTGGATGGTAGTTCTGCACCTTGGAGCTTGTGAACTGGTCACGGTTTTCGACGGTGGGATGGGCATGTATAGCAATCCGATAGGATCCATGGGACGATTGTATATTTTACCTACATGAAAACCATTAAGATTAACCAAATGCAGGTAAACATATCACAATATACCATACATGGATCCTATTTGGAATATATACCGGATGTAATTTGTGTGTCATATGTTTTTTACATACAGTATCAGTATCCCTCATAGCATCTATTACTACTTTATTGGACTCCGGAATTATTTTTCAGGTGTAGTCCCAGAGTTATAGAAGAACGACTGAGGATACAATTCAGAATGGAAGGTTTCTGCTGGCTATGAAGCGGTTCAACCAACTGTCAAGTGTTGGTTTGGCTGTTTTGGATTCCAATTCTAAGCTCAGGTGCTCTAAATCAATGATTTTTTGGTGCGATTTGAAAGTAGTGAAAGATTTGATCCTTCTACAGAAAGGTTCGTTCAACATCAGGGTCCATTCCGTGCAAAAGGCAGATGTTCGTTTGGAAATTAACGGCTGACTATCCACTTGGACACTTGATCATGGATTGATCAATCATGGATTGATCATGGATTGATCATGATTGATCCGAATAGTATCAGGCCATTTTTGCATGCCCCTTCCGCTGCGCAAAAATGCTAAGGGCAAGGGATTGTTTTGTTTAGGGAGGCGTTGTTGTTATATATATATAGGTGCTCCATGTATGAAACATGAGGGAACATTTACTGACATTTAAGTTTGAAGGTAGGTCTATCTACATAAATCATTTGAGACCTTGTGTGATAGTTTGCCAGTTTTCACGTGTTTTAGGGCCGTACTTCCTTGAACACCCTAGTGGCTGGCAGTCGTACAGATAAGTCTAAGCACATAAACTTCGTTCAAGTCCAGCAGAGTTGTTTGGTGTTTTGTATAATCGATCAGATATCACATGAATGCTAAGCATTCAAGACAACTCCAGAAAACAAAATCCCTCCAGCATCATTGAACTGTCCCACACAGCTTGGTACTCAAAAAGTATCTATGCCGTATGCCTGGTTTTGATGTCTCGCAGCAGACCTAAGGTACTACATCACGCATACCATTTGGTTAGAGCGTCATCGATTTCTGCAAAAGCAGGCTGCTCATCAAGCAGGTTTCGCAACTTACCTCACGCACCTTGGCGATTTCAACTTCCAACGCTCCAACGCTAGGCAGCTATACCATTCTACTTGATGGTCAATAAACAATTCCATATTTCATACCCATAGGATCCATATTGATCCATGTATGGCATGGTATATTTACAGACATTTACCACAAAAATCAACCAAATGTACGTAGATATACCATACATGGATCCTATGGGATGTATGGACTACAATAGTCTGTATTAAACAGGGTAGTACAGTCCCAAATTCCCACCCAAATAACCAGCACCAGAAGGCTCCTTTGCTGGTTTCTTTCCCAGGTATCGTTTTGGACACTGGTATGCTTGGACACAGGCCGCATCTGTGAAAGTGCTTTTGGTCTTGTCTGCTACTCTTCTTGTGACCAGGCTTAGATGATGGTGATCGGTGATCACTGTGATGTTATTGTGAGGATGGTTTTCAGCTCACCAGAAAGATATTTGTTGCTATTGTTTGATAAGATTTGGATGGATTTAAGCAGCTTTTGGATGAGAATGATTTCACGATCCTAACTGAGGATATAATGGCACAGAAGCCTATCGAATCCCCAGTTTATCACTGAGTTTCATAGAGTCAAATGGATTGATCAGTTTTGATTTGGGGCAGAAAATGAAGACCTCATTGCCTATGATTTGTTTTTCCAAAGTGGTAGTTTCACAAAATAGTTTGTGTAGTGGTGAATATAGGTGAATTATGTGCAGCTTAATCGTCATCTTGTGTTCATGGCTCCAAGATGACCTGGCAAAAATCATATGTGTTTGAAGTTTCTCAACGCTGCAAGTTTTTACTTCTCTAGTTTTTATTTACTGCTACTACAAATAGCTGCACTCATCCGCTTGTCCAAATTGATTAGACAAGCTTGGTTCCCACCTGATTTTGACGGAGTTCCTTCGAACAGCTTCTTGTTTGGGACATTATAGTCATCTTAGATCATTAGACTGCTTCATCTTAGTCCCATATTTTTCCCCGTCAATGGCTGAGGTAGTTGGTGGACTGGGCCATAGCATCCTTTCCCAATCATCCATACAGGAGAAGGGGTGAACATAGCTTGGTGCTGTTGGGAAGCCAGGTTGAGCGATTGTAGGGCCCGTTTGGTGGTTTTGCCAGTTGTGGATAACAAATTGGGGGCCATTTTGTACACAGCAACAAAGACTTCCAAACAATGATTTACTAAAAAGAGGCCATAATAAATCACCAATACTGTTGTCGCATTTGCTCTTCAGAAATGATGGATGCCTCTTTGTCGTTTGGACATGTGAGTCGTTTGGTGCTTTGGCTTGTTCTTGGAGGAATGCTTTGTTTCATGGATCCACTGCAATAGCCACATCCTAAGTAAGGTACATACAACTTCAAGTTAGGAGACAGTTTCTATGCAAGTGCTCCAGACCGAGGTCATTTTTGGTCTCCTTGTATCCCCTGAACACCCATTTGGATGCTTTTGATGGATGCTTATGATACCTCATCACCCATGCTACTGCCTAGCATTGTTATAGGATCAGATCCGACAAGAAGGATCCACCTCCACCCACTGCTACTGCTGCTACTACTGCTACTGCTAGCACCACCAAGAGCAATACCACTCTTCCTCCTTTAGTTTGTTTCGGTCCCAACTGATCATTTTCAGGATCCTCAACGGCATCCTATTTATTAAGAATATGTCATGTCAATATGTCAATATGTGTTAAACCATTGTGAAGCAAACTCTTGTGTCTTACTGTTCTCAGTATGGTACGTTTACATGATAATCTTTTGTAATGTCTGATTTTGTACCGTTGATCTTTCGTGTTTCCCCTCTACTGGTAGTACAGCTCTGAAAAACCGAAGGAGTCCCTTTGGCGTTCTTGGATTTGGATTGCCGACCCCGATGGGGGCGAGTCTGCCCTACCTGATGGCCATGCAGTGGGTGTGGTGGTGTCTATTGGTGCCTTTGGTGGCAGTGTCAGATATCACTGGCCCTGGGGGGCAGTGAAGGTGCGCACCAGAGAATTTGGAATATTGGTGTACACATAGCATTCCCAAAAAGTAATGCTGCAGTTTCCATGTGCTGTGTTTTGTTATTCATGTTTGTATTTGTGTGGAAAATGTCGAAGCTCGAACAGATAGTGCTTTCAGTTAAAACCATGCACAAAACTCATCAATACAGAATGAATAGATGGATTGAATTCAATCAAAGGAAGTGTTACACTGATGGCTGTTTTCTTTGCCTTTGTGCAAAGATGCGAATTTTGATAATTTGTGTTGGACATCCCAACAACCAACAACATCCAAAAACACACATGGTCTTGAAGAATTTGTGAGACATGCCACTACTTGGAGCATCATCCCAGTTAGTAAGTGGTTAATAACCATGGTGATCGTAAGTCCCCTAAGGATCGGGTCATTCCCCTTTCCAAATGGGCGTTTCATGGCCCTATAAATGGGGGTTGATCCTAACCAGTTACGGCCGTCCTGGGATGATCCTCCAACCCCCAATGAGCTGAGGTGGCATGTTAATTTTTGCCTTGCTTTTATCCTTGATCACCTCAGCCTTCGAAGATTTTCTCTGGCAAATTCGGCATGGCTCCATTCCTGTGGTGGAAGGCCGGCGAGAGGCCAAAGTTGAAAATTGAAAAGATAATAGCATGACATCAAGAAAATACATTGTATGAATGCAAATAATGTCCCATTTGCAAATATTTGCAATGGAAAATATATTAACAATCCCGTTGTCTCCTGGAGATTATGGGTGAATCGATGAATGGATTGTGAGGGAGCCTTCACGCTGCGATCAAGCCTGTCACTAGGCGATCATATCATCATTCTAGGGTACGATCGCTCAGCCATTTGGATGATTGAGGACCTGTGGTGAGCGAAATGCCGACAACAAGGTGGTCAAGTTGGATTGTATCTATGATATATGCATGTTTATAGAGACTTTATTTTATCTCTGATCAAGATAGTATTCAGTATCAGTATGCTTTTTTGGCTTTCGGTCAAGATTCAGCCTGCGGGCAACATCTCATTTTTGTTCAGGATTTGAGTCTCTCTGAGCCTTGCGGGGCTCCAAGACTTTTTCCATTTCTTCATTATGAGCGCTTCGTTTAACCCGAGCATCCTTGTGGGGATATATTGAAATGTTTGTACCAAGTAGTTGTTAAGGTATCCTTTCCAAACAAGTGAGTAATTCTATCAAAAGCAACACCCCCGGCCTTGGGGATGTCTCCGAAGAGGCTCCCATCCACCTTTCCAAAGTCCCTGGGAGGAGTTGTGTACTGCCATGGAAACGTCGGGTGGTGGACTCATTGCTATCTTATCTTCTGAGGCCAAAACGGGGGCGAAAAAATGCAGGGTGACAGGTGGTGTCCTGTGAGACCTGAAACGGATGAAGAGATGCTCAAAAAAGAACCGAGCTTTCTATGGTCGAGATTTTGATGTGTGACAGTTTATAATCTTCGGGTTGTTCCACTTTGATTGTTGTTGTGGGATGTTCCCTGAAATTGAAGTGGCAACATGGTTCAGAAACTGAGTCAATTCATTCACGTTTGATGGCAGTTTGCAAAGATTGTCCACCAGACCCAAAGGTGTTTTTTCTTCAAGTGGTACTAGCCTTCCCCTGAGGGTGTGTCAAGATTTTTGCGACGCAGGGAAAGGCAGAAGTGGAAAATTGGATCCAGCATGCAGATATCAATTTGCGGCTTGGTGGGCAACTGGAACAAACGACACCTGATTGGCACACTAGACCTACATGTTTAGAGGGTTTGACCATTTGGCCAATATTTTGCGAGAAACATGTTTTCATTTCTTGGATGCATGGTATTATGTATGTATTATGTAGATTATGTATAGAAAATACATATAATGTGGCGTGTAACATGATCTTTTGCATATAACATACATATAATATGTGATATGCGATATCGGAGTTTGTATGCATTAATTGCAAATCATGAAGAAATGTTTCAAATAATCATGTTGTTTGTATCATGTTTTACATCAATTTCCTCATGACCTGGCATTCGGTATGCCTACGGCAACTTTCCACACGGTCATATCATCCAATAGGTATTTTATCGACCTTTAATCGCCTTTCCTTGTGAACTACGTAGGACTTCATGGGATGCCACAAGGGTTTAAGATACACCTCATGTGTATCTTTAAGTCCCTATTATTTTTGTGGTGTAGGTCACGAGGACAAGATACTCATAGTATAAATATGGTTTTGGTCACAACACGGTTTGAACATCATGAAAACACATGCAAATATATGTATATATGAAATTACATATGCAGATGCAAGATTATACATGGCTCATCACGGCTCTGAAATTTACATCCAGTTCTTTACAAGTTGTAATTCGCACACTTGCCCAGGCGCAACTCGTCCGTGGTGGTGAGATCAGGACAGCCCTACAATGAGGAGGACTGGTGAATTGGGAAGTCTTCCAGCCAATGGTTACTTGGTGGTTTGGATTCCTGGGATGCCCTTATGAAAGGGATTGGTACATAGGGATACCCCATAGAATCCCAAACCACCAATCCAAATCGCCGATCTACCATTAGCTGAATATACATACTTTTAGCAAACATAAGATCTAAACGTTCATTTCGTTACATTTTGGCCCAGTGAGTTGTTGGACAATGTTGGACACAGGCATTAAAATATAACTTCAGCGCAAATGATGTTGGATCACATGGATGGCAAGTTTTACAATAGATGAGTTCACCAGGTCCCATGGATTTGCCAATCATGATACCTTAGGCAATCCGACTTGGATTTGTCATGATTCTTATTTGCTCAAGATAGCAGATGTTCTGCTGCGCATGTATTTTTCTGGAATCCTGGATTTTTTGCAGCAATTCATTCATAGTTCATGGTTTGAAAAGATCATTTATGATTTATGTTCACTTTGGGAGTATTCCAGGTGGGAAGAAAACTTCAGATCTTAGGTTCCTTCCTTTTAGGATTGACCATTTTCCTGACTTCATCATAATCCTTCTCTAATGGTTACTTGGTGGATCCTGGATGGGGTGGATTTTGGTATCCGTATATAAATATATATTATATCTACAATTATATACACATCCACTCAGTTTGGAGACTACTGTCGATGGAAGAAATCCCATTCCCAATCACCTGGGATGTTTTTGAAACCTTGGAAATCACGGGATAAACAACCAACCTCAACTGGTGAGTTTACCGGATTTCTGAACCACCAACGTCGTACCCTTCCAAAGCTGTTGGATGATTCCTTGAACCAAAGTCACTTTGGAAGGACTTGACCAAAGTGGCTGTAGGGAAGCCTGGGTAGTTTACACCACTTGGGCTATCGGGGATGATGGGGTGTGATTACTGACGGAGCACTTAGGGGGAAAGAATTCGTAAGACGTGCTGGTTGGAGAAGGAGTGAACGCGACACACCATGAAATGCTGTGTAGTTCACAAGCAGCAGCCACTAACCACGAACCACTACCGCCCGAAGCAACAGCAACAACAGCAACAACAACAACAACAACAACAGCAAAATCAAGAACAGCTCTGTAGTATGGTTGACCAGCCGTCAGTCGATCGTCATGATGATTTTAGTGGAAAAGGGATTCCAATAGGGTGAATGTTGCCTCTAAACAGAGGTCGCTATTTTGGCTTGTTGTTTTTAGTGACATTCAGTCAATTCATGTGTCACTGGATGTGGAAGTGTGGTGGTTTCTATGGACTTTCTATTAGATAAGTCCAACTGAAATCCTCAGAACTAGTCGATTATATTTCTATATGTAAACGTGTATATTGTATGATATTGCATGTATGTGCATAGAAGAACTAATTGCATTTGTAGAAGAAAACGTCAATGCCCGGCAATGATGGATCATTCATTGTTGGCATACCTGGGATGCTGCTAACGAAAGAAGCATTGAACAAACTCAACTGGTGTACAACACTAGATGATGAATCTAGCATGAGGTTGATTTATCCCAACTGATGCTCGATTTACACCATATATCAGCCTTTTTATCAGGTGCAGACCGCGCGTCGTATCGTTCTATTGGCCAACAAGAAAGTATCTCGCGAGGCTTGAAATCGGGGTGACATCACAAGGGCTCAGTTTGGTCATGTGTTTGGATTCTTGAAATGGCAGTTCCCTGTATAGTCATTTAATTATTTGGAAACATTTCATGCCAGGTTTCATTTGGGAGCTTGGGGTGCCTTATTTGAAGACATCATTGGATGAAGTATGGGTTTTATTCGGTTTTTTAGCAGTGAAAGATTGACCAATAGATCGCTCATGTTTAATATTGCTTGTTCTGGGAGCACCCGGTCACCCTTTGATGAATGTTGGTGTTGGTAGCAACAGGATCAATCCAGGATCCAATGATTCCACCTTCGAGCCACTGAGTAAGCCATATGAGAAACTTGGTCCGTCTCAACAGAACTTTAAACAAGACAACGTATCGGACCCATCATTTCCACTGAACATGACTGAAACAACTGCAAACCATTCAGTTTGACCCTGGTCAAAGTGCTTCTTTGGAACCACTTGCCTTGCAGAAGTGAGTCTGCAGGAAGAATGTGTGATCCTGTTTGCATGTTGTTTGAGGCATTTGCTTGCAACATGTTGCAAAGTATCCAAGATTGAAATATGTCCTAATTTTAGTGTCTACCACCCTTGTGTTCACTCCCTACAAAGTCCATTTCCAAAGGCATGAGTCATTCTGATTTAGTTGACCTGAGCCTTCATCATGTGGTTCACGCAGGAGGCCGACGCTCAAAGCCTTAATGCTTTGCTTACCTTACAAGGGCTTAACTATACGCCTTCCAAGGACCTA
Organism: Breviolum minutum Mf 1.05b.01; assembly: GCA_000507305.1. NCBI lineage: Eukaryota > Dinophyceae > Suessiales > Symbiodiniaceae > Breviolum > Breviolum minutum. The sequence goes on from DF239146.1 coordinate 192,128, forward strand.
CTTGACCAAGGGTTCAGGGTACTTCTGGGTGGACTGTAGTGAAAACTGATGATAAACCAACGAAATTGTGATTTCGGGAAGATAATTGGATTTCAAGTGTTTCAAGGTTTAGCAAGTAACTAGGTGGGTAGATGTTTGTTTTTTCCATTCATCGCAAAATCGTGGAATGGTTAGCAAGTACAGCTACTTGTGATGGAAAAGGTATAGTTGATGGAAGAAATCTGGTTTAATTTATATAGTAATAAGCTTATTCCACTATTTATTACATGGGTTTTATACATCCCGGGTTCTTAGAAAGGCGGATTTCTCTTCACCATCAACAGTATGTCGAGTTTGGAGGCCAGCGCTTCTTGAAATTTACCCCACAGGATGTCCGAGCAGTTTTTGTCCAATGAATCCACAAGCGGTTTGGATGATGAAGTCAGCCAATCCCAGTTAAGATGATTGGTTAACGGACAGTCTACGAAGGTTTGCTAGCCTTGAATAGGGCCAACAGGTGCCAAATCCACAGCTTTGGAGTGTTAATAGGATGTTTTTAGTTCTTTGTCTCTTTTTTTTGCTACATGTGGGCAAAGATGGTACCCTAAACTAGGTAGAGAAGCAAAAAGCCATTTGCCCTTTGTGTCCTGATGACTTTTCAAACCCCAACCCTATGCCATCAGGTATTCCAAAGTTGATAAATGCTTTGGTATGGTTCGTGTTGCATACTGAAGCACGTTTGCAGAGGAGAGGTGTACCATTGTAGAATGCTGTTTGGTGGCAGCCTTAGTTGAGTTGAGAAGTGGTGGTGTCTTACCAAAACACACAGACAAAAAAGGATGAACAAGTACATATTATACTATATCCACTGGTGCCATCATTATGCTATATTATATCCACTGGTGCCTCCAGTCGAATATTGCGGATGGAGATGTTTCCCGGGGTGTTCAAAACGAATTTGTCATGTGCCAACAAAATAGAGACGGTCAGGTTATTTCCACTTGTAATTCTAGTCATGTTTGAGAAAACTTCCGTTTCTTCGGGCCATCGTTGAACTGAGGTACGGAATCAAAACCTCTTCCGCAGTTTGGCGTCAGGTGCGTTGAATCTTTTACGCGTTGAATCAGATTGTTTGGGGAGATTTCAAACTCCCATGCTTCACTCAAATGAAGGACATTCATAATAGATGCTTAAGTCCACTTAAGTGTTTTGGGTTTGTTTTTTCTATCTCCAATTCGCATTAAAATGCGCAGAGTTTTGTTTGCTTTCATCCTCTGGGGATGTTTCTTGCAACACCTAAATGAAGCTGGTTTGTTGTGCTACGCATCATCCAAGCACCTCCAGTACTTTTTTTCGCTCTGGTTGAAGTTGTCACTGTGATGAATCTAAGTCAAAGCCCAATGGAATTCAATGGGAGATGCCGCTGCCTTAGTAGAGGTAGTAATTCTTGGGTCATGTTTACTTCTTGAATAAGACTTGGTGGCAAATTCGCAAACAAAAATCACTGTGCAGCACAAACAATGTCAATCGAAGGCCATTTCCGATTCCACCATTCACCAAAAGGCAATTGATGAGCGACCTTTCCCGCCGAGTAGTCACCCCAAAAAGGTAGTGCATAGTAAGGGAATCCTATCCAAAATGGCATGAATTCAGGTGAATCAAACGAAGGGAAAAGGCATGAATTCAGGTCAAATATTTATAAACAAATTGCCCAGAAATCACTGTTCACAAAGTGTATCTTTTGGCTTTTCATCAAGTTGCCTGCCTTCATTGGCCTGCAAAATGAATGCAGGACCCATGCAGGTGCTTGCAACCCAGGACTGCATGGTTTACAGATGGTGACACGGTGACGGAGGTGACTTCAGAGTGTTTCCTGCCGTGATGAGGCAGGTTATTGCATCAAACTGTCTAAAGGCCTAAAGAAATCCCAACCCAAATATGTGGTTCTCAAATTTACCAAGCATTTGAAGTCATATAGATCAGATTCTTACCTACAGTATGTTGTTTCAATTATCATTTGGGTGTTGGTTTCAAATATTTTGTATGTTTCATCCCTACCTGGGGAAATGATCCAACTTTGACTAGTATGTTTCAACGGGGTTGAAACCACCAACTAGTAATGTACTGTACATCCAATTTGTTTTCAAGGCTTATCAGCTTGAGAAAAGGCTTCGTGAAGCATGGTTTGATTTGATTGTTGATTACCCATAGCATCCATCGGATTGGTATACTTAGCTACATTTACAACAAAAATCACTGTAGGTAAACATACCATGCATAGATCCTATGGGTTAGAACTGAATCAATCGCCAGAAGAAATGGTGAAATATAAAGGCGAGCCATTTCCAACGGTGGACAGTACCAAAATGACATGTCTTGGTTCGACCTCTTCAGGTCCCTTTGCTTAGATGGAATCCATCAAATGTCGATAGAAATAATTTGCTTCAATAATTTTTACCATCGGTTTCTGAACTTAATTGAGATATCTGAAACAATGGAATTATCCACTGAAAGTTTTTAATCTGAAAATTCCCATCACCCTCATTTCTCTACCAAAAAACAAAATCACTCACCACCATGACAGCCTCCACGGATCTATAGGATTTTCTGGGACAACTCTTGGTGGAGGCCAGCAGACAACGTATCTTGTCAAAAAAATTGGATCTGGGATCAGGATTCGCAGGATCTTTCAGAAAAAGTCCGGAAGACTACTTCAGCTGATGGGGCCTTTCAAACATTTTGTATCACTGGAAATCAGGTATCATTTCATGTCTTGTTGTCGTCCCTTCAATTTGGATATGATCCAAATGTGATGCGTTTGAAATTCTGTGGTCATTTCCCTCAAGCCTTTTAAACACTAAGGTCTTCAATTTTTGTTATCCTCAAGTGATATCTCTAGAGTCATGGCAAGTGAAGAAGGTGCAGCAGATTGCCCTTCCCCACAGGGTGAAGCGCAGCAATCACCGGCACCTGAGCGGATGCTCTACTATTATGCGATGCCCGCAGGGATGCAACTACCATCCATCAACGCAAGTGGCATTTCCAGAGTCTATCAAGTTGGTATGGCAGGAAACTCTGAAAGACCTAGCCCTTTGCAAAACGGTGTGAGTCCCTGGCCATTGGAACCTCCAGGGTTTCCAGGATCTCCCGGATCTCCAGGACCTCCTGGATCATGTGGCAAGGTGACTTTACATCGTGATGGCAAGGCGCTTGGTATCATTGTTGCTGATCCCAAACCTTTGATGCAAGCATTGGTTATCATCAACATCGAAGTTGACTCTGAAGTCACAACTTGGAATCTTCAGCATCCTTACCATCGGATACAACCTGGAATGGCCATACTATCAGTGAATGGCCTAACAGATCCACATGAGATGAAAGTGGAGCTGAACTCAGCAGAGACACTGGAGATATATCTCAAGGATCAGTTGACCCAGGTTGAGACTCGACACTTTCGTGAGTCTTTGCAACAGTATCAAATCCAAGGATGTTCCCACCTTTTCCAGAAAGTCACTACAGAAGAGGTGGAGCCATGTTCCATTTGTCATGAGGATATGGATACATCAAGTCATGAAGTAATTCGTTTGGTAAACTGCATGCATCATTTTCATCCGGGATGTGTAGCTCAATGGATTGCATCAGTTGAACAACCGCGGTGTCCGCTGTGCTGCACCAAACTCTCAGACCCAAAAATTTGAGGAGAAAGCTATCAGCCCGTGAGTATCCCTTCCTCAGTCAGTGGGGGCTGATGGCTTTTTTTCACGCCTCTTTGCAGGAGTCAAAGGTTGGCTTTCATTTAATGCCTGGGTGGTGGTTTCAAATATTTTTTATTTTCCCCCCTATTTGGGGAAGATGTTCCAATTTGACGAATATTTTTCAGATGGGTTGAAACCACCAACCAGTAATGCTTGTCAACTTGACTTTTTGTAGCTTGAGACATTTGAGTCATTTGAGCTACAACATGTGGCCCTTGTTTTTCGACATTGCGACATGGGCCTTTCTGCAAAATAAAGGGATATTGGGATGAAGTGGGTCTCTCAAAAGAAAAAGAGATAGAAATATTCCATGGTGCTGTTTGATGCGAATTTGAAGGCTTTCAGGTTGGAGAATTATATAAGAACAAGGACTATGAATAGGATAAAATCTGTTGAATCTACACAAAATTCACAGCAATCATTCACTTCTGGACCTCCCCGACGATCAGCACCTTTGGACTCTTGCTCCATAAGGTGGACTTTCACAAGTCATTAGCCAAACCTTGGGCTTTGATGGTATGGAGTGTCCTGGTTTGGGAAAAGTTTCCTTGGGCGGGGAGTGTAGGGGGAGAATGGGAAAGGAGACAAAAGCGGCAGGATCACCAGGGGTTTTAAAGAAAAAAGTTATGGATCCTATAGCTTTGGACCGATGGTTGAAGAGAAATCTCAATGAACTCAATAATACTACAACGATATTAATGATTAGCCGCTTTTCTTGAAAGACACGAAATTTATTCCAAATGTGCATCCTTAACTTTCAAATACAAAAAAACAACGTGTCAAACTTGCAACATCTCCTGTGCTATTGACATTGTTTACCCTCTTAAAGCTCCTCAATTGAGCAATGGAAAAAGAACTGTTTATTTGCCGTATATAGGGGATCATACTACCCAGTTTTATGGGGAATGTAATAAACCATTACAAGGATCCCTACTGACCAACCAGTGTAATGGAATGTCATAACGGTTCTGGGCGTTGCTCAATTGCAATCACGGTTTTTTGCACGGCTGCATAGCTCAGGTTCTACATCGCAGAGGTTGAAGGTATCGAAGGATACTTGGTGGTGATATGGGCCCCATGGGGCAACTTTGGGGCGACGTGTTGTCTTTTTATAAAATATGTTTACTTCATGGTATTTATTTTTTTGAAAGTTGTATAGATATGTGATATGACATATTGGTATATGTGTATATCTATGTTTACTATAGTATATCTATATTAACTATACTGTACTATAGATATAGCTATCATGTTTTGCAGGTTATATCTATATGTACATTATTTATTAACGTAACTGGTTGTGAAAGGTCACACCCTCTCAGACATTCGAATCGCAGTATCGCACGCTCTGACTCTGGTGTCAGAAAGGCGTGTCCAACCAGGTCACCCAACTGTTCAGAGACAAATGATATCAGATATATTCAGATACTATACCATTAATACTTCACCATACTTCACCATGGTGAACCTCTTTCAAGAAATACAATACCACGTTGGAGAGGCCGGGACCTTTTTGTTCAATTAAATTTTTGATGCCACAGGGGCCCATCATGAATCCACTTGATGACACATGGGCCATCAACTTACTTAGTCCTATGACTTTTCTCTAAAGGCTATAGACATGTCAACTCCAACGGTATGGATAAGGATACATACCAGTGGAGGATAGGCTTCATTCACTCAGTCCAACAATGTTGGAAGTCACTTTACCATTCAAATTCACTACTGTTGATGGAAGAAATCCTGCACCAGCTGGGATGTATAAAAACTTGTATATAATAGGATAACCTAGCAACCTCAACTGGTGAACGCCGGTTTTCCCACGGGTTCAGCCCTTGAGGGGCTTAAGGAACTCACCAAAAACATTGGGATCCCGACAAACGTCGAGTGATTTGGATCCGGGGATCCTAGGATTCCAGAACACCAACCTAGTGACTAAATCATTAGACAAACTGGTGGTCCAACAAAACAAACACAGATGAATATCCCTTTGAAAAAAACAAGAATCAACGTCGAACCGTAGGGATTCTTGCCGGATTCGCCTAGAAAAATCCGAAAAACGAAGAACCCAAACCACTTATCGCCACTTGACCAAACTATCACTTCGTAGCAACAGCCTCGACAGTGAGGTTGGACCTTTGGTGATTTGCTTTTTGCACTGGGTTCTTCGATACCTATTGGGTACATGAATGATGAGGGAAAGGCCAAACGTGGGACTTTGGTATATTGAAACTGGGAAATTCAAACAAATTTAGACAGTGTTGTTTCAAGGTTCGATCATTGTTCTAGTCTAATCACTACGTCCAGAAGATTTCCAATGATGTTCCTACTTGTTACCTTTTTTTTTTCGGATTTGGAGGTGCCATTGACAGGCAATCAACTTGTCGTTTTTTCATTTAGGTTCTTGGCACCACAATAAACCAATGGCACGTCATTTTTACCCATGAATTAGTGGCACCTGATAGCCACACTTGTTGAGTTCCCTTGAAGCAAAGATAGAAGTTTGCTTCTCTCTCATCGGCTCAGTATTGTAGCTGGAAGATGAAGGATCAAGTGAAGGATCACTACCAAGTGGTCGCGGTAAGTGTACCTTTGGAATGCCACTCATGTTTTGATCAAAGGAAAGTTACTGGCAGACTTCTGGGAACCTCATGCTCCAGCACTGATGAGTGACCATCGTACTTGTCACCAAAAACCATGGCAGGTCCCAGGGTCCCGGGTAAATCGACTGCTTTTTTTGGAAATCAGCATACATGTTTCATCATGTTTCCAGGTTTTTGAAGGTTGGTTCTCATAGACCATGACCCACCACCCACAACCACCATCTCTTTAGGTGTTTTGTTTGTTTCGGCAGGCGGTGCTAGTGCCATCGATGGAGTACATCTTCACTGGCCACGAGCGTTTGATTTGCTTGTCCGAGGTTCACGGAACGTGCGTTCAACATGTGTGACGACTGAGTTGAGTGAAACCCGCGATGTACGCCTCGGACATTTTCTAAAGAATGGGCATTGACCAATTGTTGCCTGAGAGAAGTTTAATGCTTTGTTTCTGTGTGTTTGTGAAAATATTGGAGCTATATTTCACATATTATGCAAGATGGGGTGATACTGTTGATGGAAGAAATCCTGCAACAACTGGGATACATAAAACCTTGTAATCAAATAGTGTGAAAACCTACCTGTTAAGTTAAGCGGTGCTGGAATTCTTCCATATGAGTGAAGTTCAGAGAGGGTTAATGAATGCAGCCATTTCTTGTAAGGTGTCATTGCCACCCCCCAATTGCGAAGGGGGAAGACATGTTCAAGTACACCCCTGCGAAATATGAAGCCTCAAAATTATACTTTGGAAAAGAGTTTCCTTTCAACCAAATGGAGGTAAATATGGGTTATATATAGATGTTTGATGGATAGATGAAAATCACTGGAGAGATTTTCCGTGAGTCTTCGCCATGCCAGGATGCATCGACCTTGGTGAAGAAGATTACGCCAGGTGGAAGACGCCGGGGAAACATCTGGCCATCCAAGCCACAATGTTTAAAGTTGATTAGTTGGTTTAGTTGGTTGAGAATACCATTGCAACCAACATTGGGATTATCACCCTGAGGTTTGCCTGGTTGGTTAGTTGATTAGTTGGGCAAAGTGATTGACTTCCCCCAGAAATTTATAGATACCCTCCCGAAGTTTCACAGTTCGCCCCTGAAAAGTTACCAAAACCCAATAGGAAAGGATCGTTTTCCAACCACTATTTTTCAGGGGCGAGCTGCTAAACTTTCGGGGTGTAGTTATGTGTAGGTGTTGTTTATGTTGGTGTATGTTGGTATGCATATATGGCCAAGATTCAACATGAAATAGAAGATGTTCGGTTTCTGTGTCTTTTCCTAGAAACGGCCATGATGTGCTTGGATATGTTTGGAGACCTTGACCTGTGGCCATGAGTGTAGTTTCCACTATTTCCAACACTAACGAGCATTGTCAACCAGCTCAACCTGAAACGCGCATGCCGCATGCATGTCCCACTGTAGTTCCTTCTCCCAAAGAGAAAACCAACTCTATTTCGCACTGAATATCCAATACCACTTGCTTTTTCCGGCATAACCACCTCTTTTCAGACAGTTTCAGAGTGTGTCAATGAAACTAGACTTGGAGCTCTTGACGTTTCTGACCAGCTTTTATGCGTCAGGATGCCGTGAAAGGGTCACCAAGACCAGAAGGGCTCAACCTACATGGTCAAAGAAATTGGTTGAAGGCAGTTCCGGGGGAGTTCATGGAGTCGTTTGGGTTTGAAGTTTTCATGTTCTTTTACAAGCCCAAAAATTTGAAGACGGGTAATATGTTAATCAAATCTAAAATTTAGGCTACATTCTGTGGCTGTAAATGCACAAGTTCAAATATTGGGAAATTTCTTGATGAAAGTGTGGATAAGGTGTTGGTACTGTTTTAAGCATCTCGTTCTCTTCATTTTCTGGTTTTCACTAGAAGTACACTTGAATTGCCCGGAGATGTTTTCCTAGTCTCCAGCATCATCGCATAGTCCTGTGCCAACCCTCGTCAATGGCAGGCTGTGCCAAAGAACAGGCCAGACTTCAGTGATACCCATGAGCTTCAAACTGTGGGTTGGCAATATATCTTCCACGATGGTGTGTCTTCAAAAACGCTATGTAGTGCTATGTGAATGGCATGAAATGCACTGAGCAACAGTGTCCGAACTGGAACCTACATTTTTATACATAATAGAGTTGTGGTGATGCTGCCTGATACATAATATGTTTCGACATGGTAGGCCCAGGTACTTCAACATTCAGCTGATCCAAATTTTCCTGTATATGAAGGTCATGTTTGGCTTCAAAAGAAAAAAATCGTCATCATCTTGGAAGATTCACCGAATTCATAGTATAAGTGCATCAACCTTTAAAGGGCCTTGAGCCAGCCACAAGCGACACACCCCCCCGTTGCACCCTGCTATGAGTTTTCTCCGCATGAAAAAAGGTGACACAGCTAGAAGAGACCATTACGGTAATCATTGGATGGAATGAGGGCATTGGCTCCATCGTGTGACCTGGCCATTTTGATCGGAGCTTCGCTGAGAGGCTTAGATGAACCGGTGACCAAAAAAAGCACCCCCCTGCGGGGTGGATGTTGAAACACTTGAACTTGTGAACGTATGTATATCTGTATATCCCTAAGAATCCAGACCCCTCCCGATAATTCGTAGGATTGATGGTCGAGACATCAAGTACATCCCCAGAACAGGATTGGTTCGGGAAATTCCCCTTTCTTAGGACATGGATCCTCAGGGGAGAAAAATATGTTTTCTTCTTTGATACGCCTTCTTGCACTGCGAGGGGATTGACCTTCTGTACTCAAAGCCACCGCCAAAAAATGTGAGACTCTATATTAATGTTAGTGAAGTACTGTTGATGGAAGAAATCCTGCACCAGTTGATAGGTAGTTTATCCCATCATTTACAGGGTTTTTTACATCCCAGGTGGTGCAGGATTTCTTCCATCAACAGTAGGAGTGTGTTTCAAAGAGAATTGCCATGAGATTCTTTTGAACAACTCAGTCCAGTTTATAACTTCGGGCCTGTGATGTTCCTTTTATACAAACATATTATCAATCTATATAATTTTCTAGATATGTGATATGAGTACGTTTTTATTTTTCCTATGTATTTTGATATATCACTATCTCCAAGTCAGGACTTTGTACTTTGTCCTGCCACATCCATGTATTCAACATCTTACATACATCTCAATCATTTCTAGGATTCTTTGTCGAAGATTCCCACATCGATCATGTCCAACAACAAAGAGCTTGTAGAAGCTTGTGAAAAAACTGAGGCATGAAGTGGATCAAGCAGTCGGTCCTAACTCAACAGTGGACCGGTTGATGAAAATTTGAAATGCAAGTCGCGGAGATGGTAGGTTTCAAGAAGCACTGTAGGCATGTATGACATGTCATGTAGATATTAAAGAAACTGTTTTGGTTATTTGGGTTGGAGGGATGTAATCTGACTATACCCCTGGAATTCTAAGAGTTTCATGCCTTCAAGAGGTCTTGAATAGCTGCTGTTTAATTCAAGGCAAAACAGCCTGTTATTCAGGTTCCAGTACAAGTTGTCACTGTTTACATGTGTGGTGACTCCTGGTGGTTTCAAATATTTTTTTGTTCACCCCTCTTTGGGGAAATGATCCAATTTGACTCATATTTTTCAAGTGGTTTGAAACCACCAACTACTTAGATTTGTGGTTTTGATTTGTCGTGTTCAACTATTCAACTAGAAGTTAGAAGTTTTCAGCGTTCGCTCCAAGGGGGCTGTCGATCACTTCTTCGCCCAAAAAGAGGTACTTATCTTCGGTCCAGAGGAAGAAGATGCTCGAGAGGAATATTTGGAGACTTGTCAGGTTGGGCACGGGCGATTCATCGTGGATATATGGTTCATGGATACTTTCTCCGGAGAACACCGTTTGGATATTTGGGATGGTTATGACATGGTCAATATCGCAAAAAAAAAACATATCATCAACTGGTCACTGATGATAGATTCTTGTGCCAACAGAATCTTCACACATATCTTGATGCATATCCTGAAATCAAGTTGAAACTCAGATTCCTCAAAGAATCTCAGGATGTTTGGAGGAATTTCGGAGCACCCCAACCAACCAAACCAACCTACCAACTAGCAACCAAACAAACCAATGAAACCAATGGGTTTAGTGAGCTGATCTCCAGGTGCGCTTGAATTATCGCTACCAAAACGTCACAGTGCCTCGGTTTTTATCGGATCAGCATCGGCAACAACAAATTGGAGTGACTTTCAAAACAATTTGGCGGGTCATGAACGGGGTCTTCACGGGGAAGGGGTAACTGGGGAACCCTAAGGATTCCTAGGGAAGATTGGGGAACCTTAGGGAAGATTAAGGGAATCACCACGCTCTGGTGGTATGATGAGTTTCTGTTGATGGTTTGAAATAGTTTTCTATTTATGTTACCGTTAAATTTGGGGAAACTGATCCAATTTTTGACTTTGTATTTTTTTTAAAATGGGCTGAAACCACCATCCTAATTTTGTACCTTTACCAGGTTTTAAGATGAAATGGATGGAGTTTGATTTTGCAATTCGTTGATATACTTATGATATGATCGTTGATATACAATAATCCAGAAATAGAGTTGCGGGTGGTTCTCAGGGATATAGGCAGCGCCGACACACTGTCAGTGTTGATGAACACCTTAATGCAGTATACCTTGTCTACTTGGAGTCTACTTTTTGGAATGAACGGTTCCTTGTGCGGACTCTGGCATAGACATTTTGCTTGAACTCAAATTACTCTTGTTTTGATTGGAAAAGGCATGCGTTTGGATGGTTCAACCCTAAAAACCAGAACTACTTTGATGAATACTGCAACAGATTCATATTATGCATGTGAATATGCATGTCTAGATATGTATTTATATGTTTATTTACTGATTTGTACATATGTTTGCATTCTTTGGTGACCGGTGTATCTTCGGGGCCAATCCGCAAGCAGGGAGTCGTTTTTCCATGGACTTCAGGTCAAGCATGAGCAAGGAGCTTTGGGCGCCCGATACAAGTTGCCCGATACCATCGCTGGGACTTTGGGTCGGATGGGAAAGTTGTACATGTCCATTGTAGATGTTTAAGTTTGGTCTACTTGCTGAACTTTGAGTCCATTTAGTAAATTGTGTATTTTTTTTATCAAAAATCTACAACCATGTTTCTTGTTGGGGCAGTTTGAGAGTGGAACCCCAGTTTTTTGTTGTTAATTGTGCTTTTTGAGCAAGTAGCAAGACAGTAGAGTGATAGTCAGGTCTCCACAAGTACGTCTTAGCATCTCCTACACGTACATTAGGCCAAAGATGGCATTTGCCAGAAACTTGAGTTTTCATCATATAGTTCCCACATGAGAATATTTACCTATCATAAAGTTATGGTTTTCATGTAGGTAAATATACAATCGTCCCATGGAGCACCTGGGGTTGATCTCACCATTTTGAGGTTGGAAGCTCTTCCCTTGGAAAAGGCTAAGTCGCTGGGCGAATGACATGGTCATCCGAAAAGAGAGGATTCTATATGTATATGGTTGTATGTAAATATATGGATGAGAGAGAGATCCCTATACACGTATACATGTTCAAAGGAAGTTTAGATGAGAAACTTCCGATATACGAACGACATCCCAGTAAAGTTAAGTCAAGTAGAGTAGTGTCAAGTAGAGTAGTGTCAAGATGAGTAGAATCAAGTAGAGTAGTGTCAAGTAGAGTAGATTCAAGTAGAGTAGAGTCAAGTAGAGTAGAGTCAAGTAGAATAGTGTCAAGTAGAGTAGTGTCAAGTAGAGTAGAGTCAAGTAGAGTAGGTCAAGTAGAGTAGAGTCAAGTAGAATGTGTCAAGTAGAGTAGGTCAAGTAGAGTAGAGTCAAGTAGA
>DF239146.1:205156-305678 GCA_000507305.1 Breviolum minutum Mf 1.05b.01
CAGTATTTGGTGAGGTTGGATCGTGACACCTGTTGCTCCGCGCATTGTAAATGAGATTTCATATGTAATGATGATCAAGTAAGTGAGTCTTTCTGCGTGACAGGCGCAGTATTTGGTGAGGTTGGATCGTGACACCTGCTGCTCCGCGCATTGTAAATGAGATTTCATGTGTGATGATTAAGCAGGCGAGTCATTTTGTAGTACTTTGTAGTAAGGAGGAGTACTGGACTAGTACTGTGTAGTACTGGAGTAGCACTGGACTAGTACTTTGTAGTACTGGAGTAGTACTGGAGTAGTACTTTGTAGTACGGAGTAGTGCTGGAGTAGCACTGGACTAGTACTTTGTAGTACGGAGTAGTACTGGAGTAGTAGTTTGTAGTACGGACTAGTACTTTGTAGTACAAAGTAGTACTGGAGTAGTATTTTGTAGTACGGAGTAGTACTGGACTAGTACTTTTGTAGTACTTTGTACTACGGAGTAGTGCTGGAGTAGTAGTTTGTAGTACTGGAGTAGTCCTTTGTAGTACTGAAGTAGTACTTTGTAGTACTGGACTAGTACTGGACTAGTACTTTGTAGTACGAAGTAGTACTGGACTAGTACTTTGTAGTACTGGAGTAGTCCTTTGTAGTACGAAGTAGTACTTTGTAGCACGGAGTAGTACTGGAGTAGTACTTTGTGGTACGAAGTAGTACTGGACTAGTACTTTGTAGTAGAAAGTAGTACTGGACTAGTACTTTGTAGTAGTGGAGTAGTATTTTGTAGTACGAAGTAGTACTGGACTAGTACTTTGTAGTACTGTGTAGTACTGGACTAGTACTTTGTAGTACTGGAGTAGTACTTTGTAGTACTGGACTAGTACTTTGTAGTACTTTGTAGTACTGGAGTAGTACTTTGTTGTACTTTGTAGTACGGAGTAATACTGGACTAGTACTTTGTAGTACTGGAGTAGTACTTTGTAGTACGGAGTAGTACTGGATTAGTACTTTGTAGTACTGGAGTAGTACCTTCTGGAGTAGTACTTTGTAGTACAGAATAGTACTGGGGTAGCACTTTTCAGACTTTTCAGAACTTTGTAGTACGGAGTTGTACTGGGTACTGTTTGGTGCGTAGGAAGAGTCGCATGTCGTTGCGGACTGATCTGTGACAACGAGGCAGAGATCATCTAGAACTTGGTGTCACATGGAGTTGCCCGCTGCGACAAAGCCAACAAATGCCAACTTTGTTCGCGTCATCAAAAAAAATGTTCAATGAATCAAGGTTGTCACAAACGATTCTATAGGCACATGTTCTTCCGAATTATATAGTTTTAACCTTTTGAAACTTCCGGCACCGCCTCGTGCGGCTATACTGGTAATAGATATATCCTTCTTATTTTATAAGTGTTTAAATGCCATCCTTTAAGCACTTGTGCAGGTACTAATTACCCTGTATCTTTAAGTTTCTACAGGGATATTTGCAAGTTGCTACATCCATATTGGAAAGCACGTTTCTTACGTCTAGTTCCGTAAACTCGGGGTTTCATGTACAGCAATTCGGACTCGCTTGCCTCATGTTTGGGCTGCGTGAAGGAATTCTTCTGCTTCTTTTTCCAGTGAAACAACGATAGGACATGACCATTGCTCATTGAGGATTTCTGGTTCTATAATAGGTGATATGATACCTGGTATAAATGTCCAAAAGCAGGTATATATTCAAATACGGCAAAAAGGGGTGACCAGTAGAATACCTACCGGTCACTGGATAGATGCGTGTCACAAGAGAAAGAAGACATGTTTTATTGACATACGGTTGAACGCAGAAGCATGAGAGGAGAGGATGCGTTTCGATGGATACAACCTGAACAAGACAGTTGTGTGTTGCCAGGTTGTTCACTGAATTCCTCAAAATGTCCCACAACTTTGGCCATTGTACATGTCAATCACAAGTTAAGGAATTAACTTCAACCCCTTTTTTACTTTACCATCTCAACAACTTGGCCATATCGGTTGCTCCAGGGTTTCATGAATAATCCACTTTGTGGTGGTTATGAAAGTTATGTTTGCTTCACTCAGGAAAATCTTCATCCTAGCTGACAAGATGAGCGAGTGCGAGGATGAGAAGGATCCTTGACCGCCACGGGACTTGTGTTTTCAGAAATCTCCGGATGAAACTCACTCAAAGCATCAAGGAACAGCCATGTCTCAAGCGATTTCATGCCACGTCAGAGTGATATCTGTATCTCTTGTCTCCTAGAACTCATAAAACTCCATCCCATCAAAACAGGGATGAATTAGAGTCATGCAACCTCACCCCCAAGAAGTTGTTTTTTAAGTTTATCCCATCCAAGTGGAAAATCCCACTCCCCCAAAATGACCTGTTTTTTAAAGGTGAAGGTAAAAAAAGGAGATGGAATCAACTACAAAAGAATGGCTATGATGAACTTATACTTATACACTCAAACTCAGATCTCAAATGGAGCATCCGACTTCCTGCATGTTGTTCCTTACTTGGCGGAATTTCCATTGCCATGATGAAGCAAACCCAGGATCGCCTTACCGTGGCTACACTGCTGCAAGTACGTGATATCTTGCGTGTGCGTGGCACCTGCAAAACAGATTTGGCATCTTAGATTAAGGGCTCCAAAGGGGGAGATACCTATGGCCAGTCGCTATGGTCTTGGTTTTTTTTCAGTTTGAAGAACCATTACGTGAAATGATTGAAATATGTCGTTTAAGATGATAATCATTCATAAATATCAATCCTGCAAGATTTTCTTGGGGTAATCCTGAGAAGACACGGAGGATTGCTTGGGGTGGAGCAGTGGTGCCAGGTTTGTTTGTCAATTAATCAGTGGAAATAGGTTCAAGTAATAAGTAATATAAAAACTATCCGCTGAATAGGGGATAGACAACAAATCTATCAAGACCTGAAGTTAGCAATTTTTACTTCGGTGGTTTCAATCATGTGCTGCATTCATCCCAGTCTTTTTCGGGAAAATCTCCACTTTGAATACTTTTGAAATCCTGTTTCAATTGGATGGCTTAACTCCCAAATAGGTAGAAGATAAGGTGTTTGGATGTGTTATCCAATGGCAGGCGATAGATGTAAGGTCCATGGAGCAGTAAGGGCAATATCAATGATGTCAATGTTTAGTTGCTGACGTTTTGTTTTCCAAATAGCCTGGATTACCACATTCCTTACTATAACACTCCTCTAGTTGTCACAGCGAATTTTGACAGAAAAACAGCTGCAGTTTGGCATCGTTTGGACCACAAAGCTCTCCAGCTTCAGGTGATCCTTCCGCAAGTCTTGGGTAAACGTGCTGAGAAGAATTGCTGGAAGCCACCTGGTTACGTTTCACTGTCATGGTGATGTTTGTGATGTTTGTGGGGGAAGTGCGAATATCCCTACATTAAATTAGACCATATACACTCATACAAAATTCATGCGATCATTTTTCCCGCTTATTATCATATGTATTCATCTGTCAGGGCTGCCAAAATATCAGGCATGACATAGACTCTATTGAATACTGAACAACATGGCACTTGCTGGTTTAACAGACAAGTACAGTAGTTCACTTCATGGGTTGCTGATGTTGTCCTTTCACTCAAACAATCAAGATACCTTGCAAGTAGATAAGCATGCCGTCCTGTCCTCCAGATTTGATCTACAGATCTTGTGACCTGCGCTGTATACTGACATGTGTCATTGTCATACTAGTCTCAAACAGCATCCATTCACGGTGTGTAGGACTAAATCAATAAGTAAGTGCGATCGCTACAGAATTGACTAAATAACTGCTACAAACGAGGTTGTGTTCTGATTCCTGACTTGCTGAGGAGTGGTTTGATAGATTACATCAACTCCAACCGACTTGCATGTCAAGTGTTGGCTCAGGCAGACTGTGCCGGATCGGGTCATGAAGAATTGCCATCCTTGACTTTTGTGCACTTCAAAAGTTTTTAATGCTCAAATATTGATTACAAAAGCACAAAGGATCAAATTTTGCAAAAAGCGGATCGTCAGATACCTCATCACCCTTTCATGTTTTTCCAAACCGACTCCCATTTTGCACCCGTTGAGAGGATTTTGTTTTGTGGAAAATACATGTCTCTTGTGTTTCAAACGTTTACACTTCCCAGTGTAACAGTTCGATCTGAAAGCTCGACAGGTCTGCCAAAGTTTGGGAACTTGGTGGGAGTTGGCTCAACTGCTGAGGATGTTTGACTCAACAATTGGATGATCATGGAGAAACATCAGTAATTACACTCCTGTAAACTAACATAGCCATGGAAAATCCACCATTTTGATTGGATTTACCAGGAAAGATGGGGGTTTTCATGGGCTATGTTAGTTTCAGGGAGGGTAGTTCACTTTTTCCCACAAGAAAGAAGGCTTTTTATTTGAGGGCCAATGGTTGATGACAGAATAAGCCTTTGAGAAAAGGCAATTTGGCACGGACTTGATGCAAATGAGGAGCGAATGCGGCATGAATGATTTACGTATATTATATAATTAAATTATACTATTTGGCCGATTTTGCGATTTTGGGTGGTGAAGGGGAAGGGGCCCCTTAATTAACCAGTTTTCAGGATGGAGAAAATATCATGAAATGTGAAGCGCCGTGATGATCATAATGACTCTATGGGAAGGTGGTTTTCCACGCTACGGTCATCGTGGAACTCCTGATGATTGATCAGCCAAGTTCCCAATCAGTTTACAGTTTACCCAGTTATCGCTGAACATGAATAATGAACAATACTTCTCACGTGACACCGTGAAACAAGGAATTTAAAAATTGCTGCAAGCACACAGAAAATCATGCAAATCATTCAACCTATGGCATATTTTTATTCTACAGATTAACCACCGGGGAGCTCCGAGCTTTGTAGAAGCTAACGATCCAGGTCCCTCCATTTGCAGCTTGTTTGCAGAGCTTCTTCTCGGCAACACTGCTCGGATGCTTCGATTCGAGAAATGGTTGGTCGGTTGCTCCTTGAGGTAAAAGTTTGTTTTCATGAATGATCCGATGTGACTGTGTTGATAGAAGTATTAGCTGGGAATCGGAATGAGTCAACACAATAGTTTTGGTTACAACGCTTGGGTACCCGTGGGAGGATTGTTGTCGTCGTTATGACTGGTGGATATTTCGGAGGGTTGTTGACTGCTTGCAACTCACCACTTGGAGTTCACGGTGTTGACCTCATCGAGGAATGATCATATCTCAACTTGGAGCCGTAAAGCACACACACACGGGGAACTTGAAGCTCATATGAACAACGAAGTCATTTTCCCCCAAGCCCCCAACCTCAAAACAGCAGGGGTTGGCTGGTTCATTTCCTGCAACAATTGTTCATTGCTTTCTATCCTGATTTTCCAAGGATATGCATTCGCCGTTTGTCGCATTACTTGGATTTGAGCGAGCAGGACAGTCCAAGTCACCATTTGAAGGTGGGGCCCAAGCTTTGTTGAAAATGTTAGTTTTGCTATGTTCTGGGTTGCCTCGGTTTGTTTTTTCATAGGGATCAAAGTGTTCATGGCATTAAAGCCATTTCTCAAAAGAGGGGAAACATCAAGTTTATTGTGTGATTTATTTCCTGAACATCTTCCAAGTTTGATTATTTAAAGCTAAGAATCACAAACCAATGACAAGGTTTATGGGAAGCATAAGCCATTTGGGGTTTGACCCAAACATAAAATGGTCTATTTACAATCCCTTGCCCTTGCTTTCAACAAACAGACATGGCGGCAAGGTGCCTTGAGTATTTTTTAACGCAACTTTGCATGTGTTTTGTTGAATCATGGCAATGTTTTCACTGCAAACATGGGGTGGATGAGACTGTTTGCAGCAAATACATTCTATGATACTAATGTTAAATGGCCTGACCACCAGATACATGCCTTAGGATCATCCAGAGTGCATATGCATATAGGTGATCTATTTGATACATAGATGCCATTTGTAAGTAAACTCAATGGAGTAGCTACTGAGTAGCATACATAGATACATAGATGCCATTTGTGGTAGGTAGCATTATAATAAGCCAATTGGCAATATAAATATATATATAAGTGGTATATACGTGGTAAATACTGCCAATTGGGTGATTATATGCTACCTACCACCTATTAAAGGGAACCAGGAAACTCCATTGAAAACTTTGGGACCATAGGCCCCATGCAGATTTCGGAAATCTGCTAAGCTTAGAAGGAGAGCAACCTTCTGCGTGTTGCCGTGTTTTGATTTGTCTCAAGCTTTTCCATCCATGGTTTCCCAGATGTTTTAGTGGTACCCACTTGCTGGCCTTGACTTGATTTGACTTCGATTCATCTTCATGTTTGACAGCCTGGCAACTAAGGTGAATTTTTCCATGATCATGAATACAGCACCTTGGCGTCAGAATCATTTGCCAATCAACAACATGTCAGATGTTGCACCTGCGTGAGTCTAGAAAGAAGATGTGAACGTGGATGATAAAGTATATGTACCTGGACCCTCCAAGGGGTACCAAATTGATGGTAAGGGGTGCCATTTAGCGACCCCTTAGAGTTCAAACACCACATGTTGGAGGGTGCTTTTATGTATTGTTTTTGTTGACGATAATTGTGAGTAATTGTTTTTGGAGATTGTGCCACTCAATTCTTGTGTAACTGCTCTAAAGTATTCCAAGGCGCCATTCAAACCACGGTATATATAGATAAAGAGACACGTACGGATGATTTATAAATAGATTGCTAGATCTCCTGTTCATTCTCGAGACATGGTTGTCATATGTTTTCTTCATCTTCACAGCCCTTGAAGCATTCCTCATTTCACTATGTGGTTCTTCGACCTTGAGGTGGCCATGGCTGGTGAGGTTGCCATTGGATGGTCCAGGGCCATGGAAATGCTGAAAGGATCAGAAGTGGAGATTTGGTCTGAAAACTAAGACTGGAACACACCCGGAACCCTTTAAACATCCCTTAAACAATGATGATTCGTACAATGAGACCCCTCTCAAAAAACTGTATGGTTTACATCTATATATAATATTATATATATATAGTATTATGTATTATAGTCTTATAGTACAGTATCAAAGCTGATTTTCCTGCAGATCATCGAATCATCATCTTTCCATGTCGACTTTTGCAGCGATGGGAAGCTCTTTGGAGCTGCTGGCTTCCGGTCATTAATGGCAGGTGCCCCAAAACTTATAGCTGGTACCTGAAAAGAAGAAATTTGGTTAGACACCCTTGCAAATTTGATTGTGGATCGGATCAACAGGACTGGGGTGTGACTGGATGACATGAAAAACCATTCAAAAAGCTGCATATCACTGCACTCAGGAAGGGCAAATGATTTGGGAGCTGAACCCACTTGATTGGCAGCAAGAACGATGTCATTTTGACTGCAAATGGGGAGATGTTTTCTGTTGGTGCCAAGGCCACGAAGGTTACCGGCAGACATGTTTGAATAGGCCATTTTGTGAAAATGCATCCTCCAAACCAATGTGTCACACAGAAAAATGCGGAGGATCTGCACTTGCATAATTTTGTCAAGGGATTTGTGCGATTAAGCAATTCGCAATTCTCTAAGTGTTACACTACAAGCACAAATGAAGTGGAAGGATAATCAAAAGCTGATGTGAAACAGTGACCTTTTCTTGGCTCCGTTGATTTCTGAATATCAATGCCGTTTGGGCCCATGGTGTTGAAGTCATTGTAGCCAAGATTCTGAGAGGTCTTTGAGTTGGCGGATGTTGCCGGAAATATCGAAGAATGAGTGGTGGAGAAAGTTGTTACACACTCTGTCTTAAACTAATTTGGCAATGGACAATGGACCCTTTGAAGATGTAGCTCCTAGTGAAAAGTGGATATTCCGGATATTCCATTGCTATGTTAGTTCAACAGAGGGTAGATGATTCCTGATTCCAAAGCCCTCATGACTCGAATTGTGTCTCAAGACCAAGGTTGGTCCAATGATGACACTCAGCTGCACAGATATGCGAAGCAGTCTCAATGGCAATGTGTTTTTTTGTGAAAAGGCTATGTATACTCAACGACCCTTTAAGATCTTCAAGGGAAATTTGAACAAACTTTTGAAAAGTATGGAAAACCAATATATTGATGATATATTGATGAAACCTTGAAGTCTCTTATATATTGGGATGCTTCCCCTTCCAGTAAGAGTGGAAAGTGACAGTTGGTAGGGACCCGTACTAAGAATATGATAGTTTGGGTGGTGATAGTTACGTACAGTTAATGGGCGGGAGAGTATTCCAAGATACACATATATAATCATATATATATATGCATATACATAAATATTTGTAACTGTATATGATATATGATCTTTATGTATATATATATGCATATTAAGTTTGTATTTGATATATAATATTCATTGTTACATATTTGTATATTCCTTTTGCAAGGGACATGTCTTCAGGACATGATTCTGGTGGTTGCCAAGCCTCCTTCGCCTGAAGAGCCAACTCTCAACGATGCTTCTCCACGTCGATGCCCCAGTTGCTGTGGATTGGATAGACCGGGTGGGTGCCTAAAATACACAAAACGAACGGGCTTTAAACATGACTTTGTCCTGTGTTTGGACATGTTTTCTTTGCATACATGAGATCATTTCTTGTGTTCAGAACTTATTGCACATTCATTGTTCGGCCACGTTGCTTCCTTTTTGCACGAGCATTACCCATGAACTGGCTGCCAAGATGTCTTTTCTGTCTTAGTATAGATGAATTTAGCAAACATCGTTTTGAGACACCTCAAATCTCATTAGCAATACCCTGGTTGTTTGGGCTATATATATATATAGCGGATTATACACCCAGTTATATAGGGGTTAAAACAATCCATTATATTATAAGAATCCCTATTAATAGACAATCAGTAGCAACAAAATGGATAGCTTCCCCCATGACGACGCGTTTCAGGTGCGAGTGTTTCGCCAGAGCGCGCTGGAACGGTTCTGCCAGTGACCACAATGCGAGCTGCCATGCGATTCCGCAAAGCTTTGCGGAAGCAAAGCAGATGCTTGACCAACTTCGGGGATGGTGGGATTTGACCTGGCAGAAACAAAAAATGATTGAAGTGGATGACTAGATGGTCTTGGAATTGGGATTGATTTTGGACAAGCTGAGTTTTTTGTTCTGGGCTGAAAGTAGCTGGAGTTCTGGAAGTGGTTGCAATTTGCAAATCAATCATGTATTTGGGAAGCCTTGCAGTTAATTTCCACAGTGGAATCACACCGAGAATCGACCCCAGGACATGGTGTCAATGTGGGAGACTTAATCCCCATTTGCTAAGACCCTGTTCGCCTTGACTTCGGGACGATAGATGACAATAGTAAACATTAATATCATGACCTTGGAATCCCAAAAAAATATTGGTAGGATTCGGGGTTTTCCACAACTGCTATGTGACCGATGGAAACGTGGAAACGTGTGGTGTTTTTATTATCCAATGTTGGAGATGTAGGGATTGGTAGGATTGGACATCCCATTGTCAGGGCTCTATATGGGTGAGACCGTTGGACTCGTAGGGATTCCCCCTTGTTTCATGGAAATTCCACGTTGGTGGAACAGCGATATTCACCCAGATGTTTGTGAATCTTCTAAGTTGACTTGGTGCAACACAATTATGTATATGGAAAAGCAGATTAGACTTGAGATATCCCAGCGAAAATTCACATGTCCCCAGAAAAGGGACCATTTTAATGGGAACTTTCATCTTCCAACCAGACATTTCAAGGGATATGGTAGTTTTCAACAGGGCAGGTTTCACGTGGATTCCCTTGCAAGATTTGCTTGATGCTAAGGCTTTTGGTCCGCCTCTGGTGATTCAGTTCCTCTAGGCACGTCTCAGACACTTCAGATTTGAGAAGTTTTTCCACTAGTTCTGCAGTTTTGCCATGTTTTGCCCATGTTTACCGCTAGAATTGGTATGAATTCCCTTTCGGAGTAGGAATAGATACAACTCCTTTGCAAGACAACTGGTGTCGTTGTGTGTCATATGCATCAGGGTTGGTCGATGCCACGGATTACTACTTGCAGGATTTTGGTGGTATTCGCACCAACCAAAACTAACAATTAACAACGATGTGATTATGGTAAACGTTGCAGCATCATCAACATATTTTGGATATCTTCAAGGCACCTTTGACCACGTCACCATGTATGTTGTATGACCGCCCATCATGTAGATTCATGGGCCCTTTGCAAGCACCCTTTGAGCCGCATCAGGGGATTTGGCACCAACGCCCTTTGGTGGCCTAAGATGTTTCTTGGCCATACCATAACAATGGAATTATCATGAATTATCTATATCCACTTGTCTTAAACTTAACTCATGTCTCAATAAGTTGAAACCCGGATACGGCTGTTGCAACATGGAAGTTAGAGGATGCACTGTTGCAGCCCTGATTTTAGACACATAACTTGGTCCTGGTCTTCAGCATTGACATTGGATCGATGTGTTGGATCAATGTTGATGGCGGGCCCACATGCCACAAGCAGCCCCACATGATGGTTGATGTTTGTGCGTTACGGTAGGAAGTGAACTGCATGTTCTTGGAAATTATGAATAGAGAATTTTCTATTGCACTTGTCAACATTGCAGTTTGGCCCCAAGGCATGGTGTTTCTATCTCCAATTCGGGTGATCAAGCGATCGTATTTGAACAATGACTTATTGGGGTCAATGAACTAGGCGAGTTTCAAGTTCATTAAACCTGGCACTTTGTTGGGATACACTCTGTATGTATACACGATACATATCAAACTAAATATATTCAGGTATTTGATGCTATACACCTGAATTCTTTTTCGTGTTTGAAGCAACCTCCCAATACTTGGATGGAATATCGTGACAGGCGACGTCACCCGAAAAGGTACTTTAGTATGGGCAATCCTCCCAAAACGACATCATTTTAAGCTTTTTGAACGTTGGTAAAGGCTGGTATAACTTTATGTAATTGAACCATATACAATATATGTTCACAACATAATTATTTTGATATCACAACATTACACTACATTTATCATGTATGCAAACAACGCAGACACCTTTTGTCTTCCAAGAATTTATCCAACCAAGTTGTGAGAACTCATTTGACAGCTTAGGCAACAGCACTGAGGACATAAGTCCTACCTCAAGTTGATGCTGTCGGTTGCTTAGCGACCTTTGGAATTGCTTGATGTGATATTTTGTCCTCCTTGTGGCATGGAAAAGGAGTGGACTTGAAATGATTGTATAAGAAATAATGTAAAGCATATGACCTGATATGCCACTTGATTTGATAGATACCTCCTAAGAGGATTTGTAGCCCACATGTTTAGACTCATTTATATATGATATTGATATTTACGGAGGTGTTCATGTTTGATAACTTTTCGATTATAAACCAGTTCATTGTTTTGCTTGAGTCTGGAACCCACTATGTTTTGGATGTAAGTACCCTTTGGTCAACTGATTTTAGAACTGATGTATGCTTCTCCAATAATGTGCTCTAGCAGTGCAACTCATATGGATATCTTTGTTTGTTCCTTGGTTAAATTCTGTGCTGAACTACCCACTTGCATGTAGTCACCTCCGGCTTTTCCTGCCAAGATTGCCAAGGTATAGATACGGTGCTCATGACGATGGACGGATGGTTGAAGGAAAAAAAGGTAGCTGATTTACACTAAAGATAAGCAAAGGAGTTGCAAAGGACATGTTGTAACCTTATCCTTGATCTCATGAAATTTAGGATGGTTTAGGATGGTTTCAGATGGTTGGGCCGGAACGGGAGATCCCTCAAGTTTCTTCAATCAGGTCGGGAATCCATGATAGATGGATCGCCTGATATCTACTGAATTACTGAACTGATAGTTCAAATAATGGAAACGGGCAAACACAATGGTAGATGCTTGATCAATTTGTAAGGATGTAGATGAGTCACCAAGAAGGATTACGCCAACATGAAGGGTAGATGTTTTTTTGTTTTTGTTCGGCCTTTTACTTTAGTCATTGGTTGATTTGGTTTGGAATTTTCAGCCCATCC
This sequence comes from Breviolum minutum Mf 1.05b.01, assembly GCA_000507305.1. Taxonomy (NCBI): domain Eukaryota; class Dinophyceae; order Suessiales; family Symbiodiniaceae; genus Breviolum; species Breviolum minutum. The sequence continues at coordinate 217,179 of DF239146.1, forward strand.
CTTTACGAATAAAGCAGATCATTCCAACCCGAAGCCATCAGCAGGTGGTATGAGGTGACTATGGTAACCCAAGATTCAGTTGAAAATATGATATATGAATATATATATATATGATATCTTTGAGTTTTCCTACGTAGTATACTCTGATTCTAGTGAATCAGATGGTCATTTCTCACTTGGGTAGAAGAAAGTAACAAGACTGCCCAACATCTTCAACCTCTGCAGCACAGAAAACCAAACAGACTTCGATTTGATTTAGCTTCGCAGGCGTCGGGGTACATGAGCCTTGTTAAGACTTGTTAAAGTTTTATTGACTTGTAGTCAGATATACATCTTCAAGTCAAGTCAATCTTAATTACGCTGACAACCCACTGAGATGTAGTAGTATGAATCGAACGAAGCACCGCAAACTATCAGAGATATTTTTTATGGTACTAGTACAAGCAAAGTGCAATTTGTATAGTGACTGTTGGTTTCATGTATATTACGGGATTGACTTTCAATTGAGTGTAACAAGGTAGTGAAGATAGAGGGGGCTCATGTAATCCTCAACTGCGACAGACACATTAGGCATGAAGATATCCAGCTCCAAATTTCCACTTTGGCGGGGAAGCTTTCATAGCTCATTCGTTGCATGAGGAATGAGGTGTGTCAAATATTTGATGTTTCAATCATGATTAAATAAGAAAAGCTTCACAAGCATTTAGCTCGGAATCTGAAGAACATATCTTTCTGCCGAGACTTTTATGTGATTACGGAGTTTGGATTGTTTCATGCAGAAAGGCCAAGACGAGAGCGTTGATAGCGCTGAAATGATTTCTGTTCCATTTGGCCTGAGACAAAAGAAACATTGTCGCGCTGTCCAGGAGTGTTATTTCGATATTCAGATCATTCAAGTTCAACTGATTCAAAGACTCATGCTCCCTGGTGTCCCTACCACGGAAAGGTTTTCAAAAACGTCTTGTGTAGGAAAACTGGTAGTCCACAACCACTTAACAAGCCATTATTTCTTTTGAAGTGCCAGGCAGTCTTGGTTGAAGGGCCGCGTTTACTCTTGGAATTTCTGGAATCATTGATGTATATTGAGATCGTTGTGTCACATCATGACTTCGAACTACGATGAACTACGGTTGAGACGAGGATCCTACTCAAAGTTGGGTGCCAGTAGGTGCCAGATGGTAATTTCATGTTTCACCTGGGTTTAAAGTAATTTCTCTTCAAACTTTAATCTTGGCTCACAGCTTGCGACGTTTCGAAGCCACAACATTGAGCAATCGCCACACCGCCACACATCGTGTGCCGTACGTGGACGACGTCGACCACTCGCTATGGGGAAAGAGGAAGTCGTTGAGTGGATGAAGCCGGACAACCTCGAGTGTGTGCATCTCTTGAAAATGATGTCATTTATATTCCGTTTGATGCTCTTCATGTTGGTGAATGTGGCGGGCATGATGTTGCTCACTTTCCCAGCAGATGCTCAGGTCAAGGTGGTTTCTTGGGGTGGTTGGGCCACAGCGGATTCGAGCACATGTTACTTTCTCACAAGCAAAGAATATGGATTCAAATGGAAGGCCGAGTTCGCTTCCTTCAAGTGGGGTACACAGACATTCTGTGGTCTAACACCTGAAGAGGTGGCCTCACCCGAGGGATGGCAAAGTGATCTCAGAGACGTCATTTTTGGTTGGCCAGTTGTCTACTTTTTTTCAAGCATGTTCTTTGCTGGAACTTTCATGTGCTTCTCTTTCTGCGACCTACTGAATGACACCCGCTCCAAGTACAAGGGCTTGTCATGGTTGACCGGGGGTCTCAGAAGCTTCTGGACCTACTGCTTCTTGACCATCTTGCCCAACTACTTGATCAGTCCAATGGGCTCCGTAACAGTGCTTCCAGACCCTGCTGAGAAGATTGCATTGATCCGGACACCTCCTGACTATGGATTCATTTCGATCTGCGGCATCTTCCTCATCATGCCCACATGTTGTGTGGTTGGTGGCACCTGTCTCTGTGTTTCCAAGGGAGACAGTGTGGAGGCTACATGTCCAAGTGCCTACAAATGCACGGTCATTTGCAGCAGTGTGGTGGTGTCTCTGGTCATCTTGCTGGTAATTCATGCCTACGTCAGCATGGGCAACATCTTCTTCATTGATCTCAAGATCGATCTGACCTTCAACTTGACCTTTGTGGCAATTTCCATGTTGGCCAAGTGCTTCCTGGGTCTTGCTAGTGTGCTGGAGACCTTGATCTTTGTGATTAATTTATGCAAGAAGAAAGCAGGGCACCTTGATAAGGCAAAGGCAGCAATCTCATCCATGTGAGGATGAGCAAAAGAGCTGTGTTTCACATTGTTTCACCCTCTACTCACCCTCTGACTCGTTGACAAAGCAGGTGGCAGTTGCAAATGACCTGCCGAAGTAGCAAGAGAAAACCCTTTGAAAATTGAGAATTCAACACTTCAACGGGTTGGGGCACGAGCTTCTCATAGCAAGATGTATAAATATATATATATATTGTCACATACATATACATATACATAGATACATGATACAGTGATACATACATATATATATATATATATGTGTGTGTGCGCCATACGCATCATGATCATCCTCTCTCCAACGAGATACTCATGCCGTGCTATATATATATATATATCTCTTTATCATGGCTCAAGTGCCAACCCCGACAGCTGCCCAACCTTGCGCCAAGAAGGCGGTTTTCGAACAAAAAAGACACGGTGCCTGTCAGCCTGTCAGCCTGTGCTGCTGTTGGAGCAACCTGTGAGTCCTCGAAGCATTTTGAACAATGGGTGGTACTTGGATAATCCCGGGTTGGTTAGCTAGGTTGGTTACCCCAATGTTATAGATCTCCATTCGAAGTAAGGATGGAGGTTACATCGTTGAAAAGTTGGTTGATTTTCACCGCTGTGGATTTGGCCATCTGGAGGCTCCCAACATCTTCAACCGACAGCGAAGGTGTCGGGTCGGGGTACATGAGCCATTTTAAGACTTGTTAAAATCTTATTGAGTTGTAGTCAGACCTAGATCTTCAACTCAAAACTAATGTATATATCTATATATATTTTTTCAGATATATATGATCTAATATTTATATATGATTTCGGTGACAACACACCAAGAAGTAGTATGAATTGAACGAAGCACAGCAAATTATCAGAGATATTTTTGTATGGTACTAGTACAAGCAATGTGCACTTTGTATACTGACTGTTGGTTTCATTTATATTGCAGGATTCTCTTTCAATTGAGTGTAGCAAGGTAGTGAAGATAGAGGGGGCTCATGTAATCCTCAACTGCGACAGACACATTAGGCATGAAGATATCCAGCTCCAAATTTCCACTTTAGCGGGGAAGCTTTCATAGCTCATTCGTTCCACGAGGAATGAGGTGTGTGAAATATTTGATGCTTCAATCATGATTAAACAAGAAAACCTTCACAAGCATTTAGCTCGGAATTTGAGAGAAAAAAGATCATTCTGCAACCACTCAACAAACTATGATTTCTTTTGAGGTGCCAGGCAGTCTTGGTTGAAGGGCCGCGTTTACCTCTGGAATGTCTGGAGTCATTGAGATATATTGAGATCGTTGTGTCACGTCATCATTTGACTTCGAACCACGATGAACTACGGTTGAGACAAGAATCCTACTCAAAGTTGGGTGCCTGTAGGTACCATATAGTTGTTTTTTTGATTTTGTTATACATGTCTATACATACGACACAAGTATGTATATATGGGAACATAATGGAACGTATATACATATATATACGTACACGCTGTATACAAGCACGATTTTGATCTGTAAAGTATTCCTTTGTGATCCTTGCAAAGTTTTTCATGCTCTATGCAATGGTCTTTCTGAACCAATTGAAAATGGCAACAATCACAGAAAAACTGTGATGACAGTGTCTCTGTTCCGGATGTGGACGTGAGAAGGATGCAGAGTAATCTGTAAAGTCTTTTTCATGTCTGTTCTTCACAAAGACGATGTTGTGATTATGCGTGCTTCGTCTCAAATGAATAAGTTGCACCTAAATTGTGATTGGATATGATTTGTTCTTCATCACGTCTATCATAATTGTGTATACTCTATCGACCTGCTATCAAACGAATTCTCGCACAGGTTTGTGAGGATGATATCGAAACTGGCGGTAGCTGTCTCAAGTAGTCGGTCGTATTTGTTTATTTCTTTCTACTAGTAGTGTAGGTTTTGTAAGTGAATGTGTTTACCGATATATGATGCCAAACAAGAAAATCATACGATGTTGATAGACAAACGTACCAAAAAAAAACTACATAATCCTACAGTGTACCTTGGGGAAGGGCTTGAGTATGGGAGCTGGACAGCTATGTTTCCTGCTGCCTTGTCTTGGTAGAATTCTTTGGACCCCTATATACGTGAAGGTAAAGAATCAACAATAATACAACATGAAAGCCAACAAGGAGTACCCTCCAAGGAATTAACATATCATATACCCTGTAAAAGCAGAGTCAGAAGGTTGATTCTTTCAAACTTTCTCCAATCAGGGTTGGCCTGTTGGTTTCATTTGATCCCAGCTTTTGGGCAGGCCCGCCTTGGGCATCCAGAAATCCAACGAGGTAGCATGGTGGAAAACAGAATGCCGAATACGGGGAGATCCCTTAGGATGGAGGAAGCGCTTATACGTATGACTCATGACTCACGAAGCATTAGACCTTTAGAGGAAGGGACCTTTGGGTATATATATATATATACGTGTTGTTGCAAGGTTTGGCGGATGTTGAGATCAAAATATGGACACCAACAATCAGTCAGACGAGCGATGGCCCACGCAGAAGTCATGTCACCCTGAAGGATTCCTAGAAGGATTTGGGTGGTATATCATTTATCCACCACTAGGAGGATGAAAAATGAATTGCTTACTTGGTAAATATGCAGGAAGTTCCGTCCAAATTTGTGTGTAGATATCTTTTGAGGGGAAGCACTCTTGATACAGTTTGCTTTGCAATGGCTTGAAGTCTCACTCCGTTTCTTTCGCAAGATATGAATTCAAACAATATTCTCTACCTCGTACCATACTGTACAGTACCGTACTGGATGATTGTAGCACTGACTCATTGATGCGAAGCCTTTAATCAAAATCACTCACTTTGTAGCCCCGCAGTTTCATTCAACATGTTTCTGGGAGAACTACGATGTGACCCGATAACATCAAGATCATCAACCTCATCATTTTCAAAATCATCCATTGTTCGGTAATTACCTGTTTCAATGTGGCAGTTCCAGCTTGTCTATTGTCCTCTTGGAATGGATGTACCAGTATAGAACGGTCGGAGGATTTCCTGCACCAGTCAGTTGTACTTCTGTGTGAGTTACTGCATCTTGTTTGTACATATGCTATCTCTATATGATTTAGCTACATGTTATAGGATATACATTTGAAAATTATCTTTGTCGTACATTCCCTCTCCAATGCATATAGTATCCACTTGTTTAGGGAGGCTGGGCTGGATGGGCCATATGTTTGTTGTCATGATAGTTGTTTTTGTCAGCTCACACTGATTTGAACTGAAGGCACTTACTGCACGAATTTCAAGGGGCAGTGTCATACACAGTATTCAACAACTGCACAAGTTTCCATTATTTTTTACAGTCACTTATATACTGTATCAATTGTCATCCCTTTCGAGGCAGATGTCCGATTTGATGATGTTGCTGATCACGAGTTTCCATGATGGTGATGATGTTTATTATTATGATCATGATGATGAGTTTAAAACTACAAACTACACCTGATAAGATTTCACGTGTTTTGCCTACATGGTTGCCGTTGATCGTGGCGTTGCTGCTCAGCTTTCTCGTAGAACACATGAGACGTGACGGCAAGAAGCAAAGAAATCTGACGCTTACCTCAAGGAATATTTATTCGTCCCTGTTTCCTTGAAAGATGTTATCGTAGCCCATGATGGGAATCCTGCTTACTGTATCCAAATGGTGTGCTATAGTGGGAAAATTATTTTTCTTGCAGCTCTAATAATAGGCGAGCTTGAAATGTTTCGAAATGATTGAAGAAATAACGAACACTTCAGATATCATTCGACCATCAAGATCATGTATGTAATACATACACAATGCATCTCAATCAACGTCAGCCGATATGTCTGAAGGTTTTTGGATCATTTCAATATTCCATTGCCCAACGATCAACAAGCACATCCCCCGAAACGGGATGTCGCGTGCATCCACTGTCGTGGACGGATAGTGGTCTAGGAGATGGCAGGACTAGCACTGGCATATGAGGCGGTTCATAGCACATGTTTGTTGAAGCAAATGTGTTTGCTTTGGATGTTGTTCGATGCACCAAGACAATCCATGACATCTATGATATCTACAAATATATACACATTTATAATATATGTCTTTACACTTTAAGAAAGGTGTCCAGATCCAGAGCATCAAGCACTTGATGTTATCACTGAAGATGGAATTGACAATTGAGCTGTGTTTTTTGTTTTTTGCAATTTGTTTCACTACAAGTCTTTGGTCAAAGTATAGTGATGCCAGATGCGGGATCGTATTGTACTAGCCATCACCAAATCTGTGATCTGGTCACAGGCAGTGGCATATCCTCACCTGAACATGTCGCTTCAATTGAAATCCATCTATACACGAGCAGAGCTGGAGCAGAGATGTAAGAATGCCAAGCGCCGCAGGCACGTAAAAACAGGGAAGCTTTTGCGTGGAGTATCTCCGATACATGTATGTATATATATATATATGTAGCTTTAGGCTTTAGGATGTTTTATGGTCAGAGAAGAGTTGGAGAGAGCTACAGTATCTAGAATTTGTGACAATGTGATACACTGACAGATTGTGGGAGCATGAGACGATTTATCGACTTCTCACTCAATGTTCTATTCATGTCTTCGTGCGTGGAAAACTGCGTGATCTTGAAACTCATTGAAGTGAGAAGTTGGTGGCAATGGCCCATCATGATAGAAATCATGGTGCAAGGCAGTTGATGACAAGCTGCGCAACAAGTCTTTATTCAAGCCGGTGCCCCTCAAGAAGGCATTTGAGAGCAGGCCTGATGAACCAACGGCGGTTTGATCATCCAGCCGCCAGCTGTTTTACTTGTGCTGGTTGCAGTTTCTAGCAGTAAGAGAAGGATGCGAAGGGAAACAGATCCTCCTCCAGCAATCATGGAAGGGGATTTTGGTACCTCCAAGAGGATTGTTTATTTTCCACTAAACAAGATCAAAAAAGACCCTATGTAACACCCCGACAGTTTGTTCAAAAACTTCACAGATGTTGGAGAATCATGTCTCACCATTGTGAGACACTGCTCTCCTTTATCTTTACTTGTTCAAGATCGGTTTCCCTTGGTCAAGCCACAGGAAACGCAAGGGTCATGACCCTTTGTGGGCACGACCACCGAAGGCACGGGCAGGACGCAATGTGAATGAGGAGCCAAAGTTTGTGGGGGGCTGTGTGAGTTATGGTACCCCAAACAGAAGGTGCGTATCTATTTCGTTATCCTCATTACAATGATATTAATATAACAATACAATCATAATGATATACGTATATATGTCTATACATACTGTACACTTTCTCTCTCTATATAACTACCTGTGTCATGTTGTACCATATGATTGTATATCAATCATCCTCGCTTCATGGTATGATGCTGTGCATCTCAAACTCAAGGACCCTGAAATATCAATATGTTGTGGTGTGTTTTCTTATTTTTGTCCGTTGGTTTTTCTTATTAACCAGATTCATTTATATTTATATTCATATATATATATATATATTCGTCATATATGTTCATATGTAAATATATATATATATATTAATATGTGTCAAGCACTCCTCAGACATATATACATTGAACACCTGACAGCCCGCAGGTTTTTTCTGCCGGGGTCTGCAACATGTCAGGAGGCCAGCATTCGGAGGAAGATTGCTGAGCGGATGGCGCGGCAGATTCTAGAGGCCAAAAAGGACAACAACATCGACGAGACCGATGTGTCTTGTATTTTGAATCTAGGCCAAATGTTTCGGTCGAGTCCACGGTGTCATGAAGGGTTGTTGTGGACCTATAGTGGAGATATCCCAAGAAAAATAGGTAGGATGGATCCATTGATCATGGTCCATGGTAGATTGTCCAACCAGCCATGTGAGATTACCATTCCTAACGGACCCCGAAGCAAGTTGCTAGAGCTATTAGATACTGAGGTTTAGGGCTTGGCAGCTATTTTGAACCCAATGAGTCATCAACTCACCATGGACAGATGATGTGTTCCCGTCGTTTGTGTGCTGCAATGATTTCAATGTCTCCGCATAGACTTCTAACTTGTTTTTCCCTCACCCTTTTGGAACATGTCACTTACCCTGAAGCTGAATAGCCATGTCTCCTCCAAGTTATGGCATCCCGAGGCGCACCTGGGGCAGCAATCCAAATAAAGCGCGCAAGAATGTGAGCAGCGGTGACCCTGTCTACAGCGACACATTTGGATTAGTGGTGCACCGGGCCTGTTCCAAGCCAATTCTGTCGCGTCTCACAAGGATGTACCCCAACGTGGCGAGGCCCGAAGGGATATATGGGATAAGGTGGTATAGGTATAGGGAGTCATTGGGATTGATCAAATCTTTTGAACCTCAACAAGAACATGGCGAATACCCTTTGTTTTATGCAAAAGCTGGAAGTCTTGTGCAAGTGTGAAAGTTTCTGAAAGGCTAGCTTCAAACAGGCACCGTCGATCCATCATGACCATCGCAGGATTCTGAATTTGTGGTTGCGACACCATTGCAGTCGACATTGCTTCCCGGCCACGTCCATCTCCGTTAACATTGATTCTTGGCAAAACCTCAAAACATATCAATACTCAGAGCTCATCATTGGGGCCGCCAGGTTTGTTGAGTTTGCTACAAGGTGGGCCCCTGCCAATTACAATGGGGTGACATAACCCATTAGAAATGGCCGAAGATAAACGGGCAACTGGGGTGAAAAATCCCTACTTGTAGGACCATAGGACTTATAATCCTATTTAATGGCAGGTCAACTTACCCCACCCCTAATGTACCCCCCTCCAGAAATCAGGGCCTTTTTAGGCCTTATTAAGGGAACCAATGGTTATTGTAATACGCCATGTGTAAGGCCTTTTTTCGTTGGGGGAGTGGCCCACCTTGGCCCAGGAATATCGTGCCAAACGTCACCGTGATGCCGGAAACCTGGGCCCTAGCGCGGTGAAAGCTTTCGGGCCCTTTCGAGGAGGGCAACTGCGGATCTTCCCAAAGGACAGGGGGGGTTTGGCTGAGTGGCTTAAAAGTTGATTTCAAGGTTTTTCAAATTTAGTTTGCTCAAAAAACTGTTTATGGTTGAAGATTATACAGTAGGGACCTTTACGAAAAAAAGTGTTGACAGTTGATATGGTTTATTTACTGCTGAGATGCGTCTTTTGGGCATTAATAGGGATCTTTTGAAAGGCGTTTCTGGTGCTGATGAATGCACAAGATTTATTTTTTTCTCCAAACCAAACATATTTTTTGTGTGTAAACGATTGAAGCGAAAAGGGATACGACTGTCCGAGGTTTGCAGAAATTCCTCGTGTGATTGGAAATGTGTCAGAGATATACTGAGTGTAAAGGGTTGTACGGAAGATTGTTGGAACAATATGGTGTTTGTGTTCATTGAACTACTAGTCGACCCCACACCTTCAGCATGGTTGGGGACACATGGCATGGGAAAGGTTTCCGTGATGAGGACACCGGCAAGGGAGACGTGAACAAGTTGTCCTTGCGAGCATCTCGTTGCAATCAATGCTTGAATGTATTTTTGGTAGAATAGTGGATTGAAAATGTTTGTAAGCGATTGATGAGCCCTTCTTCTTGGAAATAATATATCAGGAGAGTTACAGTTGTCGTTGCTTCCGATGTCTCATAAGTTGAGAAGGCATCAAGATGGTGAGAAGGTGTATATCCTACCGCTCTATCCTGATCCGCAGTGTAGTGGAGATAATAATGATAATAATACAATATGGCAAAACATGTTTTTGGCGCCATTGCATGGTTTTTACCATCTATAGGTGGTGGTTTCAAATGTTTTTTAATTTTCACCCCTACCTGACGAAATGATCCAATTTGACGATCATATTTTTCACAGGGGTGGTTCAAATACCAACTAGACTAGTTTTGGTTGTACAAGGCATTATACTTACAATCTTACACATATTTATAGAGGGTTTATATAACAAGCCATTGTTATTTGGGATACCCTATCAACCAACCATGGGAATGTAACAAGGATTGATGCCTCAAAGGTGCCAAGGCTAAGATGTTGAAGGCATGTGAAACCAACGTGACCCAGGCTTCGCGACTGTTGCCGGTGAAACGGCGCTTGCAGTACTTTGATGGCCGCAAATGTCATGAAGTCTTGCCCTTTCAAGGTGCCGGTTCAACGGTTCACTGTTGTGCATAAACTCATCCACACCTTTAGTAGGAATCCTTATAATAGGTACATAAACATACATAAACCCGTACTATTGGGTTGATGACCATCCCCTATTATATGGAAATAATGGGAGGGCTCATATGGGTTACATAATTACTTCAAATCGTCGTTGTGATGTGTCACTGTCGTAAGATTTGCTGTGCTGCAGATCTATAGCTCCCGCCCAGTAACACTGGCCACCGCGGATGGATCACCCTAACATACAATGTTGACCAATGTTGACATATTGTTAATGGAAGAAATCCTGCACCACCTGGTATGTAAAAAAACCTGCAAATAATGGATATTTATCATATCAATTGGTGCAGGATCTCTTCCATCAACCGTAGTGTTTCGGCTGACAAACCTTGAGGACACCAATTGATATGGTGAAGATGTGTGAATGTCCCATTCATAGAATTGTTTTAACTGATTCATTCTTCACTCGATTCTGTCCATGAAAGCCGCCCTGGAAATATAGTTTTAGTTTGGTACAGGGTCATGCTCGATGAACCAACATATGAGGGCCGTACTTCTTCTTGCATGGATGCTTAGTAAATCGAGATATAAAAAATAGTCTTGGAGATTGAAGACACCTTCGCTTTTGCCCTCTTGTTTGCAATCTTTATCAGTGAATGTTTGGTCAGTCTAAGGTTTATGGTTTTTCCCATTGAAGTTTTAGATCCTGTAGCCCTTTTCGTGGCCACAGGCCCTCGCATGTCCGTGGTGTGGTTTACTTCTGGTCGTTACTCCCATGCTTCGGCAGCAACGCAGCGAGCTTTGACGAATTTGGGATTTGAAATTCCCACATCTACAAGGATCCATCGAGCGGCACAATTAATTCGATAAAATATATCAAAATATATCAATATATTTTTGATATTAATCTTTTGATATTAATTAAAAAATCATTAAAATATAATTAATATTATTGAAAAGACAAAAATGATAATTGATAATTTATTTAATATTTGATATTGGGTATTATTAAAAAAAAATTGAGATTAATATTAATATAATATAGAATTAAAATAATAATTAAATTAATTTTANATTTTTAAATATTAATATAATTTTTAATATAAATTAATAATTTTGATATTAATATATATATATATTATTATTATATATATTTATTTTTTTAATTATATATTTATTATTAATAAAATGAAGAAAAAAAAATATATATATTAAATAATATAATATATAAATTTTAATAATATTTAATTCTTTATAATTATATAATTAATGCAATAATCTTGATAATTAAAAATAGATATATTAAAATATTTTTTTTATATCTTTATTTTATTGATAGATTATCTAAATTTGATATTCAATTTATTGATATATAAATCAATATCTTTTTTAATCAATCGATTGATCGAATCTTTTTAATGACCTGATGCGGAATGAAATTCTTGTGAATCAAATATCGATATTATAATTCAAGATTCATGAATCCCAAATCAATATGTCTTTATCTTCATGTGTCCAGGAAATTGTTATGGTATCGATTTCCTATCTAGATGGGTCTTATTTGTAGTCGTGGGTGGCGGGTAGTAGCAGTGCCTCATGTGGGGATCCCGTTTCCTGCCTCCGAGCTAGCACGGTCCAGTAAGCTTTGTCTGCCTCGAAGGCCAACAAACAATTTCTTGAACAAAAAATACAAGAGACATATTCTTACGTATAAATATATATATATATATGTTGTATATATATATATATGTTGTTTGTATACATATGTATCAAAACTAAACATATATAGATATACATTCTGTAAATATATATATATATGTATACTGTATATATAGTCGTATCTTTTTATACATATGGAGAAATACGACTTGCCAAATATGCAAGAAAAAGGCCAAATTAGAAACACAACAGGCATCAATAGGCATACTCTGAAGTTCTTCACTCTTCTTGTCTACTATTAGTTTACAGATTCAAGTTGCACAAGAGCCATCCCTGCCTACCATTTCAACAAAACTCATCTCATATCCTACACTTCAAAAAAAAACCAACATCATCAAAACCCAAGCTTCTTCAAGCCCAAACCATATAGAAATCAACCCTCAACTTACTTAGTTACCAACTTCATAGGTCACCAACGTGGGTGATTTCCCACAAGGTTGTGGCTTCAATCACCTGGCACAACATTATCAAACCATTTGGAAAAACCCTCCAAGAAACCATCCCATCATTGGAAGCTAAGGGTACCCCCCTCCAAAAGCCTCCCCCCCAAAAAAACATGGTATTAATCATCATTGTCCTGCAAGGGGGTTGGTTGGGATTGGCAGGGGGGTTGCCCTTAAATTCCCATGATCCCATTCCTGATTTCATCCTAAGAAAATCAAGAAACCACTTGGGATTCCCGACCATGTCCTGCATTCGGATCAGCTCCAAGCTCTAGTAAAGCTACAGCTGCTGCACTACAGCCTTCGACTTTCAAATGATTGATGGCTTGGAGACAAAAAATTGATCATAGGAAGATGATGTGACACTTTTTGGCAATTTGGACAGTGCTTAGATCATGTTTGGTAGACTTGGCCTGGGTGTCTGGCTTTTTTGGATCTGTAATGCCACATGGGGCATGATTTCTTATCCACGAAACATGTTGCGCTTGTTTGATGTTTGATACACAATATCATACTGTAATTAACACATAAACTCATATTCCAGAGTATGTTGCATGTCATATTTCATATCACATTATGCCTGAAACTACTACAGCGTAGAATTCTACCATATCATAACATATCGTATCATATCATATGATATAAGATCATGTATATGTATATATATATATATTACCGTGAATTACTATAACGTAAACACCCGAAAACTGCCCCGTCTTTTGTTTCTTTGGGTGCCATGCCTGCGGAGACTGCACGATCCAATGCCTCAGGGCAAATTGGAGTCCAACACCTCAACCTCGTTGTCCACCAGGTCCATGATGTATGATAATGTGAAAATAAATGATACACCGATATACCCTCCCTGAAACTAACGTAGCACCTGAAAATGGATGGTTGGAAGACTAGTTTCCTTTTGGAAAACCCTATTTTCAGGGGCTATGTTAGTGTTGGGGAGTGTAATGTATATTATATCTTGCAATCATTGCAATTTTGGACCAAGGTGCGTGTATGACTCCAGTGAATGAAGATTATGATCCATCCCATCAACATAACAACATTGAAAAATCATCTGCCAAATCTTTTACATCGCATCCTTTTTTGGACACTGCTATCATACATGTACAACTTACCCTTCCTCCTGTGTATCTCCAATATGATCGTTTCCTTTCATGTATGGGGCCCAATTTCCATTGATTTCCATGATTATCCCAGCAGCTTTCACCCACACCTTGTCGCAGGTTGGTCCCCCCAATCCTGGCGCCATGGTGCAGTGCTGCCATACCGCGGATCTGGAGCGCTTGGATCGGCCTTCACCTCCACCAAACGCCGAACTAAGGAAACCTGACACCTTCCGGGAACCGCGCCAGGTCGGTGGGTGGTTGGGTGGGTTGGGAAGCATTTAAGGTAAGTTCCCCCAAAACAATTGAAAGGTCAAAATGGAGAACAAAATACCAGCATCAATATAGAGATAGATCTTCATCCATCAAGGTATATGATCTATTTGCATTTAAATCTAAACATCTCGGTTATGATTTAAAACAGAATGCATTGCAATACAGTGCCACCGTGCAGTTAAACAGTGTTTTCAGCTTTCAACATTCAATGCCATGTGTATGTCTTTTTTCAATGCAGCAGCAACAACAACAACAACAACAACAACAACAACAACAGCAACAACACGACCACCAATACATCAAGTTGTTATGCAATGATGCAGTATCCCTAATTGTCCAGGACCTTGGAAAGTGAACTGCCTACCGTTACTCAACAAATGGCCAGATTCGGTACACCTGGCAAAATCAGGAGGTTCCCACACAAACCCAAAAACTCCTGCCATTCTTAATGTAAGACTTCATCATGGGAAAATTTGGATCTGCCTAATCAAAATGTTCGAAAAACACAAACATATTCCCCCAAATTGAAAATTTTAGCATAATGGTAGAAAGTATTCCCCAAATTGACATGTGTTACATTCCTGATGACAAGCATATCACCTTATCACCTCCATCTCTCCCACCTGCTGGCAGCTGTGCGTAATAAGGGATTGCCATTGAGACGAGGCCTGGAGGAAATCTGAGGTTAACCTCCCAAGGCCACATTTCCCCCCAGGAAACAGGGCCTTAGTAAGGGCTTCTTAGTGGGGATGATGGTGGTTAATTAATGATCCCTTAATAAGGGCCTGCCACATGTTTGACCAGGAAATAAGGCCTCAATTTAAGGCCTTCTTAGAGAATGATCAACTGGTGGCATTCCAGCATCTTCAAAAAGCCGGCCCCCCCTCCTGCCTTCCCCTGGTTCGTCGGATTCCTTCATCCAACAACCATTCGGCAGTACGAGGATCTGGATTCTCCTGTGCCACTTGCACCGAGGATCTGGGTACCCTTCCTCTGTCATGGAAGTGGAAGATGACCCTCTCGGCTTGGAAGAACCTGTTTTCTACTTCTATGATGAGGAAGGGTACTTCTCTAGTAAACTTCCAATGATATCTTTGCAACAAAGGGTTTGCCGTTTCGCGAGCAAGCCAATTTAGTAGGTGGACAAGATTATGGGCAAAGCTATGAACTCTATGAACCTTCACAGTTTCGTCACAGTCATGGAGCACCATTTTGTGTGCGTCAACCACTGCGGCTATGGGTTTGACCATGCTTGACCTGTACTTACATCCCATATGATAATAAGATATATATATATATATACATATCAATCTACATCATGGCATTCTCAGAAAACATCATGAGATTTAATTTGTTTCGTCTTACATTTACATGTCATATCATGCCATGATCAAATCATGCCATGATCATACCTTCCACATGAAAGTTTGATAACGTTGGAATCTTTTTTGACTCGCCAGCCGCATCTTTGCGCAGCCTGCGAACCTTGGAACCGGAGGGGTGAAGCTCACGGTACATCCACATGTCTCGTGGGTGTCATTGAGCATTTGTCATCAATCCTCCTCCTCATCATCATCATTGAGTGTGATCATCATGATGACAATTTCAAAATTATCATCATCATTACAAGTTCAAATGTCTCATCATCAAACAATCATCTGTCACTTCATCTCCCCTATACTCGGTTTCCCCGACAAAGCTCCAATGTCACAAAGGTGAAGCTCACCCTAAATCCTTGGAGTGGCTACCACAAACCAAGCCCCTGGGGTTGGCTTTTGATAAGGTTTGATGCTGATGTTTTGTCACTGTTCAACTATTTTTGTGTATTAAGGGAGCAACTAATTGGCTATCTCGAATATATTCACATATCAAATATCCTATTCTGATGCAAGTTATGAGAAACTAAGATGTTCTTTGAAACCTGGGGGTTAGCTCCGTAGCTCTCCATTATCATGGCAACCACCAGCTAGGAAAAGGTAGGTCACAACTCTCAACTTCACAGCAGCTTCAAGCACTTTGCTCAAGATTCCAGTTCCTCCGTTGACCTTTACCAAACACTCTTTGTTTGTGTATTTGCTTCAAGAATACTTATATCATATACATATAAAACTGTAGATTACGCACTGACAAGCCTATTCATTTGAAAACTCTCTGATCCATAAAATTGCCTTCTGTTCAGACTATCATCAGGACTTGAGTCGACCTTCCGACTCCTTCTCAACCCACACAGTTTGAGCCAGGAAACACATGCCGGATGTGATTCCACGTCCCAAAAGCGGGATTTTTGGCCAGCACGTTCCGCACGAGCCTTGTAGACCGAGATGACACCTTCGAGGCACATTTTGGTGACAAGGTGTCAAGCTGGCATGGAGTTTTCATTTGGAAGGCTAGATTAAAACAAACAAGAGAAGCAAGACTTGGTACAGTAAACTTTGCAAGTCAAACACTTTGAACGGCATCATATATGTGAAAATTCCACCATGAATCTACCCTCCTGGGCACGATCACATATCCCATCCCAGTCGGCATTTTTAAAGGATGATTTCTCCTTTTCCCAAGGTGGGATATGTAAGTTCCATGGAGGGGCAACCTATCAACTCTAAAAAGGCTTGCTAGGCCAATAGGATGATTGGGATTGATTGGGACTCTGGCCTCAACTATATTATGTTCCATTAGAAGGGCTAAGATCAGAATGGATTCACTAAGGTTTACCTAAAACACCCAAAACACATCTTTGAAATTCATAGTCCATGCACTTGGTTCAATATTGCAATGGTTTCGTTTGCAAGTTATTGAGCCTTCAAAGACTCACGGATTTTTTCTGATCAATTGAAAAACATGTGTACCTCACAGTAACCATCAAATTCAAAAATACCAGTGATTACTTTTTTGGATGTGGTCACAAAAAAGGCCTCAAAGCACGGACGTTTGAGTTTTTTGGCATCATGCATGAAGTATACATAGAAACCTTGCACATAAATTGCACATTAGTGGCATTCATACACAAACACATATATTGTCCCCCCCGTACCCCAAAATGGCACCTAGTGGGTTTTTTACGAACCTGGATTCCCTTGATGTTCGGCCAACTTGTGTCTATGATTCAAAATCTTTCGAGACTTCAAAATTGGGACCATACTTGGAATTGGTACCCTCCCTGAACCATAGCACCTGAAAATGGATAGTTGGAAGACTAGTTTCTTTTTTGGGGATGGCGCAACCGTGTTAGTTGCTATTGCTGTTAGTTTCAGGGAGTGTAAGTCCAGCCATGTGGTAGCCCCAATAATTTCTATCCCAAAGCATCACCAAGGGACCTGAGATACCAAGCATTGACATATACCATGGCGCTGATGCCATGAAACCCGCCATGAAGGCTTGAACTCGCCGAATGTTTGGTTGTGACCTGGTTGAGGTTGACCAAGGGCAAGGTACTAAGATGCAACCAATCAACCATTGTCCCGCAAAACCTAGGATTACTTTGTTACTTACTGGTTGATGGTCTTGGTTTGTTGCATCTTGGTACCTTGCAAAGGTATTGCCTTGCTACTTCTGGCTAAGTTGGAACACTTACAAAATAACATCAAAGAACTGTCATTTAAGCACTCATTTTGTATCCATTCTGTATCCTTTTCACAGAAGTTACACCCTGGAAGATTAACATGGAACATAATCATAGAGGTTGGGAAGATCATTTTCCTTTCTAAATGGGGGATTGGTAGGTTCCATGTTAATCTTCCAGGGTGTACCTTTCTCGTTTGTCTCAAAAATCACTGGTGAAAATCGTGCAACAAACAGTTGCAGCCGCTGTGCCTTCCATCACTCAGCAAGGCCACAGCAGCCTCATCTCCCAGGGTTCCCACGGGTTCCGTATGTTGCAAGGTACACAACTTCTAGGCCAACGAGCAAACTCCGATAAAGACTGAAACAAAGCATGGCCATGGGACTAAGTATATAACAAATACCATCAAATACCCAACACATGAAATGAAGATGTATCCAAGTCTCACTGTGAGGTCATGAAAATTCGAAGAAAACACATCCAAAGACCCAAAAATCTGCTTAACCTCTGGCCAAGTGACTCCACGAAACACCTCAAGCAATGAGAGAAGGCCGAAGGCTCTGGGTACAAAGTGTTGACATAGCATTTGATGCCCTCTACACATGAGAACGGCATATTGGCAATTTTTTATGGATATCTTAATCGCAAATTGCTCATTTCTGACTTATTATGATTTAATTCAGTGTATTACACATCGCTGATCACCATTTGCAGTACCATCAACTGGCTGCATTCATCACAAACACGCTCAATGTTCGATGGAACAAAATGGATTTTGCTGGAAAAACAACTTGACCAGTGAGACAAACACCGAAAAAAAAAACATGCCGAACCTGACTACTTCCAAGGCACACCCAACATGGCACCAAAGCTGGTCCAGAAAAGGCCAGTGCGCAATGGCGCGCCAGGCTCTTCAGCATCCTTGCTGAAGGTCGCACAGAAGGTGTTACAGTCCGGTCCAAGCAAACCAAAACACACATCGTTGGCATGGTTTCAAGTTTTGCTGGCATTCTGTTTTGGAAAAAAAATGCTGTCAACAAATTTCATCTGGAATAGTGCATCTTGAAACAGGAAATGACCTTAAATGTCTTGAAAGTCTTGTAGTTTTTGGTAATACATGGGTAATACATATCCAAGTTTTCCATGTTTCATCCAAGAAGCTGGCAGCATACGACCCAGCCATGGCTCTGGGGTTGGAAGTATCACCGGGTAAGGAGCCTTGACCTCAAGTCAGCGGACTGAAGGTATCGGGATGGCATCAATGAGCTGTTTTTGTTTGTATTGGGAAACTTGACACGCCTACATATACAATGGTCATGTTTTACAATTTTCGGGTTTCATGTACGTCTATGAGCGTTTGATATCTGTTCACACAAAAACATCGAGCTTAATCTAGCTTGTGCGGCAGGTCCCCCGTGAACCAAACTGTTTAGCTACCCGATAGGAATTTCTTGCCTCTCCTGCGCATGTCAATTATCTATGTTTGCAATCGCTTTGCATCCATCAGCCTGCTGCTGTGAAAATTGCAATTTCCAAGTCAAAGCGCAAGGGTCCAATTTCATTGCTGCAATGGTTTCATTCGGAGAACTTCTAACACCTATTGGGGGACCCAAATGTTTTTGAAATCGGCACCACATTTGTCAGGGAATCAAGATATAGGTACATATGTCAAAATAATGTATCTATAAAAATATATGTGTGTCTGTATCAGTATCGTAATACATGTAAACCTACACTTATCACTGAAACACTAGATAGTTATTCTGATTGCTGACATTTGGAATATCTTTCTCCCAACTCTCTGCTCCCTCCATCGAAACACCAACCTGCGCCTCGGTCGGTTTCTCCAAAGGCCGTGAAAGCTTGGATTCTGGTGGCCTCAGGTGAACTACGAACATTTCTACGGTACCTAAAATGGAGGAGGTACTCACCTATATATAAGCTGTATGTTTTACGGCTTATGTAAGGGAAGGGTTTCCACCCCCAAAATTGGCTTTATAAGGTTCAGGAAACCCTCCATTTTAGGTACCTGAAATTCTTGGTGACAGGTGGATGGAAACTACCCGTACCCTAAAACTAACAGCCCCCCACCCTCCCCTGAAAGTCAAGTCTATGGTTGGAAGATGGAAGATGAAGACCTTCCTTTTTGGGGCACTGGGCCTACTTTTAGGGGCAAACTTGCTGTTAGTTTCAGGGAGGGTATATGCAAGCCTTCACCAGGCTGAAATAGCATGGACCTGGTATGTAGACTGGGCAGCTTGGTGATGAGCCGCGGCATTGTCTATTGCATAATATGTATATATATTTGTGAATATATCATGCATTTCACATCTATACATCACGATTTCTACGAAATCACATGCCATGTTGAGCTCATTCATACAGACTATGTCACTATGTTGATATCATGATGAATTCATGACCTTTTTTCAATATGCATCCAGGCAACTCTTCTTCGCGCTGCTTCAAAGGGAGCAAGTCATAACTTTCCCGGACCTGGCGGTTAGGTTCTGTTGGAATGGACGTTCAGAATGATCTCAACATGTCGTGTGACTATATGGACCCACCTCGGTTTTGTCAAAAAACACATGCTGAGAATTGCAAAAATATGCTGCATGTGTTGATGTACATCTGTTTGTCCTGATTGGCTTGTTTGGGGGAATGCCTCAGGTTTTCTTCTCTTTGGGGGCATCGAATCCACCACCAGCTTGCCAGAATAGAGATAGATCCCAAAGCATCTCATAGTACTATGACATACTATGACTATAACCCTAAAAACAAAGAAGAAGCACATGTGGCGTTTGTGTTTCTACGCTTCACCATTTGATTTGAGCAATTTTGAGTCAACCATGAATTAGCTAAACTGTATTCACCATGCCAACCGTAAAGACACCTCACGCCAGCTGCGCCCAGGAGGATCGCCCATCATGGTGCGTGCTGCTATATGGTGACCGGTCAATAGGCAAATCTATGGTTTCTCTAAAATCTTTATTTTTGGTTTGTACAACTTTTGCAGGTTGCTTTTTTTGTGGGATCCTCATTTCTATGAATTATGAAGTTGGTAATATTGAACCAAACAACATCAAACAACGACACACAATTGAAATCACCCTAGGCGCTTCTGCTGTGTATGGTGCAACATCATGGGGACTCCGTCACAGAAAGCTGATCAGCATGAGAATGACACTGCCTTCTATAGACTAGATCTGGGCAAATTACCCTTTGCTCACCCCCAGAAAAATGCGCAATTTAGTATACATTTCTGCAATTTTGAGAGGTATGCCCTTAAACCACCATTTCTATTAAGGTCGCCTGCAGTTGCTATAATTTTGCCCAACTATCTGTACTATTATATCTTATATAATTACATAATATATTGGGCATCAACTTGGTCCACATAGTAAGATCTATAGGGAACTCATGACATCTTCAGTCTGCAACTGCTGTTATCTGAGTCTCCTTAAAGTTTCACCATTTGCCATCATGTCTGACAAGTTTTCATCCTTGAACTCAAATGGCTCCAATCCTGATGTCAAGCGAACAGGTAAGCCGGAGTGCCTGCGATCTGACCCACTTCATGCTAGCTTCAAGGTCCACTTTCAAAACGTCTGTTCAAAAAAAAGACCATTCACATTATGACCTTGCATCGTGATCCTGGGACCTCACTTCATTCTTTGAACTCACCCAACTCTTTTCAGATGCTACCGCATAGGATCATTGCGACCTTCAGATTCTTTGACTTCCCATTGCCTTCTGCATTGAATCTTAAACATTGAGTCAGAGTCTTAACGCCAAAAATTTCACAAACGACCTTAGTTGGCATTCACCGACCCTGGTGACAAATTCAATCTGTGAGCTGGCTATACCCCTTTCTGTAGCAGTGGAAAGTGAAACACCACCAACCCCATGCGGAAAATTCCATGGAAAATGCCAAGGTCCTGCAGGATATACGTGGATGATATATCAATATCAATATATAAACACGATGAAAATATACCACAAGATATAATATACCAGGTAACACCCGCAGCATCACTCCACAGCCACTGTCCTCCACAGCTGTCTCCAATGCAACCTCCAAGGGTCGTCGAGCAAAGGCAGCATCTGAGGCAGCATGTTCAGCCTGGGACTCCAACGGGACAGCTGATAAGCTCACTGCGGGAAAGTTTGGAAGAATGTGCCGGTAAAAAAATAGTTAAATAGCAGTTTCAAGGAGCTCAGTGATTGAGATTCATGAAATTTCATTGGTTCATATTGATGTATCATGATTTTATCGTATACTTGATGACTTCGACGGTATTTAGTTCATTATCTTTTGGCTTCAAATTTTGATGATGGTTTAGTCCAGGATAGTCTAGGTTGAATAGTCAAGGTTTATGATGAGAGGGACTCTTGTACCTTGTTTTGGTGAGATGTCCTTCATATAACCCAAGTGATGGACATGATATTATGAAATAATATATATATATATAACATTTTCTCACTTGGGATCATTTTCAGATTCTGACTGCCCAACTAAGACCAATAGGTTTGGCATCTGTCCCTGCATATCCCCGCATGTTGCGTGTCCACTGTGCTGCCTCGTCCCAGTTCAATGGAACCTCCTTTCCCAAGTCATCACAAAGATATTGCAACAAGCGTGGCCGGTAGCCAATCCTAGCAGCCAAGTGCTTGTGTTGAGGCACTTAACATCACAGGACTATCATGGTGCGGATAGAACATCACATATCACCATACCAGCATTAACATTGAAATAGCTCAAAATCTCGAGCAAAAAAACACACATATTCTCATCATCCTTATGACGAGATCACTGGTGCTTTGAGTCCAACAAAGTTTGGCTCAGGAATGTGGAGCTGTTGCTGACATGTGAAGATTGAACTGCCAATTTCTTCATGAAGCTGTTTGATGCACATCCATCAAAGTCAATTTGTTAGTACACTATGGAAATTATATGTTTACACATTTTGACATAGCAAATGTATACATTTATGAAGGCCATATTCATACATTTGTCGTTTCGAATAGCATGAAACCTTTAATTCCCCCAACATGAAAATGAGCTGGCCAAAAGGAATCATTGTGCAACCCTTCGAATTGGATCTGGTCGCTGACGTTTTGTTTTCCAAATCTTATCCGCACCTGGAAGCCTCTTGCAGCAACTGTGCCAGTTGTACTTTGGACAACCTCAGGCCGACTCGATCCGGCAGTGAAGATGTGAAGACATCTGGCGAATTGAATCAATTGGTTGGGCCATTTCGGCAGGCTTCCCCTAACAAAATACCATCTAAGCAGTGACCCACCGGCGGTGGTCGTTATCAATTGAACAGAGACCTGTGATATAGCATTCCATTTGAAAGAAGGGACCGCAACTATACACCAAAAAAAGATTAAAAAAGGAGTTGTGCCGTCTTTCTAGTCTATAGTTGGAGATCAGTAAAACAAAAATTGCATCTGCGATCATTCTAAGATCACACCATAATATGACAAACATGACTAAAACCTTGACCAAGGCTAACTTCCACATACCCCACCTTTGGAAAACGAAAATCATCCTTCAAAAGTGGCTTGGGAGGGAATAATGTGAGTTTCCAGGAGGCTAAGACTTCATTGAGGTAACAACATTCAATCCCATAGGATCCAAGCTATGGGTATGTTTACCTACATGTACCATACAAATCGACTAAATGTAGGTATATTTAAATATACCATGTATGATTCCTGGAATCGATTTCTATCTGCCATGGGGCTTCCAACCTTCATCTTTGTGATATCCATGTGATGACGGATATCTCAGTTAGTGGTCGTTTCCCAAATGATCAAACGTTGTTTCACTATATATATATATATATAACCGACATCATATACATATAATTCATCAGCCATCATCTATAATAATCTACAATCCTCTAAAATCATGGAACATCCACAAATCACATTAAAATACATTAAACAAAAGAAGGACATACAGCATCGCAGCACCTAATCTGCCAACCGGAATACTTCTTGTTCTCCAGTTCTTGCAAGACCATCCGCTCCGACAACTTCTGCAGCTGCCCGCGCAATTTGGCAAAGTCCTCCTAAAAAATGCATCAGTCAGCATGGTAAGAAACCGTTGCCAGTCGCATGATGATCGTGCTTGGATCAGGGGTTTTATTTATGTTTAAAGGTAGACGTAGGGATGATTAAGGATGTAGTCTTTCAGCTGTAATTGCAGTGTACGATTTAACATGATGAAGTAGCATCAAATTCAACTATGGGTTCACAAGTCAAACTCTTGCAATCAGAACTCGCAAGAGAATCATACAGAATGTTGAGTTGGTCGTCTTACTTCAATTTCATTTCGCTGGACGTTCTTGTAGCTCCAGCAGCTCCATTTACAACTCAATGATTGATCTTGAATGTCTCAACAGCTCATTGTATTGCTTTCCTTCCCTCAAACCATGCAAAGCCTAGTCCCTAGTCATAAAATCTATTATATATAATATATATCAGCCCCTGAAGCCACGTGACACCACCAGTCCAGTACATAGTGTGTTCTAAGCTCTTCCAGATATACGGTATACAGTACAAGCTTAGTCGGTACAAGCTTAGTTGAGAGGTATTGCCCATATCAAAGGCATGATCAACAGACCTTCCGAACATACTTTAGAGACTCCCTTCCTACACACTGGTTAAACAATCCCAACTTATCAATTTCATCCCTACCATTTTAAATCATTACATTTCCTAACTTCATTCAATTTCAATATATAGATCTTTTAGTTGCGTGTTGCTATCTTCCCCAAATGGCATCTTCCAAAACCCGGGGTAAACCCGGTCATCGGCATCCGACACCTCCGAGGTGGGTTGTGACGCTTCGGTCGGTGACTTCGGAAGGCGACCCATGCGCTTGGGCAACTCGGACCGCACCTGAGAGTTTCATGCATATATTTCAGTAGGTCGATCAATTCCTTATAATTTGGGGATGGAAAAGGATGGAAATATATACCACCTGCAAAAAGGACATCCTTATAATGGGTATATATAAAGACCTACTATTGGGTTGATCAGGAACCAGCATCACGTTTTATATGGGAAATCACGGGAGTATTTTCACCCCTCTCCACAAAAAACAGCTCACTCCGGAAGAGGGTGATTGGAAAACAACAAGAGCAAGAACAAGAACAACAACAAGTAACAACAACAACAACAACAACAACAACAACAAGTAAAAATTGCATTGCCTTTGCAGATGTGTTTTTACATGCAAAAAAGGTAATATAGATGTGACTGTACCTCTTTTTTTCTAGCTCTTGTCAGTGGAGTCTTGGACATCAACACCTGTGTTGCTAAATGCCTCCTGACGTCAGTATCAGGCCAATACTCCCTTCAACATTTGGACAAGTACGCAATACAAATCCACAATTTGCCTGAAAGTAGCTTGCCCCTCACAGGTACTGTTTAGCATTATGAGCCCTTGGAGAAAACGACGAAACACACTCATCATGGCTTCACTGGTAGACCGGCATGCGTCTTAGACTATTTAGCCTGATGGAAAGGAACTTCAGTCTTACATAGAGTTCAAAGATGTTCAAAGCCCTTCAATCAACCTTTTCAATTCAACTGCTGCTTGCACCAAAGAGAAACAAGCTACGTACCGGTACTACCAAAAAATATCCAGATCTGAGTAGCAAACAAAAGTTCATAAACTTCGTGTTTTGGCTGGTTGCCTTTGATTACAAATAACAAAAATACCTCAACCATTTTGAAAGAACCATACGATGGATGGCCCCATGTATTTTCCCATAGTTCGCAGGCCTTCGGCCCAGCACGAGGCAAGATAAAATCTACCTTAGGAGCCACCATTGGGTCCAGCTGTTGTGGGACACAAACGACCATAGATATCTGACCCGGATTTCCATACAGGAAACCTACAAAAACTTATAGGTTTTCTATGATGGCTATTTTATAGGTAGCCATAGGTTGCCATAGAGCAAACCAAAAAAGGACTTCGTACAGGTCATTGCCTATGCAAAAAAGTCACCCAAAATGAAACGACATGTGCAGTGATGTACAGCATATTATATGCATATTATATGCATATGCAGTGTCTTTGCAGCATATCTGACATGTGAAATGCAATACCCTTTCTCATCTCATCACTTGGAAGCAACAGGATTTTCTCAACTTGCTAAAAGTGCATATCCCGCCTGTACATTGACATGTTTGTGGTTGAACAATCCTTCAAGAAGCTCTCTAGGAAAAAACATCTCCCGTCTGCCATCCCTTCCTATCCAGAGCCCAGGGTTGGTGCTTTGAGCACCTTCAACTTACCCTCGAGGGATGCCTTCCGTATCCACCCGGAACCAAAACTGGCGAAAGCAGCTACACCACCTATATAATACGCATAGATGAACCCATCAACAATCTTTGCTTAAATATCTGTATGATTCTTTGTGGACATGCACCACATGTCCATGCACAAACCTTCAACCTAATCAGTGGATACACTAAAATTCAAGGGAAGAATGAGATATTTGAACCGAGAAACACCTTTACCTGCTGTTGGGTCTGCACCCAATTCCAAGAGCTTCAAAGACGTTTGTTCCTGATGCTCACTGGGGGAAGGTTATGACGCCCAGGCGAAGGAATCATTGTGTGCTGTTTTGTGTGATTAAAAAAAGTGTGAAGTCAACAAAAAACACGCCTATGTTGGGTTTTCCTCATCATAGAGACACTTTCTGCTATCATGGACTTTAACTGCCAAATGACTTCAGTTTCATTGCGCAAAAGATAGCGTTGCCATGAAAAAAATGTGTGATCATATTTGATATCCACGTGAATTGAAGGTTTGATATCATCCAAGAGGAAGATGCTGTGAGGAAATGCATCAAAGCAATGTCAGTGGTCCGAAGCATGGCCTACACACTAAAACCGCAACCCAGGATTGGATTTCACTATTTTCACGCATCAAATTCTGGAAGATCTTCTCTTCAAGCGTGACTTTTCATCTATGTTCTATCTACTAGATTTGGGATGCTCCAACAAATTCACAAAAAAGTCAGGTTCGGCTTTCCTTCCCCAAACATCCATCTGGCAGGTTCAAGTTGATGTTGTTAAATCCACTTGTCCTTTCCAGCATCAAGGGCTCGATCTAATGCACTGCTTCCAAACCGTGGATCCTTGGTGGGAATCGGGCTGGCATCGGAATAGTTTCGGTGGTAACGGCAAGGTTCCAAGAAGCTGAATGAATTGCGATTGAATTTTCTTTTGGGCCAACCAAATACCCCATGAAGAAAGATTGGTTTTGGCTGCTTATCCTACATGAACAGCAATAATTACTGTCATACTGGACTGGTGCAAGTGAATACTGCAGCATACCGGTGTGTTGTGAATAGGTACAGAATCACTGACACACAACAACAAGTCAAACAATATACTGTAATCATTATACAGCTTTCTGACACTGTAGTTACAGGTACCTCCAAAATAGCTTCAACAAAATATGGTTCACACTGCCGAGCGACTTTAGAATTCACATCTGCACCACAGTCTTTCACTAATCTCTCCACCAACCTTCGACGAAACAAGTGGCTGAAGTGATGCTGGCTGAAGAAGTAGCGTTACGCCGTTGTGTTGTACAAAACCACGTTATGATACAAAATTCACGAGAATCACATCTATCACAGCTCCATATATTGTGGACCACACATGATCATCTTGTCATAGACTGTTTTTTGAAATTACGACTACTACAGTGGTTCCAATACAGTTGAATAATATGAGTCAGAGTGGAAGTGGATCATGTTCCCAATGACTCGTTGCGACCGCCGCGACCCGCCTGGTCATTCCTTGTGCTGCAGCTGCACGCATCAACGGGTCCGCATCCCTCGATTGGTGGATCGTGCTGACTGTTCAACAATGAAGCTGTTTCGAAAAAGGAGGTTGAAATTGCCAACCATCATGGGATAGTTGGATGTACCCCTACCAACGTACCCCTATGGGAAATCCCTATATAAGCCCTATATAGTGGGTATTTATGGGATATAATCCCTAAGAATCCCTACAAAACACAATAAATACCATGGGTACATTGTTAGGGGTACACCCAATTGTCCCTTGAAACCATCGGATCCAACAGGCATGTCTTTTTTTCCATGTCTATTGGGATACATCCCCCCAACCTTTTGCCAAGTTTCAACTGAGAAGTGTCACCTTTCCCACTTCCTGCAAGTGGGGGGTTCACACCAAACCCACCTGAGACTGGTGTGCAGGTTCAGCTCTCACAATTAGGATGGTTTTATACAGATTTGGTATAGAACAAACACCTTTTATGAAAGGTGTTGATACTCTTCGCCAACAAAAAACACCTTGCAAAACCGTATCTAATTACGTAGATTGTGTGTGTAGAGATGTATCAATTATACATCGCTTGGTCACATCACTGGATTTGCTAATTTTGTTGAGCATAGATGATACATTATATTAGACTAATATATACTTTATCTCACTAAACCCACGGGGCGATCGCACTTGTCGAAACACGACATGCTTGTTGGGATACGGAAAGGGTTGCCGCACGATTCAAACAAACTATGGAAAATTGTCCCAGAATCTGCTACTCCAATACCCTCGCCTGAGCAACTTGTGCCTAGATCTTGGATATACCAAAAAATACCAAATGCATCATGCATCCCATCAATACTACGTAGTTTTAATATATAAAATCAATGCATATTGATTTGTGAATAGGTATCCATGAGATTGAATTAGTGGAGGTGGGTAGTGGTACTATTTTCATGTATAGCATGGCAAGCAATACCTATTAGATCCTATTAGTATGTTCATATTAAACATCCTTTGCATGCCGACATATGAAACCAAACTCTCTTGATTCTTCCCTCAGTCCTTCTCCGCGGGATAAAAGGGAGAGGGCTGCAGCTTCATTGCGGGTCTCCTGACACGTGGGAGTTGTTTTTCAACCATGTTAGAATATACCTACAGTATCACCTGTTCCACATTCCTGTCAGTACTGACGCATGCATGCATGCAAAGTGGTACAACAAAAACCAGCAGGAGTAGAAAGTGATCCTTCATAACAAATTTCTCAACAGCGCCCCCTTTGCTTCAATTGGAAAAACTTGCACTAGTTCCAGCAGTGAATAAGTCTTTATGAAGCTGAAAACAAAGGTAGAAAATTCCCAGGAAACTAGGCTGCTCTCCTTCACCAAGACCTCAAGAGCAGCATCCAAGGCATATCTTCCAAAGTTCGCCCGGCAATCGTTTCCCAGCGCCCAGTCCAATGGTACTCCTGGAAGGCGTCAATTTTCATGATCTAAGTCGTCATCATTAAGACATCAAGGTGCCTAAGGTCATGATGAGGCTATGGTAGAGATTCCATCGATTTTGTTTTGAGTCTGGTGATGATCCAAGGAGTTTGTGGTAACCCCTCACCTGTACTTACAAGCTGCATCAAACTGAGAATCATTAAAGTGTTTGACTTGGTAATAATGTGCCAAAGTCACATTATAGAACACTACCATCCCTGAAACCAACATAGCACCTGAAAATGGATGGTTGGAAGATTAGTTTCCTTTTGGCATGGCCTATTTTCAAGTGCTATGTCAGTTTCAGGGAGGGTACATATCCCCTCATTTTGGAGTTTCATTCTTCATTCCCCTCATCGCTCCTCGTTGTTCCAACTGTTCAGCCAGCACTGGCAATAGTTGAGGAGCATGTCTTGCTGCCTGAAACCCCCCAATGGCAGCCTTGAAGATTCAAAACGGGGAATTTATGGTAGCATTACCCCAGAAGAGATACAAGAAAACATGGTTCCATCACTGAGAGAAATGCGGGCTCAAAGGGCTCGACTGTTTGAGGTGAAAATCATTGTGACAGAGTGGCGGTGATTGAATTCATGAGGACAACTGATCGGGCCAAGATCATAGATCACCGCAACGAAATTGTGAAATCCCGCGCTAGTTTGGTGTTAGTATTCCATCATATCACTTAAATGCGCATCTGTTGCATGCCGTAGTCCGAAAGTCCAAAGTCATGCCCACTTGCCTTTTAAGCCCTATCAGAATATAGGTCTCATGGTGTTTCTATTGCTTTGAATGTCCACCATGGTCACATATCCCGAACATGTTTTCTTGAATTGCCCTTTGACTTGCCCAAAAGAAATCGTACAAAGTCCAAAGCTCATGTATTAGAATCATCACTGTAGTGACTTTTGCCACTGAGAAGGACTCATACAATTCATCTCCTGGGAATTCGTGAAGATGGTTGCAGAAAAGCAACAATTCTTTCACAAAATGGTGATTTCATGGCAATTCATGATGATAGACAGTCACATTTACCACCAACAAAGTCAAGTCTCACTTAGATTTCCTCCTCCATTTCTTCCGGAGCCTCTTCCAACAAGATCTGCAACTCTGGTCTTTGCAGAGGTTCGAAGGAAAATGAGTCACCTGGTGCTTCTCCATGTTGGAAATATGGTATACATAGGTATACATAGTACATCACCTCACCTATTACTTACTTTTTATAGACTTTCTGGGATTGGGTTTGATGGGACCTGGAACAGGGTCGGGTCTATGATAGTTCACTTCGTGTGATTGGAATCGCTTTGAGGATTTCGTCATGTTACAAGACACTCACAAGACTCACAAGTGACGTCTTCTGAGCATTAATCATGCCACACAAAAGCATGATTGGAGTTTAGAGCCTACCAGCCTACCAGTGCGTAGATGGGTGTCCCTCACATTTTCCCTTTTGGAGGATCCAACAAAAACATGGCATATATTGGCATATCTACATTCAGAGTATATCAATAATGCATATGCCGGTGTAGTATTATAACTCTTCCTGGTGAATCTAATGATACTGAACCAAGCGCATGAACTAAAATATATGACGACATCAATTTCAGCAGCCAGGACTATGTAAATATACATACAAACGTTGAACGTTTGATGTAATGTGTGAGATATCTGAGATATCAAACGGTTAACGACTTTGTAAACCAAAAATTGAATACCCTCTCCAAGAGATACCACTATTGCCCCCAACACCATCCACACCTTGACCCCAGGTATCGATGAGAATGGCAGCGCGAAGGGCATCACCCTGGATCTGTTCCGAGTACATGGGTGATGATATTTGACATGATCATTGGCGAAGTCCCAAAGAAAATAAAAGTTGTACGCAAATGATACATCCAAAGAACTTCCTCAAACAAAATCATCAGTTGAGATTTTCTCACAGAGGTTTTGTGTCAAAGCGCGATAGTCACCAATCCCTTCTGTCAACCGGCAAGAGCCACAACCTTCAACGGTGCCGGTCCCCAACATGTTGGTAGTCAGTCCCTCATGACTCATGACTACGGCAATGGATAGGCATTGCCGAGTCCCACCATGATGTCAAGCGAAACGACACACATCCAAACTACCATCTATCCTTTCGTTCAATAAGATTCTCGCGTTCAATTCCGAAACATACATCTACTAGCAAACTCTCGAACTATTCAAAACCAAAACATTCAGTCATCTTTGGCTTCTCACCATTTAGGGTTCCTCGAATAGTCTCATCTATATACAATGATCAATTCGAGGAACCAAAACCTTTTGGTGCAAATGAAACTTGGCACCACAGCATCGATTTGCAAAATAAATCTCCCTCTTCCACCTCTTGGAGGGCAGCATGTAGTTGATCTAATTCACCCTGCCGTCTCTCACCAATAGACCTCACCGGGATAACCACCGGAAGCTTCATGTTTTAACCACATGTTCATCAAACCGGCATGTTTTCCGACTCCGGAGGGAAGAGTGGATGCATGACACATATAGATATATACTATATAATAGAATTACAATATAAATGTATTCTAATGAATGTATTCATTTAACTAGGTTGTGGTTTCAATCCAGTTGAAAAAAAGTACTAAATCTTGGTCTGTTCCTTATAAAAATCGTCTCAAATACCAACTATATGGGTTAAAATAGTCACCATCTGTATCTTCAACCACCACCTAGGGACCTGTGTTTACTTGTGGATTGAGTTGAAGGCAGGTGATGAGGTGACGACAAGCTTCTGGTCTCGACAGATATTTTGCAAGCTATGTTCCTCTCTATAACCTCGTTACCTGCTTGGTGCGAACCACTCCCACTGAAAAATTGCTCACTTGCTCGGACCATGGAGGTAAGAAAAAACGATGAAACAATGAACATCCATTGCTCATTTCATCGTCACTTTTTGCACATCTTGATCATATAGGTTGCATGGTTCCAAAATTTGGTATTAAATTAGTTTGATTGCACCAGAAAGATTGCCAACATCATCAACCAATCCAACCGTACAACTGCCTTGGAACTTGCACCGGAGCTCGCTCCGGCGTGGGGAATCGCCTTCTGCGCACGGAAGGCGTTGAACGGGCAGCACTCAACCGGCGGCGTTCCCCCCGTTGAGGAGCACTTAGCAATGCCAAGAGCAATGCTATGAGGATGGCAAGACGATCCCCACGGAACCATGACCTTGGGCATGGATGATTTTGCTTTAACACAATGCATCTTTGGATAAGATAGCGGTATTCTGTTGTTGAACAACAAATTTTCTATGTGCTCAGCCTTGAAGGTGTCTGGGCGGTCCCCCACCCAAAGACATTTTCATGTTTTGAGTTTGAGGTGCTTTAGTAGAGAAGGACATGGAAGGACCACATATTTTTGAACTAATGCCGACGCAAAATATCTAAAGATCGAGTAACCCATACTTCAAAAGACATTTCAAATATTCAAACTGAGGGGTAGGTGAGGTATGAGGCAAAAACACTAAACCTGCCCAAACATAAATTTGGCATTTCTTTTTGGGTGGGTTTCCGATTCCTGGTTCCTGGCATGAATGTAAGGCCTACCCATTTTTTTGTATCATCCTTGATGAGCATGAGCAGTCCTATGTAGAAATTATTTTGCCAAGGTGCAGAATTCAATCAGTGCCAACGTTTCCAACGTTAGATGGTCTGAACTGTTCGTGTGTGAATGTCAAGAAATTATGGGGTCATCATCACGTGTAATTACTCTTGTTGTTCTGTACTATGGATTGGAACTAATTATTTCTAGGAACTTCTTTAAGTTCTGTTACTTACATCTATCTAAGGTTGTTTCAACACACCTTTGGAACACACCCCTAAACCTTTACCAACGGGCTGTAAAGGGAATCCTTTCATAGTTGGGTAGGGGAATCGCCAGGGGTGTGCTTTAGGGGTGTGTTGCAACTTTCTTGGAATCTAGTCAAGCGAACAAATCAGGGAAATCATTCTTGCAGCTAATCACCACCATAAAAGAAGTTCACCAAGGTGGAGGCCATGAAATCACTTGCACTATAACGTTCAATGACATAAACACCAATGAAACCCAATAACTGCGAAGCATCGAGATTGGCGTTGACTCTGTTGCAATATATTATATATATATTATACCTTTATACTTCTTGGTTCGCAACTATATACGCCTTGACTGTTTAACCATCCCCTTGCAATCCCTTGTACCTGTGTCGACGCCACCAACGATGCCAGTGATGCAAAAAAGAACGCTCAAAGTGATCGTCCGTGACGGTTTGTAGTAGATAAGTAACCAAGCCTTGCAGTGGAAAATCACAGCCCCGAAAAGTTGAAACCGGAAACTGAAAACTGGTTGTCCATAAACCATGCTTTTGAAAGTTCCTAGGTAGTTCTTTTCAGCTTCCCATGTTCAACTTCAGGGGTGTGTTTGTTTTTGAGATTCGGGTTATACTCCCTGAAAATGCGCAGCAAAAGGGTTCACGCAAAACATCAACGGGTGTTGAATTCAGCAATGCAATGCCAAGGCCTTTTGCAGGAAATCATTACAAACAAACACACCCTTACATATATAACAAAGATTGAATGACCATGAATGACCCATCTTGCAGAAAGTGCACAATTTCTCACATACTACTCTTGATGAACAAAATGCGAGTAATCACTTGATGTCATGAAACTCAAGTTTTATTGCTGCACTAAAATTACAGCTGGTTGCCTGATTTTGTTCAATCGTATCTCATGTTCATTGGATCCAAACATGGCAAGGCTCCTGCGCAAAAGGCCAACGTGATCAGGAGCCTGCAGTGTTGTCCCCAATCTACTTGAAAAAAAACAAACAATGAAATCACAATCTCAAGTAAGATCAACCAAACTTCAACATCAAAAGTGTATAAAACTGTCATCTTCATCTTCATCTTTCCTGCTTTTGCCAAGTCGCTGCCATCGGCCTCGGTTGGGCCGTCGCCGCCCTTGGGCGCGTCTTCCCCGCCATGAGGGAACCGCGCGGCGTGGAACCACCAGGGAAGGACACCTGGGAACAGCGCCATAGAAAATGTCAGCCAAAAACGAAACCGAGTCTTCTTTTAGATGGTTTTGTTATCAAGTCTTTAACTCATTGATTAGTCAAGATTCGGGAAATGCATGGAAATCCATTCAGGCTCCAACCAGCCCCCTCTTTCAACTTGTGGTATGCCCAGCAGGACAACATCTACACATAACGCATATTCATCTGGGTGGTTGATGGTTTCAACCCAATTGTAAGTCAAATTGAAACGTCTCCCAAGTAGGGGTCAAAACAAGCTCTGACACAACAAGTCTATGTGACTATAGCTCTATGAGTATGAATTAAACATGAGGGACACCATTCAAGGAACAACAACTTGATTTCTTAATGGGGTCTCCAATTCCAATTCCAAGTCAAAACATCCATACACCAGTAGACTGTACGTCTCGCTGCTGTTTCAGCTGCTAACTGCCCACTCTTCCAACTACACTCCAGGGAAAAACATTGAAACACATATAGACCCGGCAAAACGGAAAAAAAAAACGACATCCTAAAAAAAAGGATCGGATTCCAACCTGCAACCACTCCGCTTTAAAGGTTGAGATATTGATTTCAAATTAACAGTTGACAGTCTCGTTGTTGTGAGCTATGCATCCCGTCAACAGGATGTTGTGTTCCTCGCCTCTGCGTAGATCGACAGCAGGAAACTTTCAGTGTTCCAGGCCTGCATGGCTCATTTCTTTTTGGCGCGGAAAAAACAACCGGGGCAAAAGACCTGACAAATCAGCAACCTGAAGTTAGCAACAACGTGATTCTTTGGCATCAAATGGTCGCGTTTTTTGGGGGAATCCTTCAACAACACTTTCTCTAAACTGCAATGCTTCATGGGTGTGAATTGGTGATGTTGCACCCGCAAATCACGGAAAATAAAACATCCCTCCACCACTTCAATAAGATAATTCAACTCTGACAATGATTGCATTGATTGTGGTTCCAGCCTCTGGGTGTCCATGCGTTTCCTCTTAATGTGTTTATGTTTTTTAACATGTTTTGACCATTGCCACGTGTCTACACCTTAAAACCCCTCAGAGTTCAAGACAATCAAAAAGACACCTCGATAGCCACGCTGCTGTGAAGGCCGCCATTGGCGCCACACGGGCACGGCGAACAGGTGAAACAATGCAAAGGCTGGTGCGAAAAGCAAAACGAGGTGGAAAACAACACAAGGCAGACTCCACGCAAATTGGGTTGACACTGGCAACAGAATAGACCAAACTTAATATTGAAATATGATATAATAATATATATTATGTATATACAGTACATTACTGTATCAGTATCATATCTGTGTTACTCAATGACGATTTGGATTTCTTTCTGGCATGTTCAGAATCATTCTAATATACTATGACTATATCAAGATAATTTTAATGGACATTCTTCATTTAGTGTTTCACAATTCAATGTTTCACAAAATGGTGACTTCAAGTGCTTTCGTCAGCAATATCATATCTGCAAAAAAAGCAACAACATGTCTCCTTGCATCTGTTTTCTACTTTAAGTTAGTCTTTGGACCATCGGCCAGGCTCAACACAAACACCACAATTCAACAAGTCAAGGTGGAATTGGAATGCAAGTGACTCACAACCTGTTAGATGTATATCTTCCTGCTACAGGAATGGGCTAGCCAGGCTATCAACACGATGCTTCCCCCCAAAGAAATGGGAATGCAGCAATGCATGAATCTATGGACAAAACGCGACAAAACATGGAAAGAGAACACTTTCCCTGCTCGAGTGCATATTATGGAAGAAATGCATATTACGCACATTTGATGCATTTGCATGCAAAAAACCTGTTCCTTGGTAGATCAAAATGCCATCAAGTCACACTCTTTTTAAGCGGCAACATCCGCCAGTCATGTTGACCAAATCATCACAAACGGCACTGACGGCCTACACTCTGCATCAACTGGCACTACGGTGTGGAGGATTCTTTCCTAAACAAATTATCACAACTCAAATTAAATCAAACTGATGTTTTTTTCATGTCTTTTTCATAGTATTATCTATATCGTAAACTAACAATCGAACCTGAACCTGCTGATAGGTACACTGACAACAGTACCCATGTCTGGTGCATGTTGTGTATGGCAGCGCCAGTTGTAGCAATCTCCATCTGTGCAGGCGAGGTCTCATCTCTTTCAGGTTTACTTCCTTAGGTGA
Organism: Breviolum minutum Mf 1.05b.01; assembly: GCA_000507305.1. Taxonomy (NCBI): domain Eukaryota; class Dinophyceae; order Suessiales; family Symbiodiniaceae; genus Breviolum; species Breviolum minutum. The sequence goes on from DF239146.1 coordinate 253,308, forward strand.
AAGGCCAGTTTTTTTGATATCCACCCAGGATTCATAGAGACATCAGAACATCGAAATACCATGAACATATCTTTTTGATCATGAGTGTTCAGAACATTGTCTTTTGCTGAAAAGTCTTTCCTTTCAGTTTCCGGACATCAAGCGGAGATTACACACACGAATTCCAAAGAGAAAACCAATCCTTTCACTTGGAACAGAACCCAGATTTCCAGGAAAACGACATTAAACGTGTTGGACGATTCTGAGATTCTATTGCAATCACTCCCAATTCGCGGTGCAACAATTTCAATTATATAGATATATACATTTCCTTGCCGTGCGACCCCTTCACTAGAAAATGAAACTATGACTATTGTCATCCTCGATGTTTTCAGCCCTTTTTGTGAAGCCCCTAAACCCAACAAGATCCTCGTGGCCCAAGGGTCTTTTCGTCCTCTTCCTTGACCTTGGCCTTCTTCTCCTCCTTGACTTCCTTGCAGTGCCAATCCGTCGTCGATGTCGATGTCTATCGTTCAATCAATCTACTCTTGCAATTTGAAAACCGTACAAAATAACCCCCAGTAAATCATAATGCTGCAGCAATTCCTGAAGAACCCCTTAAGGACCATTTATCGAGTGAGCTCGGAAGAGGTGTGAAATCTTCTGCTCGAAAAACTTGTGACAGTTTTTGGTGCATAGTGATGATTGGAAAAATCCAATAACTTTCTATCCAAGAAATCAAAGACTGATTCTTTTGCCATGAGTCTTTTATGAAACAGTACGTATATCTTGCGGATATCTGACATCCTCACATCTGTGTATCCAACTGTATCTACAGTTAAAAGAACAAAAAACAAGCCTCCAGGGCGATATTTTTCCATAGCATCAAATACCATATACTGTATCAACTGGTCGTTTTTCACTAAGGCCCCAAGCCCCTTTGACACCGCCAATGTCTTGCTTGGGGTCACGGTAGTAACCCAAGCCGCGCATGCCTTGCTCAATGCTGCTATGGACTTGTTTAAAAAAAACAACAAACGCTGAGAAATCAGAGCCATCGATGAGAAAAATCATATCTATAAGTTAAGTCCTTGATTTTGATACAACTCACTTAATATAAACACTCATTGGTGATCTGAGACCGGGGACCGTACATGTCGGAATTGGAGTAGATAGATTAATGCAAAAGTTAGCACTTGGAATGTTTCACCTCAACACAAAGAACAGGTCTCTCTGACCGCATCAATGATATAGAACAAATGTTCCTCAAACTCCGATGGCACTGGTGTTGTTCAGAACAATACTACTGTACCTGTGTTCAAGGGTTCAAACAGGAGAAACTCGGAAAACATGGGTTCCAGGCACAGCATATAATATGAATTCGTAATGCATAATATCCATCTACGATCTTCCCCATGTACATAATTGTGTATTCATATGCATATATCATCATATATCATTACGCAAAGACATGGATATCTAAATATTCAAATCATATCCAAACAACTTAGCTTCTTATGGGTAACAATAGATTAAAACATACATCGATATCTATTTAGACTTATATATATATATACATCCTCCAAAATAGGTGTTCTTCGAAACTCCAAGAAGGCCGCAGGCCGGGTCTCCCTGACCCATCTTGAAGCACCATCCGGGTCGGGCACCAGTGAAGGAGGTGGCCTGAGGGTGTTTTTGTTTTGTTGGGAAGAATCAATATTCAAATCCAATAGCTTTCTAGAACAGTTGAATAAGGTGTTCTCATTTTGGTGACTTTTTGTGTGAGGCTGAATTTGACTTTGATCATTTGTTGTAATTTTGGAGCTAAGCATAGACAAAGAAAGAGTTTCTGTCATTTGAGCACCCAAAGAATTCATTTGGATGGGTGCACAGTGTACATGTTGCCCAGGGATCACTTTTGAGAATATTCCATCGAACGACTTTCTTGAAGGACATGCCATCATTCCTTCTGTGACACAGACTGTACGGGCACCCTGAAGCTCGGGATTAGGTCTAAGGTTGCTTCAGGTTGACATGTCAATTCAGCTCATATCATCATCGTTTAATATCATTTTGATATTTCTCTCTTTCATACATAGGAACCCTCAAGTGAGTGATTTCGACAACCTGGAACCTCAAACGACTTCAGGAACAGATTGTTCAATCAGTTCAATCCCCATCAGAAAACCATTCGTACGGCCATGAAAGGATTCGGTTGCATGGCTAGTGTTAAAGCAGAACTACTGCACTGGCAGTTTTGTATGCAACTCCGCACAAATACGGCAAAATTTCAAACTCTTGTGATCAAACACTCTCAAGCAAGGTTGAAACTCTCTTTCGCCTTGCTTGATTCAGTTGTTACTTTTGTATGGACCAAAACGTTAAAGTGTTGCTGAATTTCAAGAATTTCTGGCAGCACGATAGAACATGAGAATTGAAGATACATTTTTTACAACCATACAGTACACTGTGAGACTTGACACCTTTAAACTTTACCAACACAACTTCCAATCAGCTCCGTTTCAATAGGCACGGGATCTGAGATACCCCAACTGGCTCAAAGGACTCCATCTTCACACCACCCTGGGTTGCAGCTTTAAGTTTATGTGAAACTCCAAAAACCACTTTCAGGTAAGCAACGGCCGGTGTTTCCAAAAACTCCATTGAGTAAATCTCAAACGGAGCTGCATTAATCTTAAATGGAATTGCTTCATTTTGCTATGAAAGCCCGGGAGCCCCTCCATGGCCCCTGATTCTTCGCAAGCAAATCATCACTTTGCCCAGCCTCATCCTTCACGTCCATTTCGTCCTTCTCAGCTGCTGCCTGATCGTTTCACCGTTGAGCTTGTTTCACTTTGTGCAACTTGCCACTTGAGCAAGCTTCAAAATCATGAACTACGATTACTAAGCCAAAGGACATTGAACTTCAATTTCCTAGGCTTAGTTTGAAGATTGTAACTTGGTAATCAAGATTGTCATCAAATTTGTCCCATGTCCAACATTAAATCATCTCTTCGTTGGAATCCCCGGTGAAACTTCACCAACTCAACAATCATGCTTGCGTCTATCTTCAAATCTGTTCCATGTTTTCCATCAACTATATATATATATATATACATCACTTGTAAGTAGTTTCGTTTCACAATGGTAACCAAGAGAAACCGGCTTCATGTTATGTCTTTCAAGTGTTTGAAGTATGATCTCCACCCACCCTTTACCTTAGCATGTCAGAATGTCATGCACCTCTTCCTGAGCAGTCGCCATGGCAGCATAGGGATCTTCACCCTGCAAGAGGAGTTCAACCTGGCGGTTGGAGACTTTCAAGAAGGATGATATATGAGGGTTTCCTAAAATGGTGGTACCCAACAACCATGGGTTTTCCTCCTAAAAATGATCATTTTGGGGTGTTTTGGGGGTACCACCTTTTGAGGAAACACCCATATAATATGTCCAAATGTTCCTGTCAATAATCAAGAATGGTAAAACTTCAGCCTTAACCCTCACTGACTTTCAGGGGTGAACTCATGTGACACGCCAACACGCACCCCTCGAAAACCCTACAAAGATTCAAGTGAGCGTCATCTGCGATATTTTTGATGTGAGGAAGTTCATCCAAATGACAAATCTTCTGTTCCTTCCAACCACGCCACATCTATGACTTTCTGAGCCTCACGGTTCAGCGGCTTGGCGTTGAACTCAGTAGCATAGACCTTGGCTTTTCGTAGATTGTCAGGGCCAACTTGATAATTTGCGTACAACCGTTTCCCGAGAGAGATGATTTATGAGATTAGCAGTTATGACGTGATTTATGCGATTGATGATGGGATTTATGATGACCTAGTCATCAATCCATCACTCCATCCACTGAATTTCGGATGGAGGAGCAGTAAAACTGCAACGACGAAAACATATCTTGAAGTCTGAATTGAACGTGCTGCACATCAAGAAAAACCACAGGAATTTCCTGAGGATTCCTGAAAACAACAAGGTGATCCTATCTCAAAAAATAGACATGATCTTGCCATATCACCTTACTGAACTAAATCATTCGGTGACCATGTACGGTACGGCTAACGATCTCGCAAATGTATCTCTTCACAAACGTCTATTCTTGGAATCTGCATTGAAGATTTTGTAGGGTCTCCCAAATGTTACTCGTTGGTATCCTGGGACACTCTTCTGAAAGGGCTATTTTGTGCTGTTTACTTGCAAAACTCACAGTGTATCCCAACCAAATTCCAAACTACCAGGTCGAAAACCCCACCAAATGATGCCTTAGGTTCTTATAGGCTTAAATAAGGAATGATATTATAATATATTGCGAATATCAATATCATAATATAATAGGCTAGTTGGTGGTTTCAACCCATTTGAAACATATAAGTCAAAATGGGAATCTTCCCCAATTTTCGGGGTGAACATAAAAAAAAATATTTGAGTTGCCACCACCTGGATAATAATAATATACTATAATAATAGGTCTTTTGTTTTTTTTTGGGGGGAAGCTAACAACCACAAACCGCCCACAATCACCCAACAGCCACCTCTTCCACAAAGCGCTTCAACTTCACCGCCTTGGATGGAACATGGAAGAAATGGATGATGAGGGATGGCTCCAGGTCATTGAAGCGTCCCCAAGGATAGACTTGGTTAATAGCAGGTCAAACAAAAATGTTACAGTATTGTTAAGGATACAACTTTTAGCCACATAAAATGTTGAATGTTCAGTTATGTCTTCTGATTTTTTACAATGCATAGACAACACCACCTGTTCGAATTTGCAACGAATGGTTGTGTTTACTTGGACATCTTGCTGGAACGTATGTCTGAGAGAATTCCGTTGACATACCAATATGTTACATGGTTGTTTCATGGTATTTCCAAAACCTCAGCCACAGTAGGCAACTGTCAGCACAGTCAAATATACCTCTATAGAACCATCCATCCCCAAACAGGAGCCTATTTTGAATGCTAGTCACTTGACATTTGTTTGATACAAACAACAACCACCTTTCGATATACACCACAAGGGGTCACAACGCTCCACCCCTCACGATGATCCTTGGACACCCCATAGAAATGCATAGAAATGCAGGTGTAAATGCGTACAAGATATACAATTACATACTTGGTTCTCCTAGCTGTAAATATTTGTATAGAGGCGTATATCATATATAGAGGCATATATCATGTATAAGTCTGAATTCAAGCCAACGTCTGTGAGACAAGCAACCCACTTCGCTCGCCAGTTGGCGACCTTCTTGACAGTCTTGTTCCATTCCAGTCCCTGGCAAGAGCACAGCTGCTCAAACAGTTTTCAAATGAGGTGATGTTTTTCTCAAGGTATCTTCAATGTCAACAACACTATCGGATCATCTTAGCAGCAACCCAAGGCGTCTCTTTCCTTACAATAGGGGCTTTGAGCCCAGGGTTTTGGCACAGGAATTGCCAATGACACAGCCCAATGATTGGCTTCGAGTGGCTTCAAGAGAAACCTGTGCTTAGTATTCCCTCGTAATCACTTGAGACTCTGCTGACAAATCTAGTCCGAGTCTTTACAATGGGATTTCATGTGTTGTCATCCCAAATGTCAATTTCAATAGCCATAAACAATGACCTTTCATACACCAACATAAGCATAACTGCTGGTACCACTGCCCAAAAAACAATTCATTTAGTACAAGGGGGGCCCCTACCAGTTATAAATGGGGTTCTGATTCCAACTCCTACAAGTAGACCTATAACTCCAGATACCCATTTGCAAGGCCATTTATACGGCTTACTTCACCCCATTTATAACTTGTAAGGGCCCACCTTGTATGCTTCCACTTGGTGCTACACTGAAGTCACAGAACTTCCTTCCCTTGAGTCATGTCTCGAGCCATCACAGGCTTGTCAGGGTTGCCGGGGACGGTGACAGAGCTTAGCCCTGAACCCATCCACCAATCTCCTTTGTTAAAAGTCACCTTCTTTAGATCAAGACTTTTTCAAAAACTGCAAAAACTGAGATGAATTGATCCACAAAACTTTCACATTTCAAAGGTATTATCTGGGGAGATTGGTTGTTTAGACACCAACACAACAGTGACTCCTTTTTTTAAAAGGCTCCCGGTGTGATTTGATGTCGTACAACCTCTTGCGGGATTCCTTGACGGTTGATGTCAAGGATCCTTCGGTTGCAGGAAAAAAAAACATAAGCTTTAGGAAATCCCTCCGTGAGGAGATGCGGGCCGATCTGCCGATCTGGGTTTTCAGCATGGTGGTGAGGCTGCCCATACTTCATGTATAAGCCCACAAGACTCCAAATATGTATATATACATATATACACAGTATATATCAAACATGTATCAACATGCTACTTCCGTTTTGAATCTAAGGTGATTCAAACCCCAAAATAGACGGCTAGTCAATGACTTCCCTTTTTCATCCTTTTTTCTAGGAGCACATGTGGAAGTCATAGCATCTAACAAAGACTAAGAAAGACCAAGAAACCCTATGACAAATCAGAAATGACCATGAAACACCAAGAGGAACTGAAGAAATACAAGGAATCTGTCAAAACAGAGGGTACCCTTTTGTACCCTTGTAATTTGAAAAACAGCTGAAGAAATCATTTAAACACATCCAAGACTCACTTTTCTATGTAACGATGGACACTTTCAGGCAATGTTATATAATGTTAAGGTTGATCAGCTTTGCACATCCTCCGCAGGAATTCTACAGCTTCTTGAGACTGCCAACATTCCACCAAGTTGTAAGTTATACAGCCAGCTATATTTGGTAAAATTGTAGGCGACGGTCAGACTTTAAAAATCTTATTGAATCGTATGGGAATCTCTGACACACTCAAGGGGACACTCTCAAGAAAATGGGGTCACGTGACCCGGCCAAAAATTGGCGATGCACTGAACATTTGGCAGAAACGGCCAGGTGGTTGGACACCATGGCAGGTGGCTCTGGTTTCAAATCCCTGACCACTGCAGCCCTGACATTTTCTACGGTTGATGCTGCAGCCCTTAGTTCAGTAGTTTCTCAGCTTGCGCTGCCGTCAAATTGCTTCCAAACCTCAGTTGGTTTCATGGATCCCACACGGAGGTCTACCGTGCAGTTTGGGGGCAGAAACACTGGAGAGGATTCCCATAAGTCATTGAAAGCTGAGGTGTCAATTTGAAGGTTGGTTTGGTAGAGAAGCAAAGTCTCAAAGTAGTTTGGACCTGGATGCTTAGCGAACCATCACCTTGATCTCAAAATCAAAATAGCAAAGAAGTATAATATAGATGTTGGTGACGCCAGGTTGAGCCACATGGCCACGTGGTCAAAAATAGTGATATCCTGATATCCCCATCTGACACGCTGACATAGTGTTGGAAGTGACTATGGAAAGCGGCTGATTGTTCCAACAACCAGTACCAAGTGACATAACATCAACGGAACTTGCATTCATAATATATAGATAATAATAATTAGACAAAGTATTATATAACTGTTACTATTGCATACAAATGCCCTTGCAATTCCATAAAATACTATGCCAGGCAAAGCACTTGTCATATACAAAACATCATCGTACAAAAGGTAAGGATCCACAGTCACTACTGCCTCTGCCGGTGAAACAGGGCTGAGCACTCCCGACTCATAGTCTGCCTGAACGCCATCCCAATCAAGCTGCCATTGGTTAAAGCCTCGGTACCCAGGAAAAGTATCACACATTGAAATCCTATTGGAGCAATAGTTGAGGGTAATAATTGATCCCATGATGTACAGCTGTTTTTTTCCATCTCAAATGATGCAGGATTGAAATGCTACTGGCGGTACTGAATGTCAGTGATTTTTTTTGAGATGTTGATTCCAAAATATTGCCGGCATTTGCCAGCAGAAGATTGGAGGATACTACCCACACAGTGATTATCAAGGGAATATTTGCGTAGAATGAATTCAGGTACGTTCAACGCTTCAAGGGTGAATTGAAGATCCCTTGTTGAAGTCTCCACAATCCCAGGTGTAATGCACTGCAAATCCTTGGCAAAGCAATTGTTCCTATGACAAAAGGCAAATTTAGACTAGAATAGAACACCCCCCTACTGTTTACATTCCTATCTGGGAGAATGACTGTAATTACTGTAGACAATTTCACCAACCTGGAAAACGCTGAAATCATCCAAATGCCTACAAACAATAGCAGTATATGTCACCTCTTTGGGCGGATGACGTCGCCTGATGTACAACCAAATGTACAACCAACTGCCAAACTTCTACGTCAGCCACGCCACCGAAGCGAGGATTGTCGCGTCGTGCAGAGATGAAGAAGTCCTAGGCATTTTGTGTTGCGTATCCAACAGGAAACGGAAAGAAATCACATATTTTTGCCACATTCTTCTAGCCTCCATCCCCCCCAAATTCCCATCCAAAATCATCATAAACATGTAAAAACTCTTAAGAAACACACTCAAAGTCAACTATGTAGTTGGTGGTCTCAACCTTTTTGAAACTAGTCAACTTGGATCATTTCCCCAATTTTCGGGGTGAAAATTCAAAAAAATGTTTGAGTTGCCACCACCCAGTCAAGAAAATTTCAACCACCTCTCACGAAGTTTGTTCATCCCCTGAAATTCTCGCCCAAGCGTCCGCATTGGTAATGGCATCAAAGACCGGCAGCTTGGTTTCGTCCCGCAAGGCATCAGCGTAAGGAGGCAACTCCGTACATTCCAAACCTCGGTTTTCTGTTTGTTTGTTCGTGAAAAACCCAGGGGAAGTTGATTCATTAAAAATCATACCCCATACCATCCATGGGGCTGGTATATTCACCTACATTTGGTTGATTTTTATGGTAAATGTAGGGAAATATACCATACATGGATTGTTTGTGTACTGTTGATGGTTCAGAAATCCCAAGGCCAACCACCTGGGATGTATGAAACACTGTAAAAAAAACAGGATAAACTGCCTTTCCCTCAACTGGTGAGTTTACCGGATTTCAGCCATCAACAGTAGGAAAACTGGAAAGAATATGAAAGAATCACCTATAGACCCTCCGTTTGGGCGTCAAATTTCAGCTCGCTTTTTTGGTCTGTTTTTGGTGATTTTTTGGGGGCCAAATTTCAGACCCTTGTTGGAGGATTCAGGCAACAAAAAATGGATTGTCAGATGGAAAATCAAATCATGAAACATGTTTTTTTGGGGAAATCATAATGTACACTCTAATATTGAAGATGATATTTTGAAGTCATTGTGACATGAAGGATTTTTGTGGATTTGTTTGTGGATTTCAATGGTATCATATAGTATGTGCTGTGTATTTGATGGCATGTGATGCTATTTGTAGTTCAGATATTTAGAAAGTTGGGGGGGTTGGGAGGTTTTGAAGGGAGCAAGAAGAAATTGTGTGAATCCATTGATTGATATCCGGCAGAAACATCAAAAACCAATGACCCACTATAAACTTGATGTCTTTGGAATACGTATTCTACACTTCCAAGGTCTTTGAGAAAAGCGTCTTTAAATCAATGAAATATCCCAGCTCACCTTTCATGATCCCTGGGGTCTTTATACTTCCTATTAGTGAGTCCAGTTGCAGATGTTTTTCATCCCGACATCAGCTCGCAAATGCGTTCCTTTTAAAGTTCATCCAACTTCATGTTAATGGACAAAATGGGGCGCATGAGTCACCCTCCCCGGAACTAACCTATATATCCCCACCCAAGGTATGCTTGAAGATTCGATCTTCCTTTTACCAATGTGGGATAGGTTAGTTCCTTAGAGAGTATCCCTAATTCCGAATTCAAAAAACAGTGTTTGCTTTAACCATCCCAAGGGGTTAGCATGGTGCACACCAGATTTGGTCCCTAAAACCGTGTCAATTCCAAAAGACCTCGAGAGTCTCTCCCCTTTCACAGAAGCCAATCGAACTATTTGTTCACTGTTCCCAAGCATATGTCCGCTTCAATCAGACTATCATCTAAAAAAGCAAACAAAACAGCATCATACATCCCTAGGTTTTTGCTCCTTTCCAAGGAAAAACAAACCTTCACTACTCTAATCTCATTGCGAAACTGACATCCATGGCGATGTTTTTCCTTCACCTCACGATACTGGTGGACAAATCTCTTGACCGAAATCACCTCTTGATATCCAAGTGGCAAATGGCACGGATGGAGGCATGCTTCTTCAAAATTTCCTTCACCTGGGCGTTCGTAGGAAGGTGTACAGCCAAAGGTAGGTATGCTTCCTTCTGTTGCAAAATGTGAGGGTTAGCAAAATCTGTCCTGTTTTTCTATATGTTCTTGAGTTATATGAACTAAAAATAGCATGAGATTCGGTTTTACAGAAAAGTACAAAGGCACAACAGGTGGGATTTTTTTGGAGAGACAATGGTTTCCTCAGGTTCAGAAAAAGGCTCCACAAGGAGCCATTCTTGCAGTTTGTCAACAGTTCTCCTTTTTTGTCGTTTCTCAAATCGATTGCAACTAAATAGTTTCACACGACAAAAAAGGGCAAATTGAATCATCTTTTTGCGAAGGCTTAGATGAGAATTGGAATGGTCTTGAGGAATCTTGTACAACTTTGTCATTTGTCTGCCATGGCACCATGTAAACAATACCAGGAGTGACGTACTCCACATCCACCTTCAATGGTTTCCACAGGTTTGTCGGAAATCCACGAACGACTCGGGAGGGGAATCTCATCACAGCTATCTCATCGTGGCGTTTTAGGATAACAAAGCCATAAGGATTCACAAGATGTCTGACATTTCGCTTGATTTTGGGCCATGCGATATGCGTGGCACAAAGCCTTTTCAATAAAATAAGGTTGTTTCCCGCGATTCCCTCGCCAAGGATTTGTGATATTCCTGATGAACAACCACAACACCTGAAGTGCTTACACATATCACAATACAATGATCAAAACAAAAACGTGGCAAGCAAAAAAGAAGCTGGACAAATATTAAAGCATCTAAAGCTATAATGCTATAGATCTAAAGTGGAAAATTGATCAAAGTTGAATCTTCCTTCTATGAAGCCTCATCCTTCAAAATATATAGTATGATTCCAATCAACCCTGAACACAAAGGCTATGTAGTGATTTGGGGGATTTGATCTTTGGATCAGGAAATCACCAGTACTCCCCCCCCAAAAAAACTAACATATCCCCTGAAAATTGGTGCTTGGAAGACTACCTGTACTTGTCTTTTTGATATGCTTCCTTTTTCGGGGACATGTTAGTCTAGTTGGTGGTTTCAACATGTTTCAACCCAATTGAAAAATATTAGTAAAATTGGATCATCTCCCCTGGTAGAGACAAAAAATTAAAAAATCTTTGAAACCACCACCTAATACCGAGTAGTTTTCAGTGTATATACGATATACTATACATCCCCAACTCACTCTTCATCACTCCACCCCACAGGTGACCAACCTTCTCACCCTTGGCCACGGCATCAAAACCTGGTACGTCTTGGCATCCCACAATCCTGGTCAGCGGTTTTTCGTCAAGGCGCCGTTCAGGTGGGTTTTTCAATGCATGGGCGGCAAGATGTAGCCTGATATAGTGAGAATATAGTGTACCATATTCGATGATTCTAATTCTAGCCAGGGGGTAGTTACAGTTTCATCTAAAATGAGCACATCGCGATTGAAGAACTGCGAAGTGAAACATGTCAAACAAAAGTACCTTCTCTCTCTCTCTATGTAAATATACATACACACACTAAGAATCTATCCAATCGACGAAAAACAAGTGAAGACTGTCAACACATCCGAAAGACCACTTGGCAAGTGCAGTCAAATCCATGACTTAAATGATTGGGGCGAAGAACAAGAAAAACAACTTGCTAATTACCAACCAAACTGGTAACTATTCAAAGGTTGACGGGTACCTGTATCCCTCTAAAAATCCAACTGGAACCTCTTCGAACGCCTCCTAAACAAATTGACTGAAGCCTCGCAGTGCGGTCACCTCCTGTTTTTGTTCGCTTGTAGCCTCCGTGAAACTAACTCAAAAATTATGTTTGGAAGACTATATGTTTGGAAGACTATTCTCCTCTTGGGTCCCCGACTATTTTCAGGGGGAGCTCTTGGTTTGCGGGAATGTATTTCCATGCATTTCCTGTAGAAATTGATTGAAATTTGGTATATTCCATTGCTATCTTGGTGTACCATATGGTAAATCACCTCCTAGTTTTTTCTTAATACCAACTTTAAAAAGTTTCCACCACTTTTTACGGCTAATTGCAGTTTCCAGGGGCATAAAGCGCCGGTCATCCACATTGAAGCCGCACTGCTGCAGTAAGGTTTCCTTCTGCGGCTTCAAGCTGTCGCCCTGCAACCACAGCGGCGTTTTAGCCATATGGCAGGAATGGTTTTGAATGGAAACCACCCGGTTTTTTTGAATGGAAACCAACATGTATAGAGTAGAAACCTAGCACTCCAAAATTACTGGATTTTTTTGGAGGCTGCTGGAGCAGTACGGTTTCTTTCCATGTAAGGACTTGTTCTCTGACAGAGCTCATTTGCTGCCACTATACAGGATTTATCAAAAAAAACAAACGTAGACACCTTGGACACCACATGTTGTACTGTGCATGTCCTTTTGCTGTTCTTACTATAGTTTCTACTTACAAGCACCGTGCGATTGGAAAATTCTTCATCCCAGCCATCTGACTGTGCATCCCACAGTGAGCTTCCTCCCTGCAAAAATCTCGAAGTTTGTCTACTTCACTACTTGCGGGCCAGCGTCATTTGCCGTGAGAATCAGAATCTTGTCATATTTGTCCTCGAATTCTAAACCCAATCAGCCACAGGCGAGCTGTTTTGGTTGATGATCAGAATGACAGGCCAGGTAGACATGAAGATGGTGTGCACTTTAGCCGGCTGGCCAATGTATTCAGTGAAATCGACATTTCACATCATTTCACCACCCTGCTGAAAGACCCAGAAGATCTTGACATGAGGATGGACATCCTTCAAACCTTCATTTCATATTGACTTGCATCAACCATTGTCAAGCATCGAAGGCAATGGAGAGCATAGGGCACTGCATCATCGCACTCATGAAGACGGGAACTGATGCAATGGCACCTAGGACAATGTCAGATCAGCTTCAATTCATCGCCCATGATCTCATTTTCCGATTATTCCATCTGGTTTACCGACACTTTTCAGAAACACAACATGTCTAACTCCGTATATAAACAGTATATTACATATAACTTAAGAAACCCTCTCCCTAGGCATCCAGTCCACTCCTATTGTCAGAGAATGATGATTGATAGGGATGTCCGTTGGCTCACCTCCAAAAGGCCATCTTCCCACCAAGCTACTCGCCAAAGGCTGGAAGGCCATCATGAAGCCACAGTCACCTCCGTTAAAAAACAACCCGTGGTGCTCACTGAGGGCTGATATGTAAGGAACCTGAAAATCGCGGTCAAGACCTACAGATTGAAGTTTTTTTTAACCCGAAAGTGATGAAACTAACAGCGAGTTTTCACCTGAAAATGGATAGTTGGAAGATTACACTTTTCTTTTGGGATGGCCTATTTTCAGGGGCTATGTTATAGTTTAAGGATGTTTTAGGGAGAGTATATAAGTTGACGCAAGTGCTTGTGACGTGACTCGAAACCCCTGTGTTTAGAGTTTGTCAACTTGACAGAAATACTCAAAGTGATATCAATAGTCAGTCATGTTAGGTAGATGCTTCCAAATTCATGGTATCTTTCAAATTTTCAGGGGTGTCACATTTCATCATCCCACATCGTCCCACATCATCCCACATGCCACGAAAACTCCCCGCCGAGATGCCAGTGATTCCAGAAACACCTTTACCTTCCAACCATTTCACTGCATCGATGAACTCCTGCTCCACATCCTGCCATCGTTGATATGGAAACAGCTCCATGAGTCTTTCATATGGAACGCACACATATATAGATATACACCGGATACACCGGTAAAACCCATACGGATTCACCCAATTTATGTATCATATATCTTTGGAAAAGTGTAGAAATGGTTGCAGCAACATCTGGAGTGTTTGCAGTATACTGGGTGGCAAAGGTGCGCACAAGGTTTAGACTCCAAATGCACGGATGCCCCCAAAAAGTAGATCCCTTTCACCCCAGAATTCCAACCCCAAAAAACGACCCCTAATTCAGCACTGGATGAATCAGTGGTCTAACTAGAAACATCCCACAGATTCTGGGCATTGTCTATCAGGCTTTCTATCCGCTTCCAGCCAAATATAGCCACCATTTCCAGAAATGCACGTGACCAACCGTTTCAATCAACGACCACTGTTGAAGGAAACAGATTGCATGCTCTTTCAAATGGCACCACATCTCTCAATTACTACATTATCCATTTCCATTCCAACATCATCCAACATCGCAACATTCATATTGAATTGTTGAACATGGAAACTCCATGACCCAAATAAACCATCTCCGAAATCTCATCTTCTTGGTTTGCAAACAAAACATATTGAGTTTCCTCTGTGAGCTTGCCAGATTGTGCCATAGCAAAGGTGAAGCCAGGTACAACACGGAAAAGGACCTGCAGGTATGGGGGCTGAAATTCATCGGGATTCATGCATGGGAGATTCAGTTACCTGAATCCTCCAGTCGCGTCTGAAATTGAGCCCCGTAACCACCAAAAACAGACCTTTTTACAGGCTGAAATTTGACACCCTTCAGGACCGTCTAGGTAACCATATATCTCAAATGCTTAGCTGGAAATCATCCATCAACGGTATTGGAGGAATGGAGTGGAAATCCTCGGTGTTTGGCACCATTCTCCTATAGGTATAGCTACCATCACATGGTAAACACTGTGTATGTTGGCACAAAAACAAGAGAAAACCCATGGAAAAACATGGAAAACCAATGTGGGACACACAGAACTGTACTGAAAGTAGTTATCTAGTCATGCTTCATTATTTATAGGCAATGCACCACCCTTTTAGCAAAGGAGATCCAGGTAGAAACAAGGCGGCAAAGCATCAAACACCATTTTGGGACAAAGTTTCGCTTTCGTTTGACATGATGAAGTTCCATTTTAGTTTCAATGATTTTTTGAACCACATCTCTACAAACAAGATTTCTGTAGATTTCTCTATTTCTCGAGGCACATCATAGTCATAGGATCCCGGGAAGTCGATATCACCAGGTGCTGGTGGATAGTTGTAGTCCAATCGAATGACCTCTGGAAATTTCCAGGAATTGACAGCCCTACAAGTTGGTCCGTTGAGTCGAAGAATCGAGGCGGCTCGTTCTGTAAATATCAGGTGACAAGTCTTGTAGTCATGATTCTAATTGATTAGATTGTGTATATGTATGAGTGCACTTGTCACACACTTTGAGATGACAGTGCAGCTTTGCCAAATTGAGAAAATTCAAAGGTACTGCCAGACCAAGAAACGCCCAGAATCGGTGCTTGCTGCTTTCGAACTTTCTTTTGCACCTTGTCCAACCTCTTCCTCGATAACATCCCAGTTCGCAGGCGACCATCAATCGATTGCATGCTTTGAGCAGCCAGAAGACCACATCTATGACCCGAATACCAGGAACATTACTAAGTATTCATTCTGAACAACACCAATCAACATCCAAAAAAGCAGGGTGGCCAACAAACATGCCAACCACTTTTGTTGCCTCATCTTCTGCATTGGCTCATTTTGAGCACTTCGGTATTCTTCGGTGAGAGCTGAGGCTGGGTACGCTAGGTGAGCACAGCGACACTTTTTTGTGCAACAAAAAATGCGGCATGGACAATTTTTCACAAAATGTAACAACCGTGAAAATCACACTTTCTGACGTAATTTGTTTAGCAGTTGCTACTTGCTATTGCTTCTTTTAGGGGGGTTGTCTAGTCTGACGGCCTGTAGCACTTCTTCCATGACAGCCCGGATCTCTCATTTGCATGTGGTTTTGTTTCTTGTTTGGAGTCCCACGGGTTGTTTCCAATGATTTCGGTTCTTTTTTGCAGCCAATCCTAGCCTTTTCTGGATCTGATGATTCAACAAAAAAATGAGTTTTCCTAGCCTTTTCAACAAGAAACTGAAATTCTTCAAAAGGTAGATTCCGTGGGGTCCAATCTACATCCACACCAAAATGGCCAAGGATCTTATGCTGCAGTGCTGCCTGTTTTTTCTCCTTGGTGAAATTTGAGGCTGGAACCAGTGAACACTGGAAGCATCCGATCAATCAGTGAATCAATCAAATCTATTTATTCACCTACCAGTACCTACCTATCTATCTATGATTATCTCTGCACATATCCAAGCCTATCTTCCAATCGACTTTGTCGCTATCCGAAAATCGACTAAGCCATGCAATGTCGGGTCTTTTGACTAAAAAAACCTCACGGCGATGACTCGCCACAGCTGCAGTCGAAGCAACTTTCTTCTTCCCTGACTTGTGTTCCAGCAGCAACAGCTCATCCTGGCAAAAAACTGCCGTTCTCTTCCTTCGTTTTATTGCACGGAGATGCAAGAAGAGACAAACAAACCAAACATTGAAATGAGGGTTCTTGGCTCAGGCGGTTCTATCTTCCAGGGAAAAATTCGATTCTATGTTGCCAAATACATCTGATGCCATAATACCGTCTAAACCATACTTACTATACTGTATCATATAATAGTGCGTGGTATGAATGGCCTGACTTATTTCTGGTGTGTTCGCGCAGCCTGTTCTTAATCAACAGAGTTTGGCTTTACATTGCCGGGAACTTCTTCCATTTCTGGTCACGCGTGCTTTGAACCCCTTTAGTCAACTTTAGTCATAGTCAATTGCAGTCAATAGAGGGCAACAGTGGGCAATCATGGGCAATCCATCACAATCCTTTCCAAGCAGTGCTCGTCCAAACACTTCATCGAAGTCAGCTCTTTGAAATCTATTTCTCAAAACTCCCCTGTTATCATATCAATGGCCTCAAAAGTATCAGGAAAAATCTGCTGCAACCTTAATCCCAAAAACATGTACCACAACAAACAAACATCCTTCACAAAAAGTACAAACACTTTAAGTTTCTTGACATGGCCTATATTTCATAAAAAGCCACCTGGGCCATTTATTGCCACTCCCCATTCTCCCAGAAAGCTGGTCCTTCGTCAGGTGATCACCAAGCTCATAAGACTCTTGCTCTCCATCCCACTCCTCAAGCCATCAGCAACAGCAGTAGGTTGAGCCGCTGAAAGGTTCCAAGCATCTAAGTATAGTCACCGTCATCATCATCATCATCATCATCATCATCATCATCATCATCATCATCATCATCATCATCATCCCAAGAAATTATGTTGAAGAAGAAAGGATCAGACATTTTGGCCAATATAGAGGCTGGTGGAAGCCCATTGGTAGATGAAAGTTGTTTTTCCAACACTTCAAACAACTTGAGTTCATGTCTAGTGGAAATGAAATGCAGTTGAATTCACTATCTGAATATGTAGTCATTCCACATGACTGAATGCCGTTGCTGGAAGTGTGCTTATAGTATCTTATAGTTGCAAGAGATCGAGTATGTTGAACTACTGTTGATGGTTCAGAAATCCTGCACACCACCTGCGGTGATTCTAAAACCCACAAAAACTAGTAAGATGGAGCTATCAATGGTTTTACGGATTTCTGAACCATCAATAGTATGTATATTTCTATCTTTTCCAGCATTTCAAAAAACCATCTGCCAGGACAAACCATCTGAAACCGTGACGGGTCCTTCTGCCAGTCAGAGATGCCGAAACGAGGGTTGTCTCTAAAGGCGGAGACGTAGAAATCAGCAGCCTAGGGTTCCCATCAAAACCATAGCTGAGATAGAAAATCCACCGCATGTCACGATGGAAAATGGATCTCCATAGTTTACAACAGGATAAATGTGAGTTGACTTGTTTGAGAACACTAATGCATATTAATGCAAAATGTTGCTTTTTTGGAGTGTCAAATGAAACTGTCACAACATCAAACTTCCAAAGTGAAGTAAGTATGCATCCAGAAAAATTCCAATCTCCGCATCTGCATCTAACCTAAACTCTATTGCAAATAGGTGTGCATGATTTGTGCATCATACCTACCTTCTCACATCCAACGATATGCTCACCAGGCTCGACTTTTCGAAACAAGGAACGGTGATGGCATCCCAGACAGGCAAGCCGGTATGATATCGCAAAGCATCCGCATAGGGAGGCAGCTCAGTACATTCCAAAAGGATCGCACGAATGTTCCTGGCTACATCTGGGTAACATGGATATCCCACATGAAATCCAAACACCAAATCACCCACTCGATCCCACTGAAACTACTGGAAAATCAGCCTGTCAGTCATGTCAGTCATGTTCCTGGCCTTGGACAAACTAACATTGTAACACTGGTGGGGGTTTTCGTCATGAGCGAACACTGCTGATCCTCTTGGCATCGTTTAAAAGGGTAAACCAGAATCATAATGCATACTGATGAGAAGGGATTATGTACAAATATAATCAAAACATATTACAGAAGAAGAAGAGAAGACACATCTTCTTTCAAATTGCAAAGAATATCAGCATTCTGATAAGCTTCGCAATTCGCTTAAAATGGATTTGTTGAATCTATCCACGGAAGTAACTCACCGAGGGGCGGATTTTGTTCAATGAGTTCCAAAGCCATTTTCACAATGCCCGGCTGAACGATCTCCTGAGTGCGGCGTGTGTTTTTTTCAGTGCGTGAAAATCAACGGATCTTTTTTTGAGTTTTCATGACTGTTTCTGAAAAGGTCCGGGTGACTTCACCAAAAAAACAGAAAAATCTTAACTATTTGAAGTATATGAGATATATATATATATAAGGAACAACTGATCATCGGAATTTTACACCTGAAAGTTTGAGAGAATATTCTGGAGTTGAAGTTGGGCCACGTTCGTTGCAACGACTTTTGTCTCTGCCAAGGTTCCAAAGGAACCTTCTCTCCTTTGGCAACTGCTTCAAAACCAGGGACGTCCTGTGTTCTGACATCCCGGGGGGCTACGAAATGCTAGGAATCAAATGGATTTCACAAACTTTCACTTGGCCACGTCAATTGACAAACAGTCTTCAAACTCATGGAATTGCGCTTTGCAACGAATCTTGTAACAGTTCACTTCCAAACATCAATTAAAACTTTTACCGACTTTTACCAAACAAAAAGTATACATTTGGTTGATTTGTATGGTAAATGTAGGTAAATACATCATTCATGGATCCTATGGGTTTGAGGCACATTTCAGTAATATCTTGATTTCAGCAAACGACCTAGTCATCACTGATGGAACAGTTCCCATTCCTGACAGCCATGGATCACAAAACGGTGTTGGTCAACATCAAAACCACCTTGGATTGCTGAGACGATCAACTGTTTCCAAGGCTTGCTGAACATGGACCTTCGACTTGGCTTCGGCTCCAACATGAATCTACAGTAGTCGAGAGGTGCGACAAATGTGATCAATATACACGCTTTGCATGATGGAAACATGTGCAAGATTTTCTGAGGTCAAAAAAGTAAACAAAACTCAGCTTACAAATACAGAATCATCCATTCACATAGATTCCAAGATTTGAATTTCCCAGGTGGTGTTGCGATAAGTGTGAAGAAAAAACTCAAAAGCAAGACAATCTGCTGGAGACTCACTACCCGGGATGCGTACAGCTTTCAAATACCGCAATGGGCCCTTGTTCAAGTGTAATTGGGATCAACACATTGCAAACCAGAAACATATCATCTCTTGCCAACCAAAAGGAACGACAAAGACTCAGGATCCATCCCACAGCACTTGGACCTTTCTGGAATTGGTATCCCTTCTTTACAATATCAATCAATATCATATATCTACAATTTATCTACCATACATGTGCAATGACCCGCAAAATGCCGTTTCCACACATGTCTTTGTGAGTTTTCGAAGAAACTCACAGAAAAAACAACGAAAAGAAAAACGCGACGGTAACATCAACGAGCTGCAACTGTTCATCAGAATCTCCTTCCTTGGTATCGACCATGGGCATAAAACGTCCTCCAATATTTGGGTTCACTGGCAGAATTAGAAAAGTAGAATCATGGATGTCTGTGGTTTTTAAATTGTAAGACTTTTACAAGTGTTTCCCATTTAGAATGCAGTTGTCCCATCAGATGCTTTAGGTGGAAAGACCGAGCCTACAGTATATCTGAAACTACATAAGCCCAAGTTAAATACATGTACCCCAACTGTAGCCCAAACAAACACACAACACACAATCTTCTGATCAGTTCCTCCAGTAATGGAGATAAGTTAAGAGCACCCAATCAGAACGAGATCATACCATCTTGTAATTGAAGAGCTGATCTGATTTAGGAAAGTGTGGATCTCGGCGATGCACCCCGAAGTTCCTTTTTTTCAGTGGTATTGCCCAAAAAGGAAAAGCAAATAGCAAGAGATACCAAATCTTGGTGCATCGGACATGCAAAGTTCCAACATCGAAGCATTGACCCCTTTGCCGATGTATCGGTACTATCTTCGTAGGTTTTCCAAGGGCATTGCCAGCTTCGCTTTGCTTGTCGGCTTGTGGACTGCTTTTACTGCTAAATGATACGTTCCATCCGGACAGTTTATCAAGAAATGACATCTCCTAAAGACAAACAAGAAGACATAGTTTGCCAATTTCGATGGAACATCAAAAGTTGACTTCATCTAGAAACCACCATGAAAACATGCATTTTTCCCGTCTGCTAAAAAATCACCGGTTACCTCAAACTCCAAACGACCGACCTGGATGACTTGTACTATCTGTACCCTGCGGGTCCAAAGACTCTTTCAAACCACCACCTAGATAAGTTCATTTTGCAAGGCTTCCCCTTCCAATGAATCACCCTTTTGAGGGGTGTCACCTGATGTACACACTGATAGGTTAACATGAAATTCCCAAAAATGCTTATTTTTTATATGGATTTCCTTGCCAAAAGGGCCAAGGAGATTACATCTTATGTGAATCCCTAGCAGGGTAACTCGAAAAATCAACCCAAACCAACAAGTTGGTCTCTCTCCAAAATCGCGCCCCAAGTATCTGTGGTTTCAATGAATGCTCGTTGGCCGTAAGGACCATGATCTGGTCGTCTGGATCCATGGACTGAGAGGCCACGGTGGGGGGCCACGTTTTGCCGGTTTTGGTGGGACTCGGAGGCCATCATGACGCGTGAACAGTCGTTATATCCAAAATCCAAAGGATTCAGGAATTTCAACTTATCTATCTTTGGGAAGCACATCTTGAGATAAAAGCAAGACATGAAATGACCACAAATTGTTTCATAGTTCAGATTGGTGGTGTCTAGATGAATGAGTTTATTTTGTTTGCTCTAAGGGAGTCTTTGAATGTTGCTCAAAAGTCACTCAAACAACAATTCACAAAACGGCTCGATTCCCCAAAATATTGCTCAAACGCCAAAACGCAAAAAAGCAATGACAAACATGCAAAAACATTAACAGAATAATTAGCTTCTACATACAAACGGACTCACAACACAATGTGAATAATACTGTTTCTGTGATAAAATACTCCATGTGTACATGCTTTTCTCAGAATGGGCTACCTTTTCTGAAAAAACGAGTATGTTGTCCAACTTCTGTGTTGAATCACCAGCTGATCTAGACTCCACTAATCTGGGCTATGAAACAAGATTGGCAAACATATTCCATTCTGAGGAAGAGCAAAGCAAGGATTTGCAAACATATCCACAGCAGCTAGTTGACAATATGAAGCAACTTTGCTACTAGACTTGAATGGATCTTTCCCAACATCAGTCTCATTCTAGGTGAAAGAAACATCTAAACTAAAGTACCCAGGGGGGGTTGGAGCATTCTGAGGCTCCCTATTAGCAGCTCCAAGTAGTAGAAAACATCATTTTTTCAATCTCTAGTCTCTAGCAATATTTTTTGGATAGGAAACGTATCACTGAAAAGGGATGATTACCATCATTTGAAGCCGCGGGGAGTGATGTTTGAACCCACCTCTCAATGGAAAACATATTACCCTCCAGAAACTAACATATCCCACCTTGGGAAAAGGAAACACATCGACTCACAAGTGCCTTTCAGAGGGGATATTAATATGTGAGTTCCCAGGAACGTAATATCAATTAGCAAAGCCTATGCAAACACACATTCCCATGCAATCCCTCTTTGGTACCTGGTATATTTACCTACATTACCTACATTTGGTTGATTTTTATGGTTTTCATGTAGGTAAATATACCAATCCCAATGGATGCTATGGATGCTATGGGATTGGGGCACATCTCCCAAACTCCGCAGGCTGCGGTCAAAGTTGCTGCTGCAATGATGGGGCACTGAACCATGGAGGACATGAAAATGGGTTTCGAGGCGATCTTCCTGCAACGGGTGGTCCCAAGGTGGGCCCTTGAACCGATCCAGTTTTTGAATGGGGTAAAATCACTACTATAAATGGCCGAAAATGAATTGAAAATGGATAAATCTGGGGTTATAACACTACTTATAGGAGTTCTAACTCCATTTATGACTGGTAAGGGCTCACCTTGTTGGACTTTGCTTAAATACATGTATCTCGGAGATACCGAATTTGCGTGACTCAAGTGTTGATCAGTTTCTTGCTCTTCAATGTTCTCAATCAAAGAAATGACAAACATATTAGGCATGCCGGAATGCCTAACAAGGCACAACAACTTTACAGGGGTCGTTATATGACCAACCAAAACAATGCACCATTGTAATGGAAATCTCTCAAAACTACCATATATTTGCATTGTTTGATCCCCCGAAAATTGATAATTTATATAATAACCCCTGCTTTATGAACCCAGGTTGTTTCCAGTCTCAGCTTGTCCTTGCAAGCACTTGGAAGGCCATCCTGAGGCATGATGTTTTGTCTTCAGGGTTTGCTGCATGAATGTTTTTCGAGAGAAGCGCATCAGCAAAAAAAAGCGTTGAAACATAATATCCATGCAAAAAAACATTTGGAGGTGAACATATGTATCATGTATATCAGATCCCACAACAGGGACTACATAGCAAACCCTGCTCATCCAATGCAGCTAATGGGTGGTTTGGGGCGTGTTCGCTTTGGTGAATCCCGAAATCTCTTCCTTTCTGAAACCAATTGAAAGCTTGGAAGTACACCCACAATTCCAAACCACATTTGCCCCCCAAACCAACAAGTAGTCATTTTGCTCATCAAAATTAACCATACATACCATACATTTACATATCCATGATCAAACTTCACTAATTGATACTCCCTGAAGCATTTGGCACCTGGCTTGGACGAGATATTTGGAGACCCAAACAAATTGAGACGCAAACAAGCATGATAACCATGCACACACGGAGGCACAAACGTATGAAAATAAACATGTCTGTATCATGTGTTATAGCACGTGATGTACTGACTTGCATCACATTGACAACAGCAGTTCCCGATTCTCTCTTAATTCATATGGGGATGTATCTTTCTGGGACATGAGACATCTTACTGGGAAAACTTGCTGAGTTTTAGGGCCCCTTATCTTGAGGAACAACCGTATCCATACATATACAATTACATCTCTATATACATCCGTTTGATTTCTATCATAATATATATATATATATGTATGATATATATACACATTATGCTTTAAAATGCTGATGTCATATTCTAAAAATCATACATACAATATACAGGCATCTACTAGCCCATGTAACAAAATATGTTCGCCACACGTTTGACCCATCCCGTCAATTACCCCCGCCAAGGTACATAAAACCACAGTCCCCAGTGATGGCACTCACTCCACGAGCCTTGATTTTGATGCCCACAAAACAATCCACATGATTTGCAAAATGCTGTGTGTTCAGGGTGATGCTTGTAAAATCTTGTAAATGTATATGGCATATCATAACATGTATGATATCGAAAACATATCATTAAATACATACATATAATGTATGTATATATATATATATTACGCATAACTTTCAAACGTTCAGGGGTGCAAGTAAAGTGTTTGGAACTCTGGGCAAAACATTGGGCTTGCTATCGATCGCTTTGATAAAGTCATTGGTGCTCCCAAGACAGTTTGCCATGGACGGTAACTCTCACGTCACAACTGCCAGCCTCCAAGTGCTTGATGGCATCAGCAAAGCGTCGCTCGACCTCTTCCGTGAACTTGCCGGTTTGGCCTCGAGAAGGGTTCACATCCCACTAACTCAACATACGGTTGATGGAAGAAAGCCCGCCAACCAGTTGTTTTGGTAGTTTATCCCATGATCTACAGGGTTTTATACATCCCAACTGGTGCAGGATCTCTTCCATCAACAGTATCACTTCACTGCCGTAGTTTTTGTTGAGTCCTCATGTTTCGGGATGTCCATGACTTGGGTCAATCAACGCTTTGCTGGCAACATGTATACTTTCCGTTCATCTAAATGGTTTATGGTATGCCAATTTTAGGCAAACAAAAGAACCCCATAATAAATGAAAGGCACTTGACCTTTGATTGGATGGGTGTTTGTAGCACAATTTCTGGGAATCCTGTAACCCTGTAAACAAATCCACTGACATTGGATATCTGGGCATCACACTTGCCATCATGTTTCATCAATTTTCCACTATATATATCTGGGTATAGTCTGATCAAGTACTCTTATCCAATCCACTACCTTCTCCTCTTTGCAATGCACTGCTTCATTACAGACTTTACACATGCCCAAACGTGTGATAGCCACTGTGTTCGAACTGCTACGCAATGCGCACTGCTTCTGAAATTGCTGATGCTCTTAACAATACTATCCTGATATCGCATATATATATATATATCTTGCATGTCATATACTACCTCCGTCACAATGCAGGTACCCAACGACACAATGTATGATCTATTCACGTACATTTGGGTAATTTTGGGGGCAAATGTAGGTAAATGCACCATACACTGAGTGTCTGGGGTATACTTCAGGTTATCCTTTTCGGAAATCTGGGCATTGGCAACCTTCCGGATCTTGAAACTTTCAACGGTCCGAGCCAAACAACCAAGGGACACATCTCGAAGCTCAAACCAGGAACGCAACGGAAGTAGACGTCGTATCCGAAGCTTGCTGAGCACGGTTTGTTGGTTTTTGTGCATGAGGCTCATCCAAAGACTGATTTGGGGGTATGAGTTTACTAAAAAAACCTGCAAAGTTTGAAGGTGCACATTCAAAATCCAAACATCTAATACTGACACTATGTTAATAAACAATTATCTCAAAACATGTGCTATGGCTATATTACGCATATAATTAACATACTGTGACTAGTGTCTTACATGGCGATTCTCCTAGTCTCCGCATGGGACGATTCTCCACGTCTCACCTGGGTGGTCAGAATCGCCGGGAGCAGGTGGATAATCATAATCCAAACGTACCACGCCCAAGGCAGGATGCTTGGACATCCTTGGTGGGGGAAAAACCAATTGGTAAACCATGGGGTAAGTTGGAAACTCAACTCGGGTATTTCCGGCAAGATGACTGCGTCTTTGAACATCCATGTTTCAGCAATAAACTCAATTTGAAACAACAAAAACAACCCGAATCTTAAAAATGATTCAAACTATAAAACCAAGTGTCAGGAATCATGACCAAAACAAAGTCACACTTTTGTAAACTTACCATGATTGTGCCGACAAACTCGTTCAATGGTGCATTCTCTTCATTCATGATTTAGATTGATTTAGGTTTTTTGTTGGGATCCATGAGGGGCCAGGTGTCTTCTTACCCTCTGGGTTCGCACCACCACCAGCTGCCACGTTGAAGGTGGCATTTTTGAAGGCTTCCAATAGTTCCTGTTGCCAAGATTTCTCCGAACATGGCAAGGAGAAGTGGATACCCTCCCTGAAAATAGCCCCTGAAAATTGGCCCAAATTGCCCCAAAAGGAAGCCAAATCGTCTTCCAAGCATCAATTTTCCAGGGATGAACTCTTAGTATCAGGGTGTCACAACCCCTATACATGGCCTTACTATAAAGGGGTACCTGGGGGCCCTTGCAGAGTTGATTGGAAGGGTTCAATCCCTGAACAATACGATGGCTTCAAGGTGTAACAAAAAACCGTGAATATTAACAGCATAATCATATCATATATTTTGTATATGGTGGTTGTCCAAAATTCTTTCTTCTCGAAACGGCCATTCTTAGCCAAAAAAAATTTACTTTAGCCAAACTTTCGCCATACTCACAAAAAACTTTCGCGGGGCCCTATGTTGGATTGTATCTGGGAATTTTTGGTAGGAAAAACACTTGACAATGGACATCCGCGCGTCTGAGCGACTATCAAAACTCATTCTGTGGCGGCTGCGTATTCATGTGTGGCGTTTTGCTTTTCACGGTGGTCCTTGCTCACCTTCTCCGGCCAGTTCTGACACTCCCACACCGAAACTAAGGGCTCACTCACCTGCTTCCTGCCTCTCTGGCAACAAGACATAACAACTCAACAGTTTAGGCCACCTAGCTTTCAAGAGAAGGCTGTCTTTCGCCAAGCTTTATCAAAACTTTCGCCAAACTTTCGCGAAAAATCGCCCTACATAAACTTCATCTTCAAAAATCCATGTACGTGTCACTCATATCGCACTACTTTCGCGAAACTTTCGCCAAAAAATAATTTACTTTAGCAAATTCAGCTTTTAACTTTCGCCAAAGGTCATTTTGGCATACCAAAGGTCATCGAATACTACACTCAAGTCAAGGACCTTTTGGACGATACCCATATACACATATGATACAAATAAATACATGGAGTATAAATGTGATATCAACCAATACATATATCACAATGATGAAACCTGAAAAGCCCGTTATTCATTAATAATCAAGGAAAACATGAAAGATGCCCATGTCTGGGAGGCAATACCTTATACACCTGACAGGCTTTGAATGTCGCAAGGCCCTGATCGCTAATTGTGAATGAAAAAAGCCTGGCGACCATTGTGAATGAAAGTATCAGTGATGACGGATTTCTACAGTACACTTGAGTGTCAGTGGAAGTTAGTAAATGGTTAGTAAATGGGTTATAAACCTACCTATAAATCGGGTATATTGTGGTTATAACCCACTTACTCCTGGGACATCCAAGCACCTTTGCCCAGATTTGTTTGTTTGTTTCCACCGGTTCAAGTTGCGCCTTATGTGCCTTCATCAGATCTGCATGTTGTCTCTGGAGCGAAGTGTGAGATTGAAGCCTGGGATTTTGACACCAAAAAGGGAAGCTACAGGAAATTAATGCCAATGCTCGATGTTGCTTTTGGTAAAAACCACAAGCAAATTTCCTGAGTTGGAAAATTTCCACATGTACTTGTATCATATATACCGTATATCATTATCTGATACTTAATCACCATTTGCATCAATGGCCGACCATGTTCATCTTTGTGAATACCTTTTCCTGGCCTTATCAATATTGAAGCAATCCCCGCGAAAACCGACTGGTTGAAACCTGAAAAAATCGTGTGATTTCCTTGCGGGCGAATCTCCTCTTCTAAGCAGTCCATTCTCCGGAGGTAGAGACCAAATCAGGTCATCAGTCATCATGTCCTATTTCCACAACGTGTTTCTTTTAGGTGAACCTTGAAGCTTGCGCCAAGGAACAAGTCATGATGTAACGCAAGCATCTCCTGACTGTTGGACCGCATCGCCAATGAGGCAAAATATGGCAAAATCATGTAGCGATTTGTAGCAGCAAACATGGGCAAGTGGATGCCAGAAGGAGAAAAAAAAGAACCATCTAATAACCATAAGTGCTTTAGAGTTGTGAACAAGGTAAATAATTGTTTAACAATCTGGATGCATGTCAAAAACGCCGTTTACCCCTTGCAAAAAGCACACATCTATATAAGATTTGTTTATGTATCAGTACCATGTCTGTGAGCATGTATCACAGATATATAAATATAACACACATACAAATCGTATAAATATCTATATAATATATGCATCCACAAATACTAGTTCTCTCCACAGCCTGTTGCGCTTTCTTTCGACGTTCAAGTTCTTGTGGATCCCTCGGGCCATGGGTTGACTGGCAGGGGGCGGGTCTCCTTGAATTATTAGGTGCAAACAAGGAACTTTCATTTGCTAAAGAATCCACAAACCACCATTCCCATATCATCCATGTATGATATATTGACCTACATTTGGTTGTTTTTAATGATACACCCCTGAAATTTAACAGCTTGCACCCTGAAATATGATGCTTGGAAGACTACTTTCCTTTTGGGAAGTCCTATTTTTTCAGGGGCTATGTCAAATGTCTGGGGTGTATATTTTGGAATCCGTGTATATTTTCCATTTGCACTGCCACCTGATTCACAACATGTGTTTTTTGCTACGGCAACATGGATATCTGTATATTGTACATACTGTATCCATGTACTCTGATTCTATTCTAGTGGTTTCTGAATCCAATCACAACAACAACACTACAAATTCAGAATGCACAATGCACCATAGAAAATGGAGTACAGCATCGAATATAGTATCTGGGATATTTGTTCCTGCTGATCCAGGGTTCAAGACTCCCAACCCAATAAATCTGTCGAAAAAATATCTCATCCTTGGGCAAGAGTTTTGAACCACCCCGATGATAATGCAGTCTCTCATACAAAAACAGTGGATACCTGTCATGTATCAACCTGCAATGTGCAATTCTGATGGTTGGATCCCATGTGTTTCACTGCTTCGTTTGAGATTCGGGTGTTTCCAAAAATAGTGGTACCCCAAAATGGATGGTTTATAATGGAAATCCTCATTAAAATGGATGATTTGGGGGTAAAATTTTTGGAAACACCCATTTGACACCGAAAAACCCACCCGAAAAAAACCGTAGATCTTATACCCAAGTGACACAACCTCATCCGCTTGACGTGGTGTCCACTGGACCAGCGGAGGACCCATAAACTGCGGTGCCTGAGGTCCGGTGTTCCAAGATGGCCCACCAAAACGCGTGACGACTTCACATTGACCCGGGAGAAATTGTGTCGTTTTGTTTTTTTGTTGGGGCTTGCTTTGTTGGCAATTTTTGGATGGTGCAAGCTCCTTGCAAGTGAACATAAACTAGGTGCTTTTTTGAAACCACCAGATTCCAAAGAAAGAAATTCCGAGTTTTGGAAGGGTTGGAAGTCTACGATCGGGATGGGAAGGTTCTGGTAACCCAAAATGAAACAAATTTGTGGATACTACAACCACTATTCTATATTTGATGTAAATCAGCACCCTTCCTAATTTTCTGGAAATAAAAGCTGCTAGTGTATACATTCATTAAGTGCTATTTATAATCGAGTCTGCAACCTACTACTATATCGGTCTATCCATCCATCCATCCATCCATCCATCCATCCATCCATCCATCCATCCATCCATCCATCCATCTATCTGTCATATCAACACTTAAGTAGCAAAAGTGCAATACAAAGGACATGCCAATGCATATTGTATCATGATCACTCTTAGAGTCCTAGATCTGCTCACCCGCTGCACTTTCGTTTCGAACCCTGCGGGAAACACAAAAAATGCACCATCTCTCTATGTAATCCTTCGACTTCCATGATAAAGATCTAAGTAAAAAAATCCATGGCTACAACACACTCGCACACACAGCCAAGGTGCAAATTGGTTAAAGCCCAATGGATTTGGATTGGCCAATTGCATCGCACCACCTGGATGACTGTTTCCAATGTGTGTGGTGCTCAATCGACAAAGATGCTTCGGTCCGAAAGGAATCATGTCTTGGCTAAGGTTTCGCACCTGTTTCACACCTACCGGCACCCAACAATTACACTATAACTAGAATCATAATCTGTATACGTATCCGTATATATAAGCTGTAACACTGTAACCCAAACCGATTGGATGGTTATAACACTGTAACACTGTAAGCTATAACGCTGTAACATCTGCTTATAAATGGTTGTTTCAATTGGATGATTCCAAATCTTTACCCTCCAGTAAACTAACATAGCAATGGAAAATCCACCATTCGAAGATGTATTTCCTATTGGAAAACGTGGATTTTCCATTGCTATGTTAGTTTACCGGAGTGTAATTACATAGGAAATGGTTGTTTAACCAAACATCCATGTCAAAAACAGGTTGTTTCGTGTTCCAGGTTGATATTCCCCCAAAAATGGGTCCCATTTCATCCCTGAGATCAGTCAAAATATCTCGAAATTACCATAGATTTGCTGCTTGTTTCATCCCCCCAAAAAGAAAAATGAATGACCTTTTGGGAAAGGGTCGTCTGGGTCGTTTTCGTGATTTACACTCCCTGAGACTAACAGCAAAAGCCCCTGAAAAATAGGCAGGGCCCAAAACGAAACGATCGTATTCCAACATATTCCAACCATCCATTTAGAGATGTTTGAACTCTTAGTTTCAGGGTGTTGATTATACAACCCCCCTACAAAATGGCCTTATTCTAAAATGGGTAAACCTAGGGGTGTTATAACCATGTTTAAGCCCTAAGAAACCCCTGGTACCAAGGTACCATTTCGTTGCCGCAAATTTTGGAGCTCGAGCTCCATAAGTTGAAGTCGCTGATCTAAGCCCATCCTGATCGTATCATCAACCACGAAATCCCCCATGAGTTTCGTAGATGTCCCGTTGGAAGTTAGGATCAATGGTTAGGATCAGTGGGTTATAACCCCAATATATGCCATTTATAAGTAGGTGAAATAACCCATTTAACTATCCATTGATCCTAACTTCCTGGGACATCCAAGTGGGCTGGTTGGTTGGTGAATTTGTTAAGATGCAAAAAACCTGCCCCCCGAAAATTGAACGGCTGGAAGCTGAAAATCAGTCCGAAATTTTGTTCAAAGGAAAATCATCTGAACCAAAGGGTTCATTTTGAAGTTACACGTTAATTTCAGGGGTACACCCCTGAAATTTAAGATGGAACCTGAAAAGACGACCCCGGAAAAGGATATTCCTTTTGGAAACCGTCATTTTCAGGTTCCATGTTCATTTTCAGGGGTGTAACTATGCTTGATCGGGAACTATAGTTGATTGGTTGGTTTAGTTGGTTGAGAATAACATAGCAACTAACATTGGGATTATCCCCCTGAAATTTGGCTGGTTGGTTAGTTGATTAGTTGGTTGAATTGATTGACTTTTCCCAGAAATTTATAATATAGATACAGAGCTGAAGTTCAACAGTTCGCCCCTAAAAAGTTACCTTCCCAAAAAGACAGGCTTGTCTTCCAACCATCCATTTTCAGGGGGCTATATCAAACTTTTTGGGTGTACCCAAAATAGCCATATTTGAAAGGAAATACGCTACACCCTAAGAAACCATCATGTGTGATTATGAAAATATCATATCTGTGATCTATTGGACTTCAAGGTAACCACTTTGATGTAACCAGCCGAGCTCTGCATTTATGTAAGACAAACACATCAAAAACATTCAGATTCACTGGAAGTATTGGCGACCAAAAACGCCATGTGCCAAGAAACTGTGGCATCGCCATAGCTACTTGCACGTGGGACGGAGCACTTAAAGAGCGTGTGCCGTGGCAAGTGAAAGCTTAGGACAGTGACAAAACGTCTGTAGCCAAGAAGGGGCATTTGAAGGGATGCGAAACGACACTTCAAGTGGATTGAATTGGTTAAAGTTCCAAGATTCACAACCGCGGCCAAAGATTATGGGAGAATCCATCGGGTCATCATGGAGCTTGCACAGGAGAATTCCAAACTTCCAAACAATACCATATGTGGTTCAAATCCGCCCTGGCACCCCAAAAAAACTCGAATAAAACCTTAAATACCTCAAAAAACGGTCCAAATCCACTTCTCAAGGTGCTTTGGATACTTTGAACTAGGAACATATACACCCCCTGGAATGTCAAAGGCCAAGGTTTTCCAGGTATTGATTTAAGAAAGGCCGTCTACAAACACACCTTGTGGTAATTCGCCATCCACTTTCACCTTTGTGGGTACATGTGCTTGAGTTTGCACCCATCATCACCATCATCCACTCAACCAAGCAAAAACAACAAAGGAAAATGGGACTTTACTGGTTGGTTCATAGGAATTACATGGGTTCCATACAAAAAAAACAGCTACACAGCTCGCCTGGTTGGGCTCAGCATCCACAGATTTACGGATCACCTATGTGGCGCTGGGGCAAGCTTGGAAATTGATTCAAGTAAGTGACAAGTTGATCAGCTGCGATGTTCAAAATGCTTCTTAGAGGTGAGCTCGAAAACACAAACAGCAAAACTGTGTATATCACACTAGAACAATCGTATGACTTAAAACCAAAATCTCTGTCTCTAGGCGGAAAACCCCGATGCAGGCAGTGCAAGTCATCCAACCGGGAAAAAAACAAATCACCCAGTTTTCCAAAACGCCTCACGTTGCTCGTGAGAGGTGCCATTTTCCAACTCAAAGGCCAAGTAAGCACCCCATGCCTCAGGTTTTTCTCTTGATTTTTGCTGCCCAAAGTCCAATATAACCATCGTTGATTTGCCACAAGAAAGGGAAGTGGCCTGGTAAGAATGGAGAAAAACTTGATATATATATATATATATATTTGTAGACATACTAATGGCGATGAAAACAGGCCACTTGTCCCTTGGAACCGCTAAGTTTTGATACATGACATAGTGACATACCTGTAAAATACCTTTTCTTGTAAGATAAGATTGCTACGCATGTTGTGTAGATTCATATCATCCCAGGTTTTGATGTGACCACGAGTTTTGCCCCAAATCTCACATTCATCTTGACTTGCAAACAATTGTGGACCATGATGGCAATTTTGGATAGCATGGGTCCAGTCTCCTAAAAATGAACAATTACCACACAACTATTACTTCCCCCCCCCCAGGCTATGCCCCAAAATTTAAAACGACCCCTATGGTTCCATGCAGCCAAGTAGCATCGCCCAACCGAGGATTCAATGTGACTGCACGATTGAACCTGAACTGCCAGAACTTCATTCAAGGCAATGCCACTGTAATGCCAATGTGATGCATGTGCCGTCATTGGAAACATAATACTGTTGATGGAAGAAATCCGGCTAACCAGTTGCCTTGGCACTTTATCCCATTATTTACAACATTTTATCTATCTCAGGTGCTGCAAGATTTCTTCCATCAACAGTATCTCTTTGACAGCTCAGCAATTTTAAGCTTCTTTCCATTAATTAAAATTGCACCACAAAAACTGAGATCCCTGGCCACTTTCTAGCCTTGGCATTCTTCCCATCACGCCAAAAGAGCTTGGCCTACAGGAGATGAGAATCGGAGAATCCGAAGTGTGGACTTGGTTGTTAGTAACCAGTTTTTTGCACGTCTATCATATATGGGTGTTTCCCAAAATAGGGGTACCCCAAAATGGATGGTTTATAATGGAAAACCAAATTGAAATGGATGATTTGGCGGGAAAACCCACTATTTTCGGAAACATCCATATCATAATCAAATAGTCATATCTAAGTTAACAGTAAATGTGTATCGTGGAATCATGTAGATAATATAAATCCGGAATTGTAAGCATAATGAAAACCTCCTTCTAAGATCCAATGCTTACATTTTTCTCTTTATGACAACTAAATACTGGAATATCATCAAATCAACATCCAACCCATCATCAAATCTGAAGCTGAGCGACCACAGCGATGATCACATGGGCGTCGTTCTCACATTTCTTCAAGGCATCCACACCTGAAATCAGCGAGACCCAAAAAACCGTGAAGGACTCAAAACCGCTGACTTTTACGGGGGAGGTTGGAGCCAAAGGATATGTGTTTCTTCCGAACGGATGGAGTCCCACATCCAATTCTTTTGCAAGTAATATCATTGAAATCACTAAAACTAATCATTACCCTCCGTGAAACTAACAGCGGTTTGCCCCTGAAAATGGATAGTTGGAAGGTCACAAGCCTTTCCGAAATTGGGATGCCATCTTTTCAGGTGTTTTAGCTGTTAGTTTCAGGGAGGGTAATCATGATAGAACCTGAGGTTTGAACTCTTGGCGTTTTGACCCTGCTTGGGTTCCAGTTCGACGGCCTCCGTTTTGGTGGTCTCTTGAGGTTCCATGTTAGGAACATGCAGGGACCGTTGTGCTTCAAATGGTAAGTGCAAAAATGACATTTACATCTTGGTGTTGGCTTCCATGTCACCTAATTAAAACATATGTTCAAAACGGATATCTTCCTCAAGTAGAGATAAGAACCCAAAAATACATGAAACCAAAACCTTGTCATGAATCATGAATCTCATTCAAAGCATGTAATATAATATAGAGCCTAACCCGCCATGAATAATACTTCAGGAACATGCTTAGGTGCAAGAGTGGGACAGTCCACCACAGGTTGGTTGTACATGTATTGGCGTTGGCCGTTGGCATCACTCACATTTAATATTGCTTTAGTATTCTACCAGATTCCTGCAACGCAGCTCCAAAGATCAATCTGCGTGAGTTCCTTACGCCTTTCAGACCTTTTGGATCTTTTAGTGTCAGCTGCATGCCTTGATTCATACTACGAGTAAGTTGTTTATTTTTTTTTGCCAATCTTTAAACACATTGAGCCTTGGCCCACAAAATACCGCTCGTTGGGCACTCCTGGCGTGGATGTGATGCGAGTTGCATCATCCGTTGATAAGGCTGTTGCCATCCGTGGCCTTGTCACCTTCTCAAGTTCCAACTGTTTCGGGGAATCCTCTTGCACTGGCTATCAGTTCCAACAAAAAACGTTGTTTTTGAGCGGACATGGAGATATGAGTTGCTTGACTGACACTATCATCACTGTCAGTATGGATTGCTTTATTGTCCACTATATTCACAAATGAGTAGCAAGCAAATGCCTCAATTGGAAGGAATTGGAAGGCATCCAAATATATGGTGTAGCCAACTCCTTTTCATACATACAGGACATCTGATCTTTGGTACTTTGTATTGTCGAAAGTCTCTGGCAGGTATCATTGGCGTCGCCATGATTGGTAGGACATTGAAATAAAGCCCTGATGTTTCCTGTATACATGAACCCATGTAAAAACATGAGGGAGTTTGGTTTGATTCTGGGCAAAATCAAAACAGACTCAAAACTCAAGAAATAAATGCTGCATCACCTCCCAAACAATCCTAACAAAGGTCTCTGCCCAGCATTCATCCAACACATTCCTCTGAAATGATCTATACAACCCCTATTCTGCGTCCAGTTTGAAACAACAGGACCCCCCCAAGACTCCCCGAAAATAACAGGTCGATACTAAACATTTCCCCCCGGTGCCACCCGGTTGAGATACCTGTAGAGCTTTGCTCATCAAGTGATGAGACAACCGTTCGCTGCCATCCAAAATCTCCACCTCGGTCTGTGGTCATGACGATTCCTCCATGGGACGGTTGGTATATTTACCTATGAATTTACCAATAAAAAGTAAGCAAATGTAGGTAAAACATGTGCAAAATAGAAGAAACAAACATATTAACATAAACTAACATGGTAAAATATGGAGTAGTAGAATAGTAACATCTAGAAATCTGAGGAATTCATGTGTGGTATATTCACCTAGATACATTTACCATGAAGAATTAAGCAAACGTAGGTAAATATACCAGTCCCATCGATCCTATGGGATATGCAAAATGGAACAAACACATAGAAAACATATAGACTAAGATCGTAAAACATGGGGTAGAATAGTCTACAAATCGAAAATACATCCCACTGTAAAACTCCAACACTCCACAAATCCTCATGGTATGTAAGAAACCAAATCAACAAATGCCGGCCACATTGACCCACCTCCACACCTTTCAGCCACAGCAAATCGGCACCTTGGCAAACAGACAAGCAAAGCCGAACGTGGGGCTGTTTCAAACAGCAATATTCTACCCTCTGATAAACTAAACTAGCAATGGAGAACCACCATTTGTACAAGGAGATACATCTTCAAATGGTGGATTTCACGTTGCTATGTTAGTTTACCGGAGTGTAGTTGTTTTTTTGGTCATTCAACAGCAGGGTGAATGGTTACATATTTCGAAGATCTGTGTTGTGAGGTCGTTGAGGAGGAGTTTATTACTTACCAACTTTTCTAGTGAGATATATATATATATATATCAGGTAGTTTGATTGCAATAGTTTAGGTAGAACAATCCAGTTGTTCAGGATCTTAGCATCGTCATTTCAAGCTGGTTTTACTTCCCCTCGTCACAACCAAATTCCAACAAGTCTAACATGTGGTACTGCCCACAGGCACAGCAATTCATCCCGTGTCCCGACAACCAAATCGCAACAGCCATGGGACTTTGGATGACCCGGTTCTGTGGGACTTTGGAACTAGATATTCTGCAGCACTGGCATTGATATACTGAGGCTACTTGATGGACCCACCCTTTGACCCAATACTCTACATCAATTCCCAAAAGTTCATCATAAACTGATCTGCAAGGTTTGTAGTGCGTACGCCCCTGCTCATCCTGCCACAACTAAGTGCAAAAACTCAAACTGAGAGCACTTCCGTCAACTACCAGTCTGCACAGTGTTCCACTGCATGTTTAGTTTCAAAACTCTTGCCCTGCATGTATTTAACACATCGACATGAACTCTGAAACAATCCATAATACCTAGAAACAGTGTTCAGCCATACGAAAAAAAAAAGTACTGAAGAGTAAGGAGTCCTGTTGTTTCCATCTTAGCCATTCATCCCTTCCAAATCCTTCATCCATTTGCTGGCGAGGAACCAGGATTCCTCAGGCGTGCCTTTTCTAACAAGGATCGCGCCTGGACAAAAGAACATGTGGTTGCAACTGGTTGCGTACATCATGATCTATCCTCCTGTGGGAACTATCATATCCCCGCCCACGACAAGTTTGATGATGATGTTTCTTCTCCCAATGTGGGATATGATGGATATGATAGTTCCCCGGAAAGTAGCTGCGAAGTTGCATTATCAGAGCAAAGTGACTTCAATGACTCCCTTTTTCTATGAATCGTATCTGAGCAATAGAGATACAGTATGTAATCTACCTTCCCTTCAATGAGAAAAAGTAAAAAACAACATGAAATGACAACCAACATTTCCTTGCAATTCAAGAATCCAATCAAGTCTTAACACTGGTGCATTCTCTTGGTGCAAATGTTTCTACCCATGCGCCTTGGTGTACTTCTGCTGCTTGATCCTGTGCCATGGATGATGGGTGCACAATTCGCTCAGTGTATAGAAACCTGTGATTCCAAACATGTGCGGGATGATTCTTGTGAAAATTCGAGATTGCGTCATCGTCATCAAGCTTGGAGGGGCCAGTAATTCAGGTCCTTCCTCAACATTCATCAAACTGAGGTGCCCAACTCACACTCCACTGCACAGAGCCATAAAGGCACACTCCCTGGGTGAGTAAACAACGGAAGGATTGGATGCAAATTTGGTTGTTTGTTTATGTTTTTTTATCCATTTCCGAAAGACCTAAGATTTTTGATCCTATATCTTCAGTTTGAAAAATGGGGCCAACAACATCTGAAGTGGCAATCTTCAAAAAAAAATAGATGGGATAAGAACATTGGAAACAGTTTGATTGGTGCACATGTGATGCTGGCAATTATCTTGGATTCACCCTTATCTAATGATTACACTCGACTTGCAACCAGGTCCGTATCTAGCAACTCTCTAACTTCGTGTTTCTCTGCATTCAGCTAAGATATTGCCAAGTAAAAAAAAACAACAAATCCCGTCATCTTTCCGAACAAAAACCATGACCCGGGGAAGAAAAAACAACAAAACAAAAACCTTCCGAGTTTTCGGACGGTTTCGGAACACAACAACAACGACAACGACAACGCACCGGTTCTAAGGGTGAAACTGGGGCACTTCTGCAGACCGCGCTCAAAGAACTTGGTGGCCTCCCCGTGATGTGGATGGAATTTTCACATATTTCCCAACCACAACGGATACATAAAGGACCGATATATATATATATATATATCGGTACCCCCCCCCCCAAAGATCTAGCTATATATATGTATATAATCTGTATATATATATAGATCAGGAAAATTATCGAACCGTCTTCCAAGCTTATAAGTTATAAGGTGCAAGGGATGGTCTTATGAATACCACAAACTTTGAAGTTGATCATCTTTGAAGATGAAACATACATAAAAATACGACAATCTTTATAAGTTTGAAGGTGTATTTTCAGCACCTTATATAAGAAATCCATTCCAACCCTTCCAACCCTTCAACATACACATCCACCAACCCAAAATCCCGTAGCTATCTCCGAATCTCCTCCGCCAGCTCAGGTGGTGACCTTCAGATTTTTACCAACTTTCACCCCGGACCCGGGAAAACTTGAAAAAGCTTCAGCAACATACGGTTGATGGAAGAAATCCTGCACCACCTGGGATGGTTGAAACCCTATGAATCATGGGATCATCATCATCCTTGGTGGTGCAGGAGTTTGTCCATCAACAGTAGTAAAGCAAATAACATAATCATCTTGAAGAAATCTGAAGTATTTCGAAAGTTGGTGGCTTTAATCTATGTAAAAGATGAGCCAAGATGGACATCTTTCCACCTAAAGCGCTGAACAAAAACACGTACACAGTACATGTTATTAAGAACCAGAGCTCGGAATATATTGAAACAACGCCGAAACAACACAACAAGGTTTCAAAAGTGACTTTGGAAGTGAAGAAACCTTGAAGATATCTAATTAGGCAAACCTTAGGAAACGGGCTAATGGTATAAGGGACTACCTACATAAGGACCTAAAATGTGCCAAGGTATGCTGAAATTATCTGAGAAAACCTTAGAGGGGAAACTGAGACACAAAACAAGAAAAAATATGTGCTATGAATTTGCCAGTAAACTACTGGCCGAGATGGGCGAAGGATAAGGAAATCATGAATGGAACCAGATTGAGTCGCACACCCATCCTTTCGCACAACTCAAGGATTTCGCTTATGCCGTCCTTTGACATGTTGAACCCCTTACATCAACAAGCCACTGAGGTTTTGGTCGCTGCTCATCCGGCAGATTGCCAGCCCCACCACACATTGGGGCCACCCGCTTCTCCATGTGAATCTGACCACCGATCATCCACATCTTCGCGAAGGATGGATGCTCCTTCCGGATCTTTTTTGTGAATGGGAACAATGGATGTTGGATACGGTTGAAAGAATGCCTGGTGATTGAATTGTCAACATCTAGCTTCAAGTTGTATAATGTTTTATAAATACATGTTATAGATGTATCGATCAATTCTCTAGCACTTGCCAGCATATTTTGTACATTTGCCAAGTGATATCCTGAACAGAACCGGCACGCCAAATAACCAAATATCTTCCAAACACGCCAAGGCAAGCTCCTTCAAACCTTCCTCTGACAAGTGCAAGGCTTGCTGATAAAGACCTCACAAGGTGTTTGGACCCTGTGAGACAACACGGCAATCGCCCCGCTTACAAGCATAGACTGAGACCCAACCATGTAAAGGCTGTTTAAAGAGTGTCAAAGCTAGTCATCAATTGAAATAGTGTCTTGGGAGGATCCATGTTTGTGTTCATCACGTCTTCATGAGAAATGTAGATTCTATCGCAAGATTTGGTCCCTCATCCTCACTTTCCTCTGTTTTTTTCCATGTGTTCCCACAAGAAACAGCATTGATGTGTTACACCTGCCTTGCTCTCTTTCCAACTGCACCGATTGCATCCACACCTGTGATTCTATAAACGAGCTGAGGTTGATCTATCATGGATGGTCCCTCTTTAAGTCTTGCCGCAAGATCTTGCGGATTGCATGGCTTCTATTGAAAAGAACATATTGATGTTTTTGATAGACAGTCATATATAACAAATGGGATGTTTGCATTTTCTTGCACCATCGACAAAGAGACTTGTGGAGATCCTAAAATATCATTTCCTACAGCAGCATCTCTGATGATTGCGGCTCTACATACTTCGAGAGATATAAGAGACACATGAAACATTATGTTCAATTTCATAGCAGTCTGGTGAGAGCAAATCCTGCAAGCTTTATTTTTCCAAAGGTGCGCTACACATTGCGCACGCGATTGCTTTTTGTTGGAAAACAGAAAGAATTCACATTTGAGCAACATCCAAACGACCCTCTCGCAAGATGTCACAAATGGGTTCACATAATGAATTGAGATTTTGATCATCTCTGATACGAAACATTGGTATATAGTATATATCAAGCTAGAATAATCATATATACACATGTTTAACAATCCATCGGAAATATGATTCAACACCCAAGTCAAAGATATCTTTTAACAACCCAATCGTTCTCCCGCCTTGGGCGTGTTACATTGTTGACGTGCCTCGGGCGTGGACAAAAGTTGTCATTGGTCTTGTAGGCATGCCAAAAACGAATAGCATCCAGGTATGCCAAAAAAGGCAATGCAACTATAGCAACTTAGAAATGGATCAAGTCATAACAGGATATCACCGGTTCAAACGTGAAAGATGAACAAGCAGGATGCTGTTTTATTTTTGGGAATCCGGACTCGTGCAAGCAGCAAACGACTTCGCTGAATCTCATTGTTTTCACTCTCCAGCTTCACCTATGGGATCTGGCTGTCAAACGATATTTTTGGCTGCTGTCAATGCTTCAAGAATGGGAAAAACGCATGCAGATATCAAAAGTTATGATTCAAATATGATTCAAGCTATAGTATCTTCTTCTCATATAGAAATTGATGAACATCTACTTTTACTTACTGAAATACAATCTTGCTTTTTTGCGGCTTTTGGCTGGTTGCTCGTCTGAAAAGATCTTACCGGCCTATTCACCAAAACACTCAACTACTTTAAGGCACCTTGGACAATTCTATTTCTCGGTGCCACCTAGTCATGGTTGCTTCACTGGAATTCATTTGGAAAATGTTCCTCTCAATTTGAAGCGAAGTTGCCCTCGAATTTGGTTCCTTTACTGTTGCGCTCACCTTTCACCTTTCACCCATTTCAGGCACTGACGGCCGCCAAGTGAATGGCTTCAGACTCTTTGGAATGACTGAACGCTTCGGCCAAAATCCTGTCAGGATGTTGTGTGGTTTTTTTTTGGAAGCTTTTGGAGGATTTGAGAAATCTGATTATCTTAGCCAAAGAATCATCTCACAAGACCATTAGAAAAAATATAAAAAATAGTCCCCTGGAATTGTTGATGTGATGAAATAAATCCCTATTAAAATTTCATGTTTTTTTTCCAAAAGACCATGACTATCGAATGGTCTTTGGACCCAAAAAAAAAAATCTATCATCTGGATGAATCACGAAGCTGAATTCATCCTCTGGAGGATCCCCAAGTCGAGCTATACCTTTTGGGATTCAAGAACTGTCTGAAGGGTTTTTTCAAGCAAACAAGCATGGCAATTAGCCGTGGTAATGCATGGATGTTTTGTTTTACCGTGGTAATTACCCAAAAAAATGGGAGGCAGTTTTTGGAACAT
This sequence comes from Breviolum minutum Mf 1.05b.01, assembly GCA_000507305.1. Classification (NCBI taxonomy): domain Eukaryota; class Dinophyceae; order Suessiales; family Symbiodiniaceae; genus Breviolum; species Breviolum minutum. The sequence continues at coordinate 294,710 of DF239146.1, forward strand.
TAGTTTATGCACAAAAAAAACATCCAAATTGAGGGCTCAGTAGATGATTTTTCAACAGTATGGACAAACTTTTGTCTGGATGGCGAAAAAACTGGAATGTTGGGGTGGGAGATTTGATCCATGCATAGTTTCCATGGTATATGTCACCCTTAAACATCCTGGGATAACAGAAACGAAAAGGTACATTCAGTACGAACTGTGTTGTAAAACTAAGGTCATGTTTCGGCGTTTTAGGAGTCACACATGACAATTTTGGGTCGCAGCTACTGCACCAACTCTGGCAGAACATCCTTATCTCAACGTCACCAAACACGGTGACCATAGCTCCGTTTAAGGTCATGTTTGGAAAATATCATCCTTTGATCAGCGAGCATTTGAATGTGTTTGAGAAGTAGGGATTCTCCGAAAAAGACCCAAAGAAATGGCCAGCAATGGATCCGTTGGGGGGCCGGAGTGTGGGGGGTACCCTATATACTTCTGAGACACATCATAGTCAGGCCGGCACTTTGGTCATTGTATATAGTTTGCTTGGACACCACGTCGGTAATCAGGAATTGCACCTTCGTGCTGAAGCCACATCTCCTCGTAGCCACTTCTGCTTGGCAGCCTGGGATATTTGTTAGGAAAGATCGGAAGAGAAACAGAAACATCCAAAAAATGCTTCGAGTTTCCTTATACGACCCCTTAATCACTTCCTTCAACATTGTAACCTCTTCAAAAGGCAAAAAACAATACCCTGATTTTGTTCTAAATGCATATTCAACCCAATAATATTGTTGTTGCCAACATGGAAAGCCTCTAACAGTCTCCAACTGTGAAACCAAAAGACTCCAACCACCCGCTTTTTGCCCAACCCAACCAGAACAGTGTTCAAAATCCTTGTGTCATCCCATTTTGTTGTTTGACTGGGGATTCCTCAAAATTAATAGAATATGTAATTGTAAATATCATTTTTATATCAACATACACAGGAGATACAAAATGTAATGTTTCAATGTTTGCGCATCAAACTAATGTATGTATACAACAATGTATGTATACACCATCACAGACTCAGCAGGACCTTTGCTCAACTCAAACATTCCAAGGTGCCATGAGCCACAAGATCTCGGCATGTGGGCAGTAGGTCACTGCACGCTGCAGCACCTCACTGATGGCGGAGTAAAGGTAATTGGCAAAGAGTGGCACAGCCGAGTCTCTGGAGTCATAGTTTGTTGACATACATATAAATTCATAAATGTAATAAATATCATATCAATAGAGGTTTCAAGTTCCATTCAGTTCTTTATTCCACATCCCCCCCCTCTCTCACCTAAATAATTTGTTCAAACATGATATATTTCACATATTTACACATATTTCGGACACGTCCCACGGTCCAAGGGGATATCGAAAACTTCAATCCCCCCAAGATGCTGAACCATATTGCCGTTATCTTCCCATCTTCCCCCATCTTTCGGACTTCAGCTCCCGGGACGTTATCCAAGGACTCCGCGTTGCCGTACTTCGTCTCCAGCTCTGCCAGGCGGAGCCACAGGCCCTGTGGACCCATTGGGTCGCCCCGTTAACGACGTGGGAAAACCTTAAAAAATAGGCCGAAACATGGGCTTAACCAAGATGAAAAACAAAAAGGATCTGTAAGAAATTAAAAAAAACATGATCTCACGAAGTATATACCTTGTTACCCGTTCATGATGTTGATTGGTATAACAGGAATTCTATTCTATAAATTATTATAATAGCTATAATAACTATAAAAGCGTATTTTAATCACTATATGACTCGGTAGCACAACGCCCATAGATATTCAAGCAACTAGGATTTTGGTTTCTAGTCAGGTGTGTTGTGGTTTCATCATGTTTCATCTAGATCTAGTTTCAGTGAAACTGAGCCAACTCACGATTGTTTTCTTTTTTTTCGGGAAATTGCCATATATCTATCTGCATATGAGGTGTCGCCANTCATATATATATAAATTCCAGCAGCCAAATGGTGAATTATTGTGGTTTCTTACTTCATCTACTCTAAGAGGGACACAAACAACCATTTTATCAAATGGGATGATGTAGGATGGGATTCTAACCAGCAAAAATAGAAACTATGTGAGTCACTTTTCGTATATACTCCAAAGGCCTTCATCCATCTCTACTCAACTATAGGAGACATGACCTTAATATTCAAAAAACAACTGACAAACCATCGCGAATATCAACTGACCCAGCAATGAACATGTGTGAAAACATGTGAAAAATAAGTAAACCTCAGAAGGTTCCTCACAACATCATGTTTTCCCCACCTTCTTGCCCTTCAGATGCATCACCGCATTGTTGTAAATGGCCCGGGCTACCTTGGGTAACCATTGGCATCAGTGGAAATTTTAGGTTTCGGTTTCTGTCACAAATGTCTCCAGAGTGCTTCGAAATGAATGTTTTCTTTAACTATATCATCTCCTCCTATGCTAAGGCTTTCTGTTCTCAATTTGAGGAACCAACTTTCTATTGTCAACAATCGACAGGAATACTGCAATGTCTGCAAAATAATTTGGAAGCCTTGTCAGACTGCTACGACTTACACTACTGTTGATGCAGAAGAAATCCTGCACCGCCTGGGATGTATAAATCCCTATACATAATGGGATAAACTACCTATCAACTGGTGCAGGATTTCAGCTATCAACAGTATGTCTTGTATAGCTGCTTTCCACAACAGCAATTGGCATGGAGTTCAGCTGACCTCAATGGAGTTTCTGTTGATGGCTGCATCAGCATCCTGCGGCACAAGGGGGAATTTAGGAGGGGCTTGACATGAAAACAAAAAACATCAACAAGGATGCATCATGAAGGTGCTAAGAGACCAGAATTCAATCATTTGAGTGCAAAACAAAAATCTAACTTACCTGGTGGCCCGCAATTCCTCCCCCTTTTTCGCAACTGTGCCTGAATCCAATTCTGCTTCATGCCCTTCACATCCTCATCCACGCCGACCTCAGGGTTGATCCCTTGGAGCCGGGTCACATGGGTGACACATGGTTGAGCAGAGTTTGGAATCATCGGATTAGCTAGTTTTTTTTATAGTTTGAGATGCATGAAATCGATAACTATAAAGATGCATGCACACACTATCACACAGTAGCTATTACCATATCTTTATCTTTTCATCCGCATCTGTAAGCTGCCGCGATGATCAAAAATTAGCAACTAATCAAGATAATCAAAAATCACTACCACAGCCACCATGAAGAAAACACCCTTCCCCGAGCCTTGATTGTGACCTTAATGATTGCTTGACATGTCTTGATGAAGCCAGTCTTCTCTGCCTCGGTGCTGTGGAGTCAAGCAACATCACCAGCAACATCACGGTTGTCCTCGTCCTCATCAACGCTGCATCATAAGAACAACCATCCATGATAGCAACAACCATCATCAACAATAATACTCCTGAAGTAGTCGTTCAGTCATAAGTTATAAGTTATGCATAGCTTAACAATAGTAATCCTGAAGTAGTCGTTCAGGTGTCACTAAATAAGAATTCGCAGTGATTATCATACCCTCACCGCTGTTGAAGCTCCCACCCTCCGCACCTCTTCAGCCTGCTTCAGCCACATGTCGCGGTCCGGGGTCACGCCATTGGCGCCCAAGGAATCAATGGCACGGGTCAAAATCAGTTCCACCTTCCGAGGCAAAGGCCCAGTGGAAGTTGGATTTGAAGAAGGTATCATGTCAGGTAGCACGGGGTTTCTATGGAACACTAAATATAGTGGTTGGAAAATGACATATTGAATGCATGTGACAAAAAACATCATATGACATGTGACCTGGAGTCATCTGAAACACATGAAACACTGAACTCCGAAACAATACTGAAACTGTGTCTATTGAGTTTGGAGTTTGGTCAGGGACCCGTTAAAGGAATTGTTTGCTGAAACACTTCGGCGAAATGGCTGTCTATCTGACCATGTAGGCCACCTACGGTCACATTTCCCCACTGCTTCCCCGCGCCATCTTCTCATTGCCCTGCGTCTCTTCCAATTTTGCGGCCTGAATCCGTACACAACTTTGGGGTCGGATTGACGGATTGCATGGACGCCCTCCCTTTGACAAAATGAAAATATACACACAACAACGACTTGAAATGCAATGTGAGTATATGTATTTAAAAATATATATATATATATCTGCTATATAATATACGTAGAAGTACATGCACATTAAAGTTTATGAAAGAAAGATGTGTTGCTTCTTTTTCATCCTCAACCATCAAGTGGGTACCTCTGCAGTAATAAAGTGTGCCATGCAGGACATCTCAGGAAGGCTTTCTGTTGTGCGTGCATTCATGGGGATCTCCACCCTCTGACCCCGTAAGTAGTTTCGCACAAGAACACAGAGATTATACATTTAGGGTTCATTTTCATTTCTGGATCTATGCAGAGGCACCTTAATACTTCTGAAGACCCTTCTGAATTGACAATATTCTGCGTATTTCAATCTCTGACTCGTCCTTGGCTTGTAGAAAACTTTTGATACCATTCATCCAACATGGCGGTTGATATCATTCATCAACATCTAGCTTGTGGTTTCAACCCAGAAAAAACAGGTCCAATTGGAACATCTACCCAAGTGTGGCAAAAACAATAGCCTGTTAAGCATCTGAGTTCAAGACTGTCACCCAAATCACAGGACTTGTCCTGAGCAATCCACAAGATGATGCTGTTCACATCCTTGAAACTTGAAGGAGTAACTGAGTATGCACCGATACTATGATAGCTGATTCTGTAAAAAAAACCTTACAAAATGAAGCACCACAATGTGATTAATACAGCCAATACTTGCTTTAAACAGCACGTATGAAGTGTACATATGCCCTACATATAAGCTTCCCATTTCACCAAAAATGAAGCGCTGTCAGGCAACGGGATGTGCTTGCGCGCTTCGTTGAGGACTTTCTGAGCATCCTCACGGCTTCTCAATCAATGACCATGAATCACCTATATTGATCTATATTGCCTATAGCTGCCTATAAGCCTATAGCTGTCAACAATCTAAGGTAAAAATAATACAACGCATATCATACACCACTGAGACCCACTGCGAATCCACATGAACGGAACAAAATACCCAGGTGGAAAAAAATCATCATCAAAACACCCATCAATTGTTTGCTTCCCCTGAGCTTTTGCGGGAATGTTTTGTTTAAATTGCAAACAAGTTTGACACATTGCAACGGCTCAAGGCAACCAAAGCAACTGACCTCTATTTTGTCAAGGACTTGTTTAAGCTACTTGGAAATCTTAGGGATTCGATGAGGGCTCCCAATAGGATATGGATGGAAACACCCCTCATCCTCAGCTCCAAATTGCTGCCCAAAAAATATCACTGGGTTTTGCTTCAAAAAGTTTTACACTCCCTAAAACTAACATAGCACCTGAAAATAGGCACGGCCCCAAAAAGGAAACGATCGTATTCCAACCATCCATTGTCAGGTGCTATGTTAGGTTTAGGGAGTGTAAAGTTTAACCTTCATCTTGCTTGCTTGTCACTTCCCGGACCTTCTCAATTATCAAGTCACGGATTTGTCATCTTTTATCTTTCCGTTGAGTGGGAATCAGTCAAATGTTCGATCATTTCTTGATTGTTTGGTATATCAATTCACTAAATTCCAACAATAAACGGGGTATCCTATGGGATGCCAAACTGCGAAAAGGCCTTGATATTTTTTGTATATAAGCACTGCACCGGGAAAAACTATTTCCATTGACACGGCCATCAGCGATGAACGGCTGCAGGCTCACAGTATTCTGGGCCTTTCCAACACTTCCCCAACCCAAATCGATGTTTTTTTATGGGAAAAAATCCTGTTCTCCAAATTTCTACAAATCACCAGACCCAAAAAGCAAAGGCTCCTTGTAAGCTGAAAGTTTGGCCAATGCCAACCACATTTCCACCTCAGAAACTTTGGCGATTTTCCTCGAAAGGATTTTTCGACACACAGGACGCGTGGACCAACCAACCGGTAGACCAACCAAAACCAGGCTGGAATGGGGCTAGGATTGAACCATTCTGTAAAGGAAAGCAACATGCAAGTATATAATCAATAAAAGCTATACATGAAGAACATCCAGAAAGTACACAGATTCAATGTTGGTATCATTCTTCTTTTTTTTCGCAGCTTGCACCGACATGACATGACTTTCTCCGTAGTCTTTCTCCGACTAAAACTTACACGACTTTAAACACCTAATCTAGTATATAGTACTAGAACTGTAGAATCCCTAAAAAAATCTTTTAAAAAAAAATCTCTCCTAGGATATCCTTTTGGGACTAAATTTTTTGTAGCTCACCCAATTGTGGGCTGAAGGCTCGCTGAAATCTCAAGTCCCCGGGCAGAGTGTGGCACGCATTCGACAGCTCGGCTTAACATCACACGGGCTTCGGTCTCATCCTGCCGTTCGGTTAAAAAACCCATGGGGAAATTTTCCTGCAAGTTGATACATCCATTCATATATGGGTGTTTCCAAAAATAGGAAAACCCCCAAAATGGATGGTTTATAAGGGAAAACCAATTTTTTAATTGATGATTTGGGGTACCACTATTTTCGGAAACACCCCCGTGCGTGTCAACTTGAACTTGCAAGGATTTGCAAGGAACAATTAACTATCACCTAGATCTAGAGCTCCAAGATCGCAACTTTTGCAATTTGAAGATTGACATCTTCCAGCAAACCCACTGCAAGACCAGTTCTACTACAGACTTGATTTGACCTGGAGAAGCTTCTGATATCAACTGGTGTCATCTTCATCGACAGCACATGCCACCACCACCAACAGCAACAGCAATAAGCAACAACAACAACAACAACAACAACAACAACAACAACAACAAACAACAAACAACAGACAACAGACAACAGACAACAGACAACAGACAACAGACAACAGACAACAGACAACAGACAACAAACAACAAACAACAATGGTGCACCTCCAAACTCACTGCTTCCTTCCACAAACGAACAGAGTTTGGAATGAACTCCAAAGCCTGTCAAAGTCGGAACACCGAGCCGAGGGTGTCTTGCCATGGCATTACCTAATATATCACCCATGGTACAAAGACGGGTGGTGGGGGGGAATACCCAAAAAAAGAGATCACAAGACTACCTTCAAATTTCAGTAGGCACTATAAAGAAGAAAAGGTTTTCCTGGTTCTGCTCGTGACAAGTAGCTTAGGTTTGCAGGGTCTCAATCATATACAAATACAAACACCTTGTGAACATGTTCTGGTTGCCTCTTACAATCTGGAACCCTAAATATCCGTTGGTTTCCCGCTGACATAAACCAATTCCAGGTGAATTCTAGAGAGTTTCCCAGATTTTGGTGACATAACACACAGATCTTGTGTTTTTTCTGGAATTTTCCAGTGCCTTCCGGAGCACACGGCCCTTCGCTTGCAGGTCCTGCAGGTTGGGAGACGTATTTTCAAAAGGTCCCGATACGGCTGCTAACCTCTCCCCACACCAAATCATCCTTTTCCATGCAGAATAATGAATGATGATCAGAAGTCAAGAAGCTTTCATTTGTCAACATTTCATTCCGGTAAACTCACATAACAATCAATTGAACATCCACCTTTGGTATTAGTAGGTCTTAGATATCGTATTTCTTGGAACAAAAACAGGGAATATCATCAAGTCAAAGCTCGGTTCATGGGTCGCTCCGTCTCGCGGTTGGCGGCATCAATCCACAATCGCACGCTGTGCGGCAAGGACTTCACGGCCTACCCAAGCGGAGGGGTTGCCATGACTTTGGTGTCTGGCATGATATAAGTTACATGAAGTTATATACTATGATAATGAATGACATATATACTAGTACTGAGAACATCATGAGAACATTGGAATTTGGAATCATACGTATATACTTATGCTGACCAATCTTATAGTACGATGCATGATATAAACTGCCCTTTGGAAAACGCACCTGCACACCATGTACTGTCATCCTGGAATAGGATATGACATGCCACCTAGCAATATTTGCGTGCTTGAGGAAAAACAGAACGGGCATAGTGAGACCAGTCCAATAGAGGGAACAATTGGTCCCATCAATCAGAATGAGACCTGAGTCAGGTCTCAACTAGTCATCTTCTACTTTATAAGTTGTGGGATCATTTAATCATTTTCATCAATGTCTGTTTCCCCAACAATCTGCCATGGTTTCTGCAGCGTTTTGCCCACACGAACCGGGGCTTGCCCAACGTTGACGACACCACCAGCACCGATCCGCAGGCCTTCGCCAAGACAGCCTTTGCATTCGCCGGCTTCTCCAATCGTGCAGCCTCAAGCCACACATCCTGCAAAGCTAAACAATCGACGTTGGAAAATGCCTACACCATTCATTTGCAGGATTTTTTTTCTGCCGTGATCACACCTGAAACTTGACAAGCATTCAGTCTATCAAATTTGCAGAACAGATTCCCCTTCCGTGTCATTATCATTGTCTCAATCTCTGAAACCCTCCCATCCAGGAGGGTTTCCAAACAAATGTTGCCATGTGGCTCCTCGTTGTTAGGGCAATGCTTGCATCCTTGAGCGATCAGCTGCCGAGCGGATTGCACCTGTCAGATGACAACTACTTCCAAGTATCTAAACCTGCATACAATATACAATCACAGAACAGAAATTGTAGCACTCTTTATATATATATATATATATACTGTATATATTGGTGAAGATGTTCAATGTCAATAATTGGCCTTACCAGCAACCTCCTCCAAACGTGCCGCGGCAATCCAACCTCGGGGCGTGGGATTCCATTGATGGAATCATCATGGATTCCATTTTTTGGTCCTTTCAACAGAATCAAAATATGTCAAAAAAGTTGGAATCTTTCCGAAATAGAGATGAAAACAAACTGCCTGAAACCTCCAGCTAGCGAAAAGTGATAATGCATTAAGGGAAATTTAGGGATTGCAATGATCAGCAGTCAACATAGTTAAATCGGGTAGTATAATTCAAAGGGAGAAGTAGATTTCTAAAATCATGCTAGAGTTGGGAATCCTTTAGGATATCAATCAACAAATATCCAACCTGTGCCAATGTTATACCATTGTTTTGGACCCCACTGCAACTATGTGGATTGGTGCACTGTGCAACGCACAGGGAACTTGAGGATGCACATGGAGTGAAACATAAGCAAAACAGGCATTCATCCTAAACAAATGAAGCTCAAACATTAACTTTGTGTTGATGTTGTCGGATTTTTTTGGATCAACACTTATGGAAATCCAGTATGGTAACCTTTCAATGTCTCTTGGTTTTGGTTCTGACCTCTATGCATCCTCACCTTAAATACGCTTACAAATCCTTCCAGCCACACTTTTGGAGCTCCAATCATGTGCAAAATAATCATTGCAACTGGGAGCGAGGAGGAGCACGATACAAGTCAGCCATCCCAGCCATAATTGAATCTTTAGGTAGGTCTGGTAGCTAAATTGCCCATTTGAGCCGCAATAGTATCAATGAGTTTGTTGTTTTGAGATATTTAGCATCCCGTGGTTTTGTTCCTCCATCAGTGGCTGAAAACCTGCATTCACCAACCTCCTAAGTTTGGCGAATGCGGCGCAGTTGAGTCATGGATTCGACTCAACCAACTCGACTACCAGGCAACCAACAAATGTCGCCTACGGGCTGAGTTAGCCAACAACTCCCAAATCAAAACATAGAGAAGCTCCAAATTCTTGTCAACACATTCCACCAGCACATTTCTTCTGGCAGCAAACTCATGCCAAAGATTTGCCACGGAAGAGTGATGTGTTGTGAAGCAAGCTGAATTGGGCGCCCAATCAATGGTTCTATGTACACGAAGAGGGCCGGAATCAATCATGCTGTGGATGTTTTGTCCATCAGGGGTTCACAGATAGCAAAGCCTCGGAATGACATCAAGGGCATGTCCAAAGGATGTTTGACTAGTCACTAGTTCACATCTAATTAGTTTGTGGTTTCAGCCCAACTTTCAATTCTTCGTCAAATTGTCCATCTTTCGCAAGTAGAGGTGAAAATAAAGAATCTCTCCCTCCACCACCTAGATCCTAGAAGATGCTTCAACATCATTTTCCTTACAAAACCCAATCTGCAGAACATGCTCCGCTTTTCGTGATCAAACATGGGTGAATTCAAACATTTCACCAACCTGAAATTAGGATCTTTGTTGGGGAAAGTCCCTTTTTACAAAACTACCCTCTGTGGGTTTTTTGGGTACTTTTTTGCTCGCTTTTGCTGTCCTTCAGCCAGTTGTATCGCCACGGGAGTTCTCCTCTCGTGAAGTTTAACTGCTTCAAACTGCGCTGGCAGAGTAGCAGCTCCTCAAATCATCGGCAACGACATCTGTCGATCAAAAAAACGGAGAAATCAGGGCAATTCAAAACGTTCACTACTAGAGTGTTGAAGAATCCTGGGATCCCAAGAACAACACCCCAAAGAGGTGATGCACTAGAATTTCATTTCACGGGCTGCAAAGATCATGGCTGTTTGTTCAAACACACTGCTATTCTGCTTAGTTCTGCTGCTTGTTTCGAAAGCATCCCATTTTTCTTGCAACCCAATACACATCTGAAAGGCCTTTGGGGGAGTAAGATGGAGAACGCTGATGTTGAATTGGAAAAACAGAACAAATTGAAGCCACGTGTGTTTGGGGGAGCCAGAAAAACTGCAAGCTCCTCACTTTCGAAGTCTTGCAAGTGCCGTTCCGCTTGCGTCAACCAGGCCTGTCACACTGTACTCCGCGACATGGCCCAAACTGTATGATGCAATGCGACGCTTCCTTTCCAAATGTCGCGGATATTCAAACAAACAAACAAAACAAACCAAACCAAACCAAACCCAGTAAACCACCAAACAAGCAAACCAATTAAACCAACAAACAAACAAACAAACAAACAAACAAACAAACAAACAAACAAACTGAAAAGATCCTAA
>DF239147.1:0-75302 GCA_000507305.1 Breviolum minutum Mf 1.05b.01
CCCCCTAAAAACGGCCTTGTTAAGGATTTATTCAGCATCATTGGTCCTTAAGTTGGCTTTATTAGGTGGCCTTATTTCCGGGAGGAAACGTGGCAATTGGGGGTGGGCGCCTTACATTCCCATGAGACCAGTCTGGATTCTTATGGGCTTCCGTGTCCGAGAAAAAAACGTTTTGATTATAACAACCCAGCATGGATAGGAATGGTATATTCAGTAGCATCCCTTGATAAAGAACAGATCAACCATGTCATCGAGGTATACCTATACCAGCGTTATAGAGCTGATTGGGCAAATATTAGTACAGTTTTGCAAGCTAGTTTGGTCAATTTAGCAACTCAGATCATACCCTCAAACAAGAAATTCCGCACTGATTCCATCACACTCTTGTTATACTGGAAAAATATGTTTTTCGGTTTCACATGTGCCCCCTCCAAAACTACTACTAAAATGTTTTATTCTCGAAACTCGTGCATGCAAAATAGGGGTCGGTCCCTTTGTAACGAAAATCCCACTTACTTTCCATTATACTGGCTGTTTGATAGGGATATTTTTAATGGTTGCTTATACCCACATAACTGGGCAATATAATTCTCTATACAATACCCTGAGGGCTTTTTCATTGCTCAATTTGGTTTCTTTCATCAACATTTCATCAACTCTTCAAACAAACTTTCCTGTTTTGCGGAACATCCGAGGATGGAAAACTTCCTTGTTTGCTTCTGACCTGCTGAATGAGTTCACCCTGAAACCTAAACAAATGTTTGTAAATCTTTTATTTTGATTTGCTTCAGGTGGTTGGAACCACAAAGCATATTCCCCAAATTGGGGGGTTTCATGGTGAGTTTCATCCCATGGGATCGACTCCGTAAGAAAATTCACCGAAAACTTCTCACAAATCCAAGTTTAAAGTGCCTTTAAAAATCAGGATTCCAACTCCCGAAAAACGAGTGACGACTTCCTCTCCTGCTCTGTTTCGGTCATATGGTAATTGTAGTTCGTAGCACACCATTCATGTGCGGATTTTCTATCCTCATATGTTTTTGTATTTGCTTACAGGCGCACAGGTGAAAGGAAGCTCGGAAGGCCAGCTGTTCGGCTGTACTCCAATAGCCCGCGTGTGCATACGGGCATTGTTCAATGGGGCACGTGGCAATGCGGTGTTGATGGCAGAATTCGTTACAGACAACCCAAATTCGGGAGTTTTTTTTTCGGACACTAGCCGTTGCCACCTTGAACAACAAAAAGCCACAGTGACGGGAGTTTTTTTTCGGACAAATCTTCAGTCTGGCTATCAAGCACCCCATCTCATTGTCAGAATCACCATATCCGATCACTCATTGAATTGAAGGGGCCAAGCGCTTGACCATGAATCGACGTCGCCAGAGATGATGATCAATCGACTGCCAAACTCGCTTCTCATCGGAGGTCTTTGCTTGAAACATATGACTTCGCCAGTCGTCCAACCTAGGAGATATTCTGTTTGGTGTTCAACCCTCACCTGGTTGCAAGGTCATTTAGTAGGGAAAATTGTTGGCGCAAGTACATTGTATTGTCCCTGTGGAGTAGCTGCGGCTCATCATTCTGCCTGCATCAGGCCCTGAGGCGTTTCTTCGCCAAAACCTTTTCCTCCCGGGCTTGGCGCTTGAGGTCTGCTCTTCGCTGGCGGACCCGTTTGTTGATTGAACATCTGATTTAGCAGGTTTAGAGGGCTTGTCTTCCAACCACTGTTTTCAGGGCACATTCGTTAGTTTTCGGGGGGGGGGGTACATCATTGAAGTTTATCAGCAAAAACTCAAGAACAAGGATGAAAAATGAAAGACAAGCCGCGGCTTCCTTTTGGGTCCCGTTTGTAACATGTTCAGGGGTTTTCGTTGTGAAACTTCGGGTGGGTGTAAGGACTTTGTCCGGTAGGATATCAACTTGAACACGTCCATGACCTCGATCTGAGTGTGGCCGCTGCTTGGAAGGGCAACGTCACTTTCGGCTCCTTAGGCCTGAGCGAAGCCACGCGCGACTGGGACTTGGATAACCTTTCGAATGGTTGATGTCAAAAAGGTGGGCCCCGAGCCTAGGTATAAATGGTGTATTAATGGCGCCCTTATGAATGGCCGAAAATAAATAGGTAATTGGAGTTATAACCCTGGCCTACTTATAAAGGGGTTGTAGCTAGATTTATAACTGATAGGGGCCCACCTTGAAGGAAGATGTTTTGTTGGTTGGATTCTTTGTTTAGGTCGACATAGACCTAGGTACTGTCTCAGCTAGCCCAGACCCTTTTCGGTGGGAGATGCTGGTTTCATCATGCAAGCTCCTGCCCTTTCTGCAAAGGGGCGTTGAATTATAGTTTTACCCCAGGAAACCTTACCTTCATCACCTTAGTTGTAGTGGAAATCAAGCAGGAATTTGCATCCAAGTATCCAACAGCTTTTGGGGGGCCCATTACTGTAGCTGGTAGCTTGGGTATGATCCAAGAGTACTTTGGCAGTTGGGCCCATAAATTGTTGATTTGCCTCCCCTGTGGCCACTCCCTAGAAGAGTTGAACAAAATGTCGGTTAATATGTTGGTTAATAAGTTCATAGGAACCAAGGGAATGGTATATTTACCTACTTGGATGGTTGCGGTACACGTACATGTATGAATCAAACATAGATTCGGAAACTCTCCCAGCCAGGTAGTCCTATAGGTTTCCGTTTCAATGTGGCCAGAACCAACATGTTTATAATCCAATCATGTGGGCAACCTCAATCCTATGCATAGAAGGGTGGTCCTTACTATCCCATGACTTAAGGTTACCCTAAACCCCAGGATCGACTCAAAGGTATAAAGGCTACATTTAAACCAATGGATTGGCCAAGTAAATATCCAACATCTTCTTCTGCCCTGTTTCCAAAAATACGGGTGTGAAACACCCCAAAAGGGATGGTTGATTTTCCGGGAAAACCCTTTTTTGGAATGGATGATTTGGGGGGTAGCCATCCCATATTTTTGGAAATGCCCTTGACTTGTTTGTTACAGCTCTGAGGAGTAGAACTTCAATGGACCTGGAAGGCTACCATAGGCCTGGCCAACTGTGGATCCAAGCACCAATGGCTACGCCAAAAAACACCAGCAACAGCTGGCCAACACTACAACTCATAGTGGATTCCATGAAAGTTACCCTTCCTCCCATAATCATGGAAGTGGAAAACCCACCCTAAATGAAACGAAAGCAATATTGGAGGGACCCAGATTTCCACTTCCATGATTGTGGGAGAAAGGGTGCGTGTTTAGGTCCCAAGCAGTAAAACAATATAGTGATTCGATTCAAATTCCCACTGCGTTGCCCAGTAGGTTTTCTCTTGCACTATTTGGACCCATCCGTTTTCTGTGGACAATTCCCTTGGTGCGTAGAATCATCAACATGCTCAGGTACCTAAAATGGAGGTGCTCACCATGTAAGTAGTCCTATAAGGGAAACCTGATCCCCAAAACAGCCTTACAAGGTAGTACCTCCATTTTTTGTACCTGAAACTTTTGGTGATAGAATGGGGTTGGTCAACCCTTCCTTATCTTCCTTTGCTTCTCGTAATTCGGTCGCTTGCTATGAACCACCCTCACTGTCCGCTGGGATTGTTGACTGGGATCATTTAGTAATCAGGAAACATAACCATCCTGAACATTCAACCTGGAACTCAACAAAAACCAAGAAAAAGAATAGTCTTACTGAAATTTTGTTGACGAACAAAAAACCTTATCTTATAAAATGGCCGTCGACTTTACAGAAAACAAAACACAATCAACAAAAGACTCGTGGACTTCGAATTCCAGGGACATCCTTTTTAATGTACATTTTTTAGGCGACCGGGAATCAACATATTTGTACCAGGGTCAATCAACTCCTTATATTTTGGGGGATTAACTCATCCCACCTTTTTAATGATGGAAAAGTCTTTTAAGGGGCATGTAAAAACACCCACACTTCGGTGGATTTGTGACCCCCCCCCCCCTCCTGAGCTCGGTAGGGAATGAGGGAATGAAGCTCGGTAGGTTGTGATGGTGGGAATTCGTTGCCTCATTCTCTAAGAAACGACAGCCTGAAATATTTGAAAGCTTTTTAGTGCCTGTTCATATTTTCATGGCGACAGTCAACCTACACTCCCCCCCCCGCGGGCCACGTACCCCCAGAAAGAAGGGTTTAAATAGCCGGCCTTTAAGGGAATGGTTATTTGTTATATAGCTTCAGGATTTTCCATTTCCGTGCCCCAAAAAAAAGTTGGTCCCCACAAATTCCACCAAGGTAAAGGCCGAAAAACCACCCACCAATCCCCCAAGAATTTTTCTCCGCTGGAAAGTCGTCGGCGCCTGTGAACTTTGACCTGTCACGGCCCGGTTCGTGTGGCGGTGTTTTGGGGTGCAGATTTTCGGCCTCCCCCTTCAGGTGCGCATTGAAGATAGACAAACTCCTAGGAAATCACCCTGTTCCTCCTAAAACTGGGAGGTTTAAAGCTTCCCTTTTCTTTTGAGAATCTTTTGTGAACACTAGGGGAAAAAAGAAAAGGAAACCCATGCGAATCTATGATCAACTGGATGGTGGATCAGATTTTAGTGTTTTTAGGATTCTTATCACCCCGGAAAAGTGAAATTGGACTCTTATTGCCTTCCCTAAAACTAACAGCGTTGGACCCCTGAACATCGGCGATTTTCGCAAAAAGAAAGCTGTCTTCCAACCATCTATTTTCGGGTGCGAGCTGTTAGTTTCAAGGAGGGTATGTCAGTTCCCTGGAGGGTACACCCCGGGACAAAAAACATCTCAAAGTTGCTTAATCCGCCAATATGTGTGTTTCCGTGTACAAATGCTCGCAACCAATTCACAGACCCTAAAAGGATGGGCCTAGTAAGATCCAATCCAAATGGTATATCAATACGTAGTACCCTTTCTCCCGTAATCATGGTTCACGTAGATATACCATTTGGAAGAGTCATATTGGGATCATATGGGAATACGAAAGGATGCTACATCTTATGGAATCATCATAGGGTCCCTTTCCCAATTCTTCCAAATGAGTGCATCTTTCATGGTCCAGCGAAAATGACCGCATTTGAAAGGTAATATTGGAGATACCCCCCCCCCATTTTTTACTGAATCATGACTATGGGAGGAATGGTAATTGATCCCATAATCATGAACCATCCAGTTTATGTTGCTGAGCAGTGGAAATGATGTGCTTGGATAGTAAAAATCTGCAACACTTGAGAGGACCCATAGGAGCCATGACAAAACTCAACCATGCATGTGCCCTGGAAGTCCGTGGCCACCATTTTTGATAGGTTGGTTTCCGAACCACCATTCTTTTAGTAGGGGCTTATCATCATCCAAAAAAAGAACTCCATATTTGAAATAGTGGTTGAATTCCAGGGTGTAGGTATACCTATACTACCAGTCACATGGATCTTAAAGGGGGAGATGTACTGCTGACCATCCCAGCATAAAGTCAAGTCAGCTGCACCATACATACTTTGAACCTCAATGGGGGCCGAAACGTCTGGGGTTGTGACGAGAGAAATTCGAGTTAAACAAGCATTGGTCGATTGTTGAAATGGTTGGTAATTGACAAAAACAAACAAACAAACAAACAAACAAACAAACAAACAAACAAACAAACAAACAAACAAACAAACAAACAAACAAACAAACAAACAAACAAACAAACAAACAAACCAACAACAAACAAACAAACAAACAAACAAACAAACACACAAGCAAATAATAAACAACTAATCCGTTCGAAATTGATCAACTGACTATCACAAAAAAAACCACAACTCCTGGACACATTTCGAATCTCCACAATCTGCATCTTTTTGGGCCAAAAAATATCTCCATCTCAGACAGTTGGTCCATGAAGTTGGAAAGGTCCAATATATGGAGGAGTTCATTGTCCCAGGTCCACTCAAGTGGAGCTGATGGAATCCTGTTGGATGGTTCCGAAATCCCAAGGCCAACCACCTGGGATTTTGTTAAAAACCCTCATAAGTAAATGGGATACTTAAAAACCATATCAACTGGTGCAGGATTTTGTCCATCAACTGGTATTTACCTACATTTTTTTAGTAGTTTAGAGGGGAATTAAAGTAAATACAACCTACATTGAAGTGTTTGGGCATGTGAGGGGTGCACAAAAGAGATCTTGTTGTTTTGCCAAACAAACAAGGAAGAATACTTCTATTGTGGCAAAAAATGCACAAGAGTTGTTTAAGCCCGACTCACTTATAATCTCCATGCTTCTTACCGAACATCAAGGGGTGGCTTCTAGCATGACTCACGTGACTCATATTTTTCTTTGGAGTTAAATGATGGAACACGCAGACTTTCTACACCTGGCTCTTCCGCCAGTTGTTACCCCGAAACTAACATCAAAAGCACCTGGAAAATAATGCTTGGAAGACAAACGATGTGTTTTTGGGATACGGCCAATTTTCATGGGCAAAACGGCAAACTCGCTTGTAGTTCTAGGGTGGCCACCATTTTGGCGGTCCGAAAAAAGAAATCTTTAAAATTCCTTCAGCCCAAAGAATTTGAGTCTTTTGACATGAGAAGTTGGACGTCAGATTTTTTGGGATTGAACAAAATCTAATGGGAATCTAAGGGGCTTACCCCCAATGCCAACCCCTCCAAGAAATCAGGCCTTATGAAGGGGTTATTAACCATCATGGTCCCTTAATAATCCCTTAAAAAAGGCCTTATTTTCTGGAAGGGGTGGCATTGGGGGGCGCCCTTTGATTCCTATGAAAATCTGAGAAACACACATCTTGGTGGACATGCTGAAAGGCTAAGAAGAAGATTGCTTGAATTTGGAGTTGGAGGGGAGAACACACAAAAAAATCAAAATCTTTCCTTCAGCAACCAACATGTGTAACTTGAAAGACGTTTTTTTTTCTAACAGCGCTTCAGAACCTGCTTTCAGGAACGTTTTTTGGGAGAACCTCAGAACAAAACAAATAAAGTACTGTAAGCAGTTTGTAGATCATAGGATTTTTGCTACCCCTCTGAAATTCAAGATAGACACCCAAACTAGCCATGTTAATGTTTTGAAAGGAGATACCTTTTGGGAAAGGATGTGATTTTAAGGCAACTTACTTGGGAATTGAAAGCCAAAATCCGTCACAAATGTGTTAGACATTTTTTTGGAGGATGGTCACACTCCCTCAAACTAACATAACAACACAACTCAAAATGGATGATTGGAATACGATCGTTTCTTTTTCGAATGGCCCATTTTCAGGGGCAAGGCTGTTATTTTTAAGGGAGGTTAAACCCCGATCCTTTTTTTCGGCAGAAACACTCGATGATTTTGGGTGTCATAGATGAAATGTGCCTACCATAAGATCCAAAAGAATCATTGGAGCTTCCTTATAGAGGGGTTTAACTCTGCAAAAGCAGCTTAGCAGGGTTCTGGGATTTCCAAACCACCAGTTTTGAGATCCCATGATTCTTAGGGTAAGAAAAACGTGATGTTCCGGTGATGCCTTTCCCATCCTCTAAGGTCACGACGGAGGTGTTCGCTCTCCTCAGACAATGGTTGAATTGAAGCATGAGCACAAAAATGTATCAGAAGCTACGCTTGCTGGTGTATCCCGTATACACACATGGGTGGTAGTAGTTTTGTTGACGTGGCATGCATTAATGTATGTATGTGTGAAGTACATATACACAATGATAAACTATCATATATACACATGCAGCCACATGCAAGAATCTTTTTTGACACATGTGTGTCTATGTATATGTATATGTACGTACCTTACATGTTTGCCTGGGTATGCTTCACACGTCTCCCTTTCCTTAATATCTCACTCACTTCCGTGACAATGCATCATACCGGTTGGTAAATAGGGATCCGGGATCCTTATAATTGCATAACTGCGTAGTATAATCCCACTCTTACAGCAAATAACCAGGGTCTACTGGTCACTGCTCACTTCGCAAATCATATATCAACTGGATGTGATACCACGAATCTGGTGGCAAGTCTTGTGGGATGCGTAATGTTTGCTTTCCAGTTTCCCGCCGTAGATGTGCGCTGTGGTGAATCTGTATCTTCACTAAAGGAAGCTCATCTTCCATAAACCTCCCAGTTTCATCAAACAAAACTGTCAACAAAAACGCCGGTCACAAAAGCTATCACCTTTTTTTTGTAGGGTTCATCTATATCTCCATTCCCACTAAGACATTGAGGTCAATTTACAACTCAAAACACCCAAGGTCAAAAACACCAAAAAAGGAAACTAAGGTCAAACACAACTCAAAGAAACTAAGGTCCCCAAAAAACAAATCCTAAGCTTTGCCAAACATAAACAACCTTCCGACCACGACTTGGACGATTCCCCACCGTCGTTAGTGAAGGAGCTGATAAGCCATTTATAACTATACTAACCCTAGAGGACTTACTAACCACTGCCGTGGGCCAACTACTATACAAGTCATGGGATGATCCTCCAAGCAAAGGTCTCTGATTCCAAGTCACTGAAAGAAATTGTCCCCGTATAACCCCCCCCCCCCGGTTGGCGGTTGGCACGCGCCCCGGTTGGAGGGGCAACCGTTGCCCGGTTTCGGGCCGAGACTGAGTTGTGGGTGTGATGTCGGAGCTAGCTGAGATTCAGGTACTGGGATGTGATCTGACCATCACCAACCTGAATTTTTCTACAAAATTTGGGTGATTGATATGTGATGATCCTGAGGGGGGCAGTTTTAAGTTACCAATTCAAAAACAAGATTCTTTCGGCCAGTTTTTGTTGTGTGACATCACAATAAATTTGCCCAAATGGGATGCCAGTTGCCCTGATAATGTTGATTCATTTCAGTGGAATGAAATATGTTCGCCAGTTATCAGACCCTTGAAGTCCAACTGACCACCCATTGTTTTGTTAAAACCTTGGGGATTACGAGTCCTACCATTTTTTTAAAGTAGTCCGACTCTTATCATCATCCAAAAGGTTCACTATCCTTTTTCTTACTAGTGGCAATGACTTCAAGGCTATCTGCCTATATGTGCAATTTCCAACATCCTAGTAGTTCCCATGCATGGATTTTTGCATAATGCATCATACCAGTAGGTTGTTGCATCTTGCTCGGCAAACTGCCTTTTTATAATTCCTAGACGTGAATATTTCCGGCATTCTGGGGGGGATTCCCTGATCCTACACCACCACCATGTGGGGTGACTACGATTTGTCTAGATCTTGGTAATGCCTCGAACCAATAATCAAATACCATCTGGTAATCTAACATAGCTGGCTGGAAAAGCCCCATTTTCAATAGGGAATACATCTTCAAAAGGTTCATGTTCTATTGTCATGTTAGTTCACCAGAGGGTATTGGACACAAAAATGAGTTGAAGTTTAATTCCTCGGACCCTTTCATTTTTCATTCTTCCATTGATCAAATCATATCCCATGACGGATCCATGGGACGATTGTATATTTACTCACATGACTGGTGGATTTTTTATGGTAAATGTAAAGGTAAATATACCAGTCCCATCGATCCTATAGGTATTGGATGACTGTTACCATGCCCGAAAAAAAAATAACCGCAAGCTTTGAGATAGGTTTGGGATTCCCAGCCCCCAAAAACCAAACTTCGAAAAGTCCTTTCCACAAATCAGCAGGTAAGGATTTGCTATCAAGCAATTTGCAAAACAAAACATCACACTAAATTACCAATCTCCGTGCTTTATTTTTTCAAAAACGTTCAATCAAAATCAAGTATATGATCACTCACCTGAAGTTTAACATAGCCCCTTTAAAGATACCATCCCAAAAGGAAAGTAGTCTTCTAACCATCATTTTTCAGGTGCTATGTCAAACTTCGGGGGTGTAATTGGTGGTTTGGGGCCCGGGTGGTTTGGATCGCCTAAAATAGTCTTATGAATCCGGGATTGTTATGGTTTGGGGTACCCCTGTAGAATCCCAAAACCACCAAGCCAAACCCCTGGTAAACTAACAGCTCGCTTGCTGGAGTATCCCCATTTGCGCTAGAAAATACATCTTCAATCCGGGTCGATTTTCCAGCCAGCGATGTCATGTTAGTTTACGGAAGCGCAAACCATTTGCAAGATGATCGATCAATCCTTCATTAAAACCCACCGGAATTCAGGTACCATGGCCAAAGGCAACACTAAGGTCCAATAAAAACGACTACAAGTTTCACTCTTAGTGTCTGAAGCATTCCGCACAATTCGGGACGCAACTCATAGGCTGATAGAATCATTCTGTTGATGGTTCAGAAATCCGGCGAGAAAACCACCTGCATGGGATGTATAAAACCCTATAAATAATGGGATGAACGGATAAACTACCAAGCTCAACTGGTTAGCCGGATTTCTTCCATCAACAGTAGGAGTCCAAATTGAACGATTCCTGAGATTTGCTATGAAGTTAAAGCTGGTCATACCATCTTCTGGCAAAAGTAGCGTACTCTAAGGATCATTGGACCCTCCAATGGAAGGGATTAACATGTTTTGAATCTATTTTCCCTGGAGGTGTACATAGGTCCTTCTATCATGCAGTTTTGACCTCCCATGATTCCCCGATTTCCAAACCCGGGGCTTCCAACTTCGTAGACGACGACTTGTGAACGGTCGGCGGGACCGTGGGAACGTTTTTTCTCCAACTCGTGCCCGCAGCATCTTGATGACCCCAACTTCAAATCACTGCATGCAGCCTTCCATTTCAATCCCACTCAGAGGATCAACAACATTCACTTTTAACCGACGAGTTTTGGCACCCCGAATTCCCATAAGATCCATTCGTATGGGTACAAACAGGTTTAATTTTAAGTGAGTTACATGAACAAAAGCCCACCAAATTCAAAGAGGCTAAGGGTATAAGGGACGACCAAAGATTTGCCAAGTATTATAATTAATTGTACCTACATTTTAAATCCTGGCTTTGAACACTGGTGAACACTTGATTAGTAAAGGTTTTAATTTTGAATCTGGTTCCTTTCAACCAAATGAATGATTATTTTTTCGCTCTGTTGCAGGGTTTTGAGAACCCCCAACCTATATATACATTTGAATTTACCATGCAAAAATCAACCATTATTCTATGAATCAGCCGGGATCTCAAAGTCACTGGTGGCTTGGAGACCTCTCTTGTTTGGAGGGTCCCAGCTGATTGTTAGGGCATACATTGGATCCAAAAAGTGTTTTGTTAAAAAGGCACCCTACAAAAAAGCTGGCAACCAAAAACCAATCAGTCTTGATCAACCAGCAGGGGCCCTGTGCGAGACGGCTAGTATGTTCAAAAGAAAAAAAACTGACATGTTAGATGCCCAACAAGGTGGGCCCTTACTAGTTAGTAATGGAGTTATAACCCCTATAAATAGCCTTACAAATGGGGTAACTGGGGTTATAACCTCTATAAACGGAGTTATACAACTACGTATAATTGGTAGGGGCCCACCTGGTAGTATTGGGATGTTTTTTGAAAGGTCATGCCTTTAAAACTGTGGCGTCATTTTGGGTATCTATATTCAACTTCAGGCTGGTATGTACTCCCAAATCTAAATGTACAAAATTCCCTGGAAGTCCAAACCGCCTTTGTTGTTGAAATGTTGGGGATTACGAGCCCTAGCATTTTTTCAAGTCTACGAGTCTACAAGTCCGCTTGGTGCAAAGAATGAAGCAAAAATATCCACAAGTTGTAGAAAACACTTTTACACTCCCCAAAACTAACATGGCCCCTGAAAATGGATGGTTGGAAGACTACTTTCCTTTTGGGTCCCGGCCTATTTTCAGGGGATATGTTAGTTTCAGGGAGGCTATGTTTTCCGACAAAATACCCACTATCGGATTTCTTTACCCTAAGAATCATGTGACCTCAAAACCGTAATATATTTCCAGGACCCAAAAACATTCAAAAGCACCCCCTGCAAGACAGGTTCAAACTCACTCACTCCTCCATTGGAGGATGTTCATTTTGAACCTTACTTAGGGTAAGGTGATGCTAACAACATCACACACGGAAACGGGAAAAACATGAACATATTGGAGACATCTCCTTAAGTTTACATTTCAGATTGAGGTGAGGGAAATAATCGGAAGACTGGCAGCAAAAATGTATCGAATTCCGTCGACACAGTTGCCATCCAAAAGAAAAAGGTTGGAACAAATTTGGTATCGTGGTGTGTAGCCCCTTCCCAGAGCAAAACAAAAAATCCACAACTAGCAAGAGAGTGGGTTGTTCCTGCAGTTTTGTGCTTGGTTCACACCAAAAAGTAGATGCACAAAGGACGAAGCCGAATGTTTCTGGTAATCACAGTGGTTATCACGGGGGTGAAGATGTTGTTGTTGTTGTTGTTGTTGTTGTTGTTGTTGTTGTTGTTGTTGTTGTTGATGTTGTTGAGGTTGTTTTGGTCGGAACAATAGTAGGCCTCACAAACCCAAACGGAAAACCAAACAAGCTACTCAGTAAGTGAAAGAACTCACTTGGTCAACCTCCGAAATCACAGCAATTTATCAACTTGCACGTCTGCTGAGAAACAGACATGTCACCCATTTTTTTTTTCAACATACCGAGATCCATCACTTCGCATTAACAAAACACATCGAAACAAAACTTCACAGTAGATGGCCCAACTTTCATGTCAAATTGGTGTTTGATAATCCCATACTTAAATGCCAAGCAGTCTTGACGTGCCACTTTCACCAACTTCCGGTGGGTAAAAGTGTAGCTTTTTGTGAACCTGTACTGTCCCGAAAGCTTAAGGGTGGTTGATGAAACAGTTTCCAAGCCCGGTTCGCGATTTTGTGGTGGTTCATTTTCAAGTTCAACCGCCAACTGCCAACTCTCCGTGAAAAAAACATCGGGGGCAAAGTCAAGTGAACTACAACTCGTCGTCGCCTTATAGAATTCACCGAAAGATTCGATGGCAAATGCACCCACACAACACCAATGCACCGCCACGCTTGTCGCGTCGCGTCGCGGCAGCGCGCGAATCCTTCAGCAGAAACTGCACCAGCTGCTAAAGCCGCGCGAAAGTCTGAAAGTCCTGGGTATATTTTCTCTTGAACAAACAAGATGCTGTTTGAAACTGATGAGTTTTCCCTTTTCGATTTCTGAAGCTTCCAGATTTTCTTGCTTTTATATGAGTTGTTTTCCTTCATATTGGTTTTTTGTTTTGAAAAGATGACAATTTTCAGATTGCAGAAGAACTCCTAAGGTAAGGTATATGACCATGTTTTTTTTTAAAGCATTTGGAAAGTGGGTTTTTTGCTCGCTTTCAACCAAGTTGACATCACAAGTTCATCAACCCGGGACTCTCTGTTTTTTCTGGGTTTTCAAAGCCCAGGAAGATCTTACCAAAACCCCGTTCTACACCATCTTCCTAGGTTCAAGATATCACCCAAAAAAAAAGGGGGTGACATCTCTGAAGATGTGGAGGTGTCCATCTTTTGAGCGCACAGCCCTAAAGATGAAAAAAACCCTACCCACATCTCTTGCCCGGCATCTAAAGCGAAGACTGTACCGATGCCGGGTTCACAAAAGCCAGAGTTTGAAGCACGTTTCTTTTCAAAAAAAACAACGATGACCTCAGTTCAAAACAAGAAAGAGATGCAAAGCAATGGTTCTTAAAGGCATTTGTTGGAGGATTTCTGTCAGACTGGTATGTAAATTCCACAAGATATTGAAGGGGTGCATCCCAACGAACTGACATTCTCCCATGGGAAAGGATCATCTTCCCAGGTATACATCCAACTACTTTTTCAAGATCTTGAAAGACAACTAACATGGAACCTGCAAATGAATATCATCTTCGAAAACCTCCATTTTTGGGTTCAGTGATGTTAAGCTTTCAGGATTGTGATTGTATGTTTTATTTCATCCAAATGTTCATGCGAAATGTTCGTAAAAGCCGGGAAGGTTCTTCAGAACGACTCTGGTTTCCAAGCCCATAAAAAAGGCTTTTCACTGCCTGCCGCGGGGTCCGGGTCCTTCAAGGGATGATTTTTTCTCGCCAGCAGAATCACCCACACCGAGAAGTAGTCACGAGGCAAAAATCGGAAGAGTTTTTTAGCTCCTCATGGATCATGTACTGAACACGAAGCCGCCTTTCTGGTGGGAAACTGGGCAAAAGGAACTTTGCCAAATGTAAAGGGTATACAAATTGATACAACAAATGCTGCCTCCATTTACTGCGTTTTGAAAGTTTTTTGACATCAAACACCAATTTGGGTCATAGTTCACAAAAAAAAAACATGACAATTTTCAGTGTCAAAAAAAGCCACTCACATTGAAGGGGACAACGGGTCAAAATGAATTGACATAACAAAAATGAGGCAAATTCTTACAGCCACGAAAGACCAAATGACATGCGAATACCTCTGGATTGACCATCAATCTTCGATTCATCATCCGTAAGGCGCAAAATCCGATGGAAGCCGCAAGAGACAGACCACTGCATCCCAGGGCAAATGTTTTGAAGGGTTTCTTTCGGAGCCCAGGGCTTTTTCGATGATTTTTGTGCCAGAAATTTTGGCAAATTTTGTGTGTGGGCTTCTCAACAAAATCACCAGAAATCTAATGGAAAAACACCACAAAATCCATGGACAGCCTGAAAAAAATCCACATGAAATCCATCAAAATGAGTTCATTTGACCAAAGAAATCCTCGCATTGATGGAATGTGATGGATAGGTGCCATTGGGGGAGGCTGTTCAGATTAGTTTCGCTGGAAGTCCGTCAGCTACCATTTTAAACGTGGTGAATCTTCTGAATGATGATAAAAGTCGTATCCCTGAAAAATGGTAGGACTCGGAATCCCCAACATATAAAAGACTTGGATTTACTTAAGATGCTTGGAATTTTGAGGAAAAAAACATATAAGCAATCCCAAATGGTGGTGAAAAATAGTGATTTACAACGCTAAAAAATCTTTAATTTAAAAGAAACAAAGCACCAACAAAACAACTCCAAGGAAATGATGGCCAGTTGGACTTCCAGTGATTACTTGATTAGTTTGTAGTTCATCTAAACTCGAAACTTTTTGTCGCTCACCTTGAAACCTTTCAACCCTGGCAGGGTATTGTCTGGCCAAACGCTCCGTATCGTATCACGGCAAAGTGG
Organism: Breviolum minutum Mf 1.05b.01; assembly: GCA_000507305.1. NCBI lineage: Eukaryota > Dinophyceae > Suessiales > Symbiodiniaceae > Breviolum > Breviolum minutum. The sequence continues at coordinate 15,109 of DF239147.1, forward strand.
AGGGGTCCTCTTTTGAAAAAGAGTTTTTCTTCAGGATGTTTTTTTTGGAAGGAGAATTTCTGTGAATACCTGAATGTTCACTTCTTTTTGGTGCAAAAGAGGGCCCCCCAAATTTCTTCTCACTCAACCATTTCAGACCATGAAAATAGAAGTTAGTAAACGACATGTCCTTGTTTTACCAACACTCTAAACTCAATGTCTTTGCCAGCTGTATCTGTATTGGCCGAGTGATTGGTGTTTTTTCGTGTGCGCGTCAAATTGTCGGTATTTTTTGGACTTTTTTTTGGGGTTGGGGGGCCTTTGCCAGACTTAGACTTGCCCCCAAAGCCCCAAAGCATGAACGAGGTCAAGAGTGGTTCAGATGATGCAAACATGGAGGAATAGATGGTGAAGCGCTTCGATTGCTTGTATGTTTTTTTTCCTATACTTGGTGGTTAAGCCATACATATCATTACATGTCAAATTGGATCTTGCCATGATCTTGCCGCATGAAGAAACCATTATTTACAGTTACATCCTAAATTCAAGCCACATGTAAGTAGACATACTATATAGATTTCATGCATAGAGCATCTGAGATATGTCACTTTTTTCCCAACCAAAAACAAGGGCTTCATAAGGCCTGAAACCAAGGGAAACCAACAGTTCATGAGCCCGAAAAATCAGGCCGGCTATATCTAAGGCGATAGTTATAATGGGGGATCCTGGGGGGTAGTAGCCCAAAGCTCGCTTTTTTGCTTGTTCGGTGATTTGGAAAAAGTAAACAAATTACACCCGGGAAGCTTAACATGGAACCTGACAAGACACCCCTGGTAGAGGAAAATCATCTTCCAAACCATCATGTTCAGGTTCTATGTTAATCTTCGGGGGTGTATCCCAAATGGTGGTGAAACCATGGTGATGAATCCCATGGGATCGAATCCGTAAAAGAATCACTAACTAAACACATCCAAGTCAGAGTCGATAGTAATTTACTTAGTAAGTTCCATGTTGGGGTGACCCCCTTCACCGCCCCCGAAAAAACAAATCCAAGAAGTTAAACGCTGAACAACTTTCTCTGGACACTCTTGACCTAGAGGCTCTCTATAGTGCCTAATTGTTTGAATCATTGGTTTTCTAGCTTCTTCTCCGCCATGGCTTAGGGAAGAAAAGGTTGAACAGCAAAACATCTTCCGGATGGGCAAAATTTCCACAAGAGAAACATGAAAAAAAAAGTGAAAAACAATTAAGCAAACATGCAATTTGTTGTGGAAAACAACCGCATAATATAGACATGTTTACTGAAAAAAAACAGCAAGTCCAACTATCCAACTGCTTACTGCTCATATTGAAAAAACGTCATGTCATTTGCTCCCATTTTTTGACTTTTCCGACCTGCCACAGCGACTTCACGACATCTTCAGCGAAATCTGAGCTTGATGTATGCATCGCATTGTGTGTGTCAACATGTGAGCCACGGAAACGAAAAAAGTTAAATCCAAAAACTAACTACAAGTAGTTGGTGGCTTCAACTCATTTTTTGAAATACATTAGTCAAATGCAGTCAAATTGGATCATTTCCCCAGGGATCGGGGTGAACATGTATACACTCCCAGAAACTAACAGCAAAAGCCCCTGATAATAGGCAGTATCCCAAAAGGATTGGGGAATTTTTCATGGGCGAGCTGTTGCTAATCTTGATCAGTATGCCAACCATGACCATCACCAGGATTTTGTCTTTCTTTTTTGGGTACGCAGTGGGGTCACAAAATCCATCAGTTACACGAACCATTGAATCTGCTTGGTTCATGACGGAAATCCTTGTTTCATGGTTTATGAAAAGATGCCAATTGCAACAGAAGAGTACCGTAGAACCTCAACTAATGTGTAAATTACTGCAAATTGGTAGTTTCGCTTGGCAGTTTGGCATTCTAAGGGTACCCCCGAGTAACAATCCCTTTCATAAGGCGATCCCAGAAATCCAAACCACCAACCCACCCACTTACCATTAGGTGAGAATTTCATCCCACAAACTAAGTACTTCAACCAATCAAGTTGTTTCTTTCACTGCTCAAATTTCCAGTACTTGCAAAGATATCAAACCTCGAGGAGAAAAGGTAATTCATCTTCCAGAAATCCTTCTGTTCGGGGTCACTGCTCATGTTTTTTCCACGTTTGAGAGCTTGGAAAAAGACTAGGGTGACGGTTACCCAGACTTTTTGGCACAACATGTGTCTGTCCAGTGTTTCGTTTATCGAACGTGGCCTATCCAAACAAGGATCCTTGGTTAATATCTACCTGTAGTTGTTTTACTGTAAGATTTTTTCCCAAATCATGTGCTTCTTTGGAAAAGAACATCTTCCCCAAATTCATATCATGTGGGTCCAAACACCCAACACTGGTTCACAGCGGAGAATGAAGATCAATAAAGGTCCCTTAATAAAATAGGGATGATTACACCCCTCAAAGTTTCACATGGAACCTAAAAATGATGGTGGTCTCCAAAAGGAATTTCCTTTTCCAGGAATTTCAGGATCCATCTTAAACTTTAGAGGTGTATTTTCCCATTTCAAACTAGCGTTGAACGGCATGGCCCCGAACATATCATCCCTTACAACCCTGGATGACTTTGACTGGTTGGTGGTTGAACCAACCCGTCTGAAAAATATGATCGTCAAAATGGGTTCATCTTCCCCAAATAGGGATGAAAATAAAACATATTTGAAACCACCACCCAGTTGATTAATACGCCAAGCTCAGAATGGCTGAGAAGTTACGACCTGTCCACCGGTATCGCATGAGACGAGAGGCTGGGCCCTCATGGATTCGGTGTTGTGCGCACGGCGCGAAAGGAAAAATGGTTCAGAAAAGTCAACTGACTGGTGCTCCATCGAATCTACAACAGTTTTTTCGACTTGGAACATTGATTTGGAACATTGACTTGGAAATTTGATTTGGAAATTTGACTTGGAATATTAAGTTCCTAAAAAATGAAAACAAGATCATCCACAAGTTGTTTTTTGCATTCTTTATCTCATGAAGTTGCACCAAGCAGTGACCACAAAATCTAGACACACCGGGGCCAGTGCTGAAACCTTGAAAAATCTGCACACATTCAATGGAGGTTACCAGCCCCTTTTGAGCAAGAGATAAAGTTTACCCCACCGAAAACTAACATGGAACCTGAAAATGATGGTTTTTAATAGAAATCTCCTCTTCCAGGGCTTCATCTTCAGGTTCCATGTTAGTTTTCGGGGGTGTAGTCTTTGGACTTCCTAACATGCCGGATGTTTCTTTTCAGCACCAGCCCACTGGGGTGACGCCCTTGTCCTAAGGCCTACTCCGCCGCCTGCGCGGCCAGAAGTAAACCAGTTGTGCGGGTGGTTCATGAGATCGGCGCCCAAATCGTGTTGAAACAAGCTTCCAATGGTCTTGTCTGTGGTGATTTTGTTGTTGGCCCGAAGAATCAGTGGCCTTCCAAACGGTGTGTTGAACTGAACGATCTGTTGGCGCAGGGGAACGCGTGTGTTTGTTTCACCGTTCTTCGCAGCATTCGGCAAGCTGAGAGGTCGAACTTTGCCAATAAAACGAGGGAAAAACAACAAGTCTTAGATTTCAATGCTTTGCTGATGCTTGGAATTCAAGTTCCCTGAAAAAGATCCTACCTTAAGAATGGCGATGTTTCGAAAATGTCAAGTCTTATAATCCTTTTGTTCCCTTTCTGTTCCTCAAAATCCTTCAAAATTACTGTTTGCGTTGAGATAAAATTGAAGCATCAAATTTCATCTTCCCCCAAGGTGGGCATTTAATGATCCCTGCTATATTATTAACTTTTCTTGGTTGCCCTTTTTTGTTGGTTCCGCGAGAAACATATTGCGAGAGAAGCTTAAGTTGAACCAACAAAAGCACTAAGGGCACTAAGCATCATTTGACTCACCCCCCCCCCCCAACATTCGAGGGTGCGTGGGTGATGTTTTTTTTGCGAAAAATCAGTTCGACTTCCCCAAAAGGATCTGTTTCAGCAGCTTTTCCGTAAGGGAATGTTTTTGTTTCATGCATATGTTCCCTTACAATCATGGCTAGTGAGCCCCTCAATAAGGTGTTATTTCGAAAATGACCTCTCTGTTAAGAACCCATGCGTGTATTATGTTCAATGGTGTTTTTGTTCACCCTTTCTTTCCCGACTCTTTGGGGCGCAAACATCCAAACATCCAAACATCCGCAGAGTTGGTCCTCCGGTGTGGGACCCCACTTTTCCCTGAAGCAAAATTCCCATATTTCCCATGCAACCGGACACCACACTTGCTTGTCGTTGTACGAAGAAACACTTCTTGGTGGTCTAGCCAGTCAGTTCCACCCCAACAGCTGAAAGATCTCGTCAAACATCCTGAGATCTTGAGAGAATCCGGCACAGTGTTTCAGCAACGTTGGGTACCCGCATGTGTTCACACGCCATCCCTGCGTTTTGAAGAGGGTCCGGGATACGCAACACAAAAACCTGGATTTCACCAACTTTACCCACCTGGATTTGCCTGAAATAAAGCGGGAAATTCCATTGGGAAATTCCCCTTACTCTTTTAACCAAATCCGCTTGAAAAAAATCGCCACACTGTGACTTCCGCGATGAAATTCACTCCGATTTGTGCTATCAGTATCTATCAGCAAGTCAAAAAACCCTCCCAAATTGCAGGGCCAAGAGCAGCCTGTGGCATGCACTCACACACTGGGGAAACTGGAGCAGCATGTGTTCACACGCTTCAGCAGCACATTCAAGAATTGTGCTGCGCAAGGGAACAAATTCTAACAGACCTAAGTGCAGCCTTTTCATGGATAATGAAGGGCTTTTTATTCAAAAAAACAAAAAGGCCTTCAAATGAATGGTAAAGGAAGTATTTCAAAGTTTCATTCAATCACCTTTTCTTCCGAAGCATCTTTAAAACTTTCTGATTATAATCCATCTTTTTGCCCTTGCATCACTCCAGATATTGACTGCATTCTCCAGCAGCTCTTGCTCTAAAAACAACATGGTTGGTGTAACACCGAGCGTCAAACCCAGTGGTTCAACCAGTTGTCACTTGATTCGGTGTGGTCCCCAAACGTTGCCAATTTGTGTTTGGCCAGGAAGGAGGGAGGTAGCCCTTTGTACAGCTCTTGTTTTTGTTCATAAAGCCTCGCCACGTATTTAAAAAAAAACATATGAAAAGGTTCTGAATCTGAAGATGGTAATGAGGTTTTTCAGATGTCGATGGGTTTTGAATTTTTCATGTGCCAAAAACATGGGCCAATTCAATGGATACTCCTCAGAAATTGGAGTGCTACCCCAAAAAACCTGGTGGCTTTTATACTAAGAATCTAAGATAACCCCACTTCAAGGAACCTATAGTGGTAGATCCAAATCTCTTCTGTGAGTACCAGCTACCAGCTAGCATGGAAATCTGAGAAAAAACAACACAACCTGAGAATTTGAAGGCATACAAGGTACTACCTACCAGATATAAGTAGGGTTATAAGGGTTACAAACCCCAGTTACCGGGCACAAAAAAGGGGTTACTGTATAACTCGATATCTATACCTAGGCTCGGGGTCCACCTTGTATGGACCTTCGGTAAACCTGACCTTTTCAGATGTGGGGTTCTAAGGATCGGCACCAACAGCCGGATGTCTTCCATCAATAGCACCATGACAAGGTTCCCCCCTCCAGATTTTATATACCCCTGCGAGGAATAGTAAAAAAAATGGGCTAGTGAAGGGCATGATTCAGCTGCCACCTATTGAACATCACCCACGAAAAACGCATCGAATCAACTGTTTAAGTTCCATTATTCATGGCTAGTCAACCAACCCCCCATTAACCCCCTCAAGAATAAGGGTTTAATAAGGCCGCATTACTCGAAATCAATGGTTAATTAGCACTTAATGAGGCCTAGTACGTTAGGGGGGTAGGTTGACTGGCCATGACATTACTTGAACATCCTGGTACTTTGGGTCCTACTTAAACACTGGCTCACAGTGTATAGTGAAGGTCAATTTCTAGGTCTCAAACAATAGATTGCTGATGACTGCTTTCCTCAAAAACATGTCACCATGGATCCTGTTGGTTCAGCTTCAAAAGCACCAACTGCTACAACAAAACTACAATCAAAACTCGGGAGTTTCGTACCGCCAAAATGCCCTTTTTCTGCAAAGAAATGGTGCCCCGTTTTCCGTGGGAATCGTTTCTTTCGTTGGAAATTCCAATTTTTTCCCCTAAGAATCAGCTAGGATCAAACCCCCCAAGACTTGGATTTGCGACTGTTCGGTGGTTGGAAAAAGTCTGAAATATTTCCCAAATGGTGGTGAAAAATGGTGGTTTGCCATGGTCGGATCCATAAAAAATCACCAACAAAAAAGAATCCCATAGCATCCATGTATGCTATATTTACCCACCTTTACCACAAAAATCAACCAAATCTTCACTAAAAAATCCCATCAAACGGTGAGGCTTCAGAAAACACGACTGCAGAATGCTACCGTTCATGGCCGAATGCTTGCCAAACAGTGAGCCAAAAATGAAGAGCACCCGGTGATATGTGGCGTCACCCTTTCAGATGAACACGACGGTGGGCTTTCCGTATGCCTGGCAAATGGCCCAAAAAAAATTGCCTTACGGAATTTTGTTGTATGTAACTGAAGGTTCTAGTTCCACCAACCGACACAATACAACGGGCCTTCTAACTGTTGTAAGTGGATCTATTTTCAGCTACACACACTTACACATGGACTTAAGTAGCATTTACTGAGGACTCCATCTTCCTTCGAACTAAGGAGAGCTTCATGTCCTGAAAATGGATGAACCAGACCAGACTTCAAGACTTAATGATCATAGTTCGTTAAAGCCCTTCTCTATGAACCGCAAGGAAATCACACTGGGTTTCCACCGAAAACTGTTGACGGTTCAAAATCCCACTCACCATTGAGAAAATGGTTGACCTCTCATTTTTGCAGAATTTTGTTTCGAAGGCAATTCCAACAGACTAGCCCAAAATACACAAGATTTTCCAAACCATAAACAGCTGTTTATTTGAGTCAGGGTATGTTCCAGGGATATGTTGGAGCATTCTTAGATTGTTTCAAGTTTTTTTGTTTGCTTCAACGGATTTCTGAACCAAAAGTCGATCGGAAGGCAAGAATTTGGAACACGGTATGGGGCAATCATTTTTGTTTTGCAAAACCCCCTGGGAGTCGGAAATCAACAACACAGTCTCCACCAGCTTCCGGTTTTTCAACATACATCTAAGGGGGGTAGCTCCTTTGCTCGCTTCCCTTTTGTGGTTGGGGAATGTAGATATCCATATTTTGAAGCATTTACCCCAAGTGTCCAAAAAACAAATCCTAAACCTGAATTGTTGAGGCATTTCTGGTGGGAAATTCCCTACACCAAACGAGCATTTGAACAACGTGAAACATACCCTTACCTGACATTCCATGGGTCATCCTGATTGGTTCAGGTTCCAGGATCCTTATTTCAACAAGACTTTCAGGTAATTCCCTGACATAAGCCGTATCCACACAGCTTACATAGGTGAGGATTCCTCCATTTTAGGTACCTGAAATGTTTGGTGATTATTGGTTGTTAGTTGTTTAATAGGGATCCTTATTTCACGGCTTATGAAATAATCCGCTATATAACTGGGTAATATTTCATCCCTATACAGTGGGTTCACCCTCAACCCAGTCACAGGATTACATATATATATATATATTACATATAGATTTAGTAGGGAATCCCAAGCTAAACTTTCATTTGCCACTGGAATCCTTGGGGGGGGTAGATCCATCCCTATACAGCAAGTAACCAAGGTATTCCCTCACGACAGCCACACCTTGGCTCCTGCCCCACACCGTCGTCCAAACCTGGTCGTGAGGCCGAGGCCACGGGAGTGATTTCTCCGTCATCCGTCGTTCCGGTGAAAAAAACGGTAACCCATGACGGATCCATGGGACGAACGGTATATTTACCTACATCAAAACCCATAAACATCAACCGTTTTTCATGTAGGTAAATATCCAATCGTCCCATGGATCCTATATGGGAAATGGAATCATATTTCAGCAACCGAGATTTTCAATTGAAATAAGGAAACGTCCCGAAACCTTGGCTCCCTTTTGCTGGGGAAAATCGGTGGACCCGTTTGAGGTCGCGAGCTAATTTCACCCAGAAAGATGGATGGATGTACACATCCCAGATGCTCCCATGGGATTGGAATATGGAACCTCACATTTCTCTTAGAAAAAATATTCTAGTCCCATGGAGCATATGAGAATGATGTACAAATGAATCGAATCCTGTTGAAATGGATGTACAGATGGGATTTGTTTCTGGGATTTTGAGCAAAACTTAGGATGATCAAGGGTTTACTGGTTGGTGCAAACCACCCCTACCTTGTTGCCACCCTTTGCTCGGACCATTTCAGTAGGGAAATTTGCCATCCTTAAAGCTCGGTTGTGATCCTATTCCAGAAATTGAAAGCTTCCAAACAATATCCTTTTGGAAAAATACCTTATGACATTTATGACCAATACCAATAGCCATTTAAAAAAACAGACCCCAGGCTCATATGCTCCATGGGACTGGAATATGTACCCAGATTGTACCATAAATTTAAGCAACATAACATGTATACTATACCCTCCAGGGGATTAACATATCCCACCTGGGGAAAAGGAAAATCATCTTCAAAATGCACTTTTCAGGGGATATGTTAGTTCCCTGGAGGGTAAATATTCCAATCCCATGGTGCATCTGGGAAAAAAACCAGCGGCACATACATCCTCTGTCGAAAACCTTCTTGTCACATGGTGATTCCAGGGACTCCCAATAATGGTTGCCCCCTTTATGGTAAGCTTCCCATATCATTAAGGGATTCTGGACTTGGGAGTGGTAATGGGAATACTATGGAGGCCCAAGATTTCCCATATCCTTGACATGTCCATGAAAAATGGGACCCACCGTTTCCCGGATGCCTTGAATTAGAACTCCTTGGCATAGTGAAACGTTTTTTCGCGAAAACGACTCCTGGGAAAAACAGCCAGGCAAAGCGGCAATTTTTTCTGCTGGGAAAAGCAGCTTCAAAAAACCGGACCCCATAGGATTCAATGGGACTGGTATATTTACCTATACACATTTACCACATAGGTTATCTAGAAATTAGGATCCATGTGAATGTAAACCATAGGTTATCTAGGATCCATGTAGGGTATATTCACGGGATTATTTATATCCGACTGATTTACCATAAAAATCAAATACTTGCGTAGGTAAACATACCAGTCCCATTGATCCGATGGGATGGGGAAGTGCCAAGCGCAACAGCAATGGTCGAAGAAATTGGGGGAAGTTGTTTGACACAGCAAGGCTGGTTTTTGGAGTCAGTTTTCCCTTACCAAGGCGGGCCCTTGACAGTTATAAATGGAGTTACAACCCCTATAAGCAGGGTTATAACCCCAGTTACCCACTATTAAGGCCAGGGTTTCATTGCTCAGTTGGTAATCATACCATACATGGATCCATGATGGCCTAACAAACCTACTCTTGTCTTTTCTGCGTGGTAAGTTTTGTTACTTCATGTCACCCAGATGAATGGAATTGTGGGTCGAAATTTTACTTCCCCTGTCCCCCGGCCTTAACTGCTGAGTGAAAACCCTGGAAAAAAGTTTGCAAATCTTTTTTAGTTCTGGTTCATATTCAGTAGGGATTCCCATCTCCCAAAAAATTGGAAAAGTTCCACCATTCAGCAAGTATACAAGTTTAATTCCCCTTAACCCACCACCAAACTAGGAGTTTTGGAGAAGAAATCTGTCCCTTCTGTTGCAATGGTTCGGGGATTGACTCATCTAGATTCTAGATTCTAGATCCCTATATTTATATACCCTGGAAGTCCAAGTCGACTATTTTTAGAATGGATTTTCCACCAAAGACTATTGTTTTAGTAAGGCCTTTAATGGTGTTTGACTTCCAGGATATCAGCTGCTCTATGGAAGATATTTACCTACATTGGGTCCAAACACAAACACGTTTCTATTGGTCAATGTAGGTCAATACCAGCTTGTGTTGGCACATCTAACGAGTCTGTCAAATCCGTTTTTTTGCTAAAGGTGATTTCCAACGTTAACCACAATACACTTGATATTCAAGAGAATTTATATGTACTTCTTTCATATCTTCCATCAGAATCAGTGTTTGATTTGTACAGTTCAACTGCTCACACGTCTTGCCATCTTGCCCGCCTCATTTCTGGTTCGACCAGTGTTGCCTCAACCGCATGGGAGCGAACATGTTTGACGAAACATGCCGTTGCAAAAGAGCCGTTTTTTGGCACATGCATGTCCGAGAGCAGCGAAGTGGTGATTTTTTTGTTGGCGATAGATCAAGCAACACCAAAAAAGGGGTTGATGAAAGTCATCATCAGTTTAAGCCCTACTAAGGGGTGATAAATTTAGAAAAACATACAAGACAATATTAGCTGGCAAGTGCTTAACCCCCACCCAGTTGCTCATTTGCTCGTCATTTACTAGGGAAATGGCCATCTTTTGCTCAATTGCTCATCACTAAGCACCAGCCAGTTACACATGACACAAGGTTTTTTCTCTGGAAACTGGGTAACTTTAAAATCATCCCTAAGAATCGTGGGGACCTCAAGATTTAAAACTGCAAGATTTCATAATGTTTCAATATGTTTCAAGCAAGGCATTTGAGCTACTTTCAGCATCTTTCATCCTTGAGAGTACCCTCCCTGAAACTAACAGCGAGTTTACCCCTGAAAATGGAGTGTTGCACGACTACGTTCCTGTTGGGTCCCGGCTTACTTTCAGTTGCGAACTGTTCTTTTTGTAGAGGGTAACTTCAAAAATGTTGTCTTTTTCGTGTAGTTTTCCTTCCTCAGCATATTTGGAAACATGCCAGAAAAGCCAGGCGAAAGGGTGATGCATCATGTACCTGCAACTGGCTGGTAGAGTAGCTGGAAGTGAGCAATGTGAACCAAAGCCTGTGGTTGGTAAATAGGGATCCTTATAATGGCTTATTATACTATAATCATGATCCCTCTGTAACTGGGTAGTACAGTGCCCTACGAATAACAAAGTTGGTGGTTTCAACCCAACACAAAAATGCGCAAGTCAAATTGGGAATCATTCCTCCAAAGGTCAGAATAGAAATAGATCGTTTTTGAAACCACCTCCGGGCATGTGAATTCATGTGAAGCAGTTTGATCATGTCATACTTCACCAATGTTCAATGTACACTGAAAAACAAGGCCACAAAGTTTTGAAGGTCAAAACTCTCCGTCCCTAAGAACCCTGTTCCGAAACTCTCCCGGATCGCAACTGGCATGTGATTCACTCACCAAAAAACGGCAGTCATTTCACCCACCTTCCGAGACAAAAAACAAAAAAAATCTGTCGGCCATCATGTCAAAAAATGGTGGTGAACGTCTTGGATGATGGTGAAACCCTTACTTATTACTTGAAAAATGGTAGGACGACGGTAGGACTCAAAATTCCCAATCTAATATTAACCAAACATAGTGCCGGTTTCACTCGGACTTGCAGTCTTTCATGATAACTATATTTTAATTCACCTTCAATTCTTTAGGAAGGCGATTTTCTTGGAGGATTTTGGTTGTGACCGCTGATTCACCCTGAACAAGTGGCCGAAGTTTCCACCGAAAAATCTCGACTGGGCACGGAGAAGACCCTCTATCTGGTGGCCTTGGTGATTAGTAGGAATCTGGAGGTGATGGTTACGGCCGGATGTGCCAGGAATTTGGTAAATGGTTAACTAGTTGGTGGTTGAACCAACCCATCTGAAAAATATGAGTCAAAATAGGAATCTTCCCCAAGTAGGGATGAAAATTCCAAAAATATTTGAAACCACCACCTTGTTAATAACTGGATTGGAACCTACTTTTGAATGGGATATATTAGGGTTGCAACCCACTTACAAACCATTTACTAACTTCCTGAAACATCCATGGGGAGATGTGGTTTCCGAAATCTTGCGGAAATTGGTTTCCTAACTAACGGGGGGAAAGTGTACTTAGGGAAACCTACCATTTTTAATTTCGTAGGGAAGCAATGGGAAACAATAGAGAAGATTGGAGACGCCCCCTGGAAGAACCCCCATGATTACGTATATGATTCTGTATATTTCCTGATTCCGACCCAACCCTCCCCACTTCGACATTAGTTACCAACCTCTCCAATAAGGTGACCAAACAGACGTGTTTAAAAGACTGGGAAAAAATCGGCCAACTGGTGAACGCAAATTGCAGTCTAGTTGTATTTTGGGTTGTCCCCCATCCCAGTAACAGTCAGTATAGTTGAAGATAAAATGTAATGCCAACAAGACAATTTGATGATTGTGATGGGGAACTGGTGGTCACTATACTACTGGGAGGGGGGAGAACCCAAGTTACATTCGCGGAAAATCGCCCCATGGGATTTCCGTTGTCAACCAGCATGATTTCATGGGAAAGTCACCAGGATTCGCCACTGGGGCAGGTGGTTCCGAAGGTTCCGAATGCCTGTTCTACAGTAGGTTTGGAACCCCTAGTTGTAAATCAAATGAGATTGTTGACCCCAGTGAATCATAGTGAATCTTACTCAACCTTAGTTGTAATAGGGTATAACTGTATAACCAAGACTAAATCCACTTATAGGAGCTAGGGGGCCCGTTAGGCATGGATTTTCCTAAGTAATGATGGCTTTCTTGGGAAATCCCTATGATAGGCTCAACCCCCGACCAACGATTGCTTGAACAATTTCAGGGGTCATATGAAAGTTACCAACCTCAAAACACTGCCAGACTTAATTTTGGATTTGGCTATGGTTCAAAATTCGGATACCAAAGAGATTGAAAAATCAAAGCTGGTCCGACTTTGAGGACCTATATGTACATACATCCCTCATTAAAAAGAAACAGGCTCAAGTTCCTTCACCCTTCCATTGGAGGGTGTCCCTAAGCTGGTCAGATAAGGGTAAGGTGATGCTCACAACATCACAGATGGAAACCCTGATGTCCATTGGACCGTGTCCCTATGCTGATCCGATACGGGTTTCTTTATTATGAAACTACTCTTCTCCTTGAAAAAAACCAAGCGCTGGTTGATGCAAACCGCCAAAATGAGCTTCAACTAGACATGGTTTCTGAATGTCCCACAAAAGAAATCTTGGTTTGATCCATGGCTGGGGCCTCAGCCACTGAAATTGTTTCATTGGCTTGAAATCAGCCACCACTACAACGATTTTTTCTAATAAGTTCAGGCCAAGTGGGACGTTTCACCAAAAGATTGTCGATGTTGACGTCGCGGTTTTGCGTGACCAAGGCAACTGAGTGAATCAATTGTACATGGAGAATCGGCAAGTCAAGGTTGAAACATGGCCGGTCCTCACTTTTTTTTGATGCAACAACTGAAAGCGCTGCCTCCCAGGGTGGCGTGCCAAAAACAACTCTTGCGTTCAAACTCCCGACCGGTCATGAAAGAAGCAGTAGCTGCTGCGCAGCAGCACGTCCGATATGAGTGCCGATCATGGTGGTTATTGACATTGAAAGCCGTACTTGTCGCATTTGTGTGCCATAGTAAGGGTGCGGAAGGTATGAGCACAGGTAAAATTACCAACTTGCTTGGAGAATGCCACCACATCTCGCCCCAATCACAAAGCTTCCCGAAAAAGGATCCAGTGCACAAGGTACAAACTCATATATCTAAGATTGCGTCTTCTAAAGTAACAAAAAAGAATCGTGCTGCCGTCAAAGCTGTCGGCTTGCTCCAAAAAGTTGCCAAATCAGACTTTGGTGCATGTTCGGGATGCTCCCGGGATGGTACGAGTAGCAGTTCGCGTGTCCGATATTCGATTGAGGGGAAAAAAAACATATCCTGAGATGCGAAACCCTTCCCAGGATTCCAGTCCCGTAGTACTAAGCTATGGCATATTTACCTATACATTTACCTAGAGCTTCAAGAACCTCAAAAAAGTAGGCCCAGTGAAAAAAACCGGGGTTTTGGAAGAAGAACCGGGTTCTTCAAAACCCATATCTTATATATGGGTTTTGTACGGGTTAAATACGGGTTTTGTACTCTTTAAATACGGGTTCTGCACGGATGAAGCCCATCTTTTTGGGCAAAAACTGGGTTTTTCCTGAAAATTGAAGAAAAGCCGGGTTTTTGGAAAAAGACCTACAAATTCTTGGGTTTTTGAAGCTCTAGGTAGTTGATTTTATGGTGAATGTAGGGAAATATACCATACATTGATCCTATGTGAGTGGCAAATTGAATAGTTTAGGTTGGGATCCCCTTTTTCGCCTGAGACGTCATCCTGGTCGCCGCTATATAAAAATATCATGAATTAACCTGGCACCCTGGCACCCTGAACCATCTACGAATATCTACGAATTAGAATGGTGAAGTTCCGGTTGGATTCGACTCCGACTCCAAATTCTTACCATAAATGGTGAAGTTTCACCATTTCCATCTGGTAAAAAAAATGGTTGGTTTTAAGGTAAGAGGCAAGTATATTGAAAATTAAAAGGAAACTATGAAATCCCTGAAAATTACCATAGATTTTCTGCTTGTCTATCTTGTCTGATCCCCAACAAAAAATGGGTGGCATTTGATGATGTCACCATGATCCAGGAATGTTTCAACTTCACTGCACTTCTCCCAAGGTTCCACACAAGACAACGTTGAACATGTTGAAGGGAACCAGTTGAACAGGTGGAAATGGATACCTCAGACCACCACTTACAGGTAAGGGGGCAGAAATCCCTAGTTGTAAATGAGATATTATCTCACCCAAAAACACCCAGCAAGTTCATTTGGCCTACCCCTTTGCCCGCAAGATTGGGAATTCTTTACATGGATCATCTGAAAAAAAACCTATTGTTTTGTTTGGTTTTACTGGACTTCCTCCCGGGCTACAAATCGACCGTAACACAAATCACCTACCAGCTGTCATATGGTGCAACGTTTCTTTTGACCAACAACCCAACGACATCTGATCGTCAAGTTTGAGCTATGACTAAAAAAAACGAGTATATCCTCCCTGAAACTAACATATCCCATGAAAATGGATGGTTGGAAGACTAGTTTCCTTCTGGGAAAGCCCACTTTCAGGTGCTATGTTAGTTTCAGGGAGGGTACACTCCAGGATCAACCAACATCATAGTTGGCCTGAAAATCCACCTCATTTTGAAGGTATCTATCAAGATGTTCCATGGCTATGTGTAGTTTTCCCGGAGTGTGCATCCCACTGTACTAAGGGGCGATTTCAAAATACCCACAACATTCCCGCAATTAATGGTAGTTATAAATGAAGTAAAAAAACCCAACAAGTAGGGTTAAAACCCCAGTTAATTATCAATTTCAAAGGGTATTAAAACGAGTTATAACCCCACGTACAACTGGCTTTTGGGCCCACCTTGTAAAATCTAACCAACCCAGGTTTTAGTTTGCGGCTGAAATTGAAAAAAAAAAACGACAGAAACATCGTTCACCAAAACTCTCCTAAAAGTGACACGATAGTATGCCTGGCACGGGTTTCAGTTGGATTTGGACGCCGACTTCAAATCATTATCATGGAAAAATGCCTGTTTTACCACATGTTTAGGGCACCTTAGGCACCAAATCCAAGTGTCTAGACACACCCTCAAAAGTTCCAAGTTTTTCCTATACTTCACCATTTCCATCCATTTCAAAACCGCTCGTTTTTTGGATACCAAGCAGTAATATCACTGGAAGGCCAAGTTGCAACACCCCTCTAAATTGATCAGTGTTTTGAAGTAAGCATATAAAATCAAACAATTCCAGGGAACATATCCCATAGGATCCATGGGACTGGTATATTTACCGACTAGTTTATCATAAACATTAAGCAAATGTAGGAAAATATGTCAGTCCCATGGATCCTATGGGTAAAACTTTTTTGTTCATAAAGGGTGACTTCTAGGCTTCTGGAATAAACTCGTTGGGTTCTGCAAAATTGCTGTAATAGTGGATAATCAAGGCTTAAAACAGGTTCCCTTCATGAAAATAGATTGTTTGCCCACTGTGAACCAGGGCTTAGGCGTGCCCTAATAAATATAACTCGGTAGTATTATCCCCTATACTTGATGGCTAGTGGTTGTTAGTTACTAGCTAGTACGTTGGGTTATAACCATATTTAGGGGGACATATAAACCAACTTCCCGAAGTTAAAAATCATAGTTTAGTTACTAACCACTTGGAGGATCTTGGAGGATCATCCCATTTAGCAAGTGGTTAGTAACCATGGATAGGAACCGTCCCCTAAGCAAGGTTCTAGTTTTAAATGGCTCACAAAAGCCCAATAACCAACCACCTACCAAGTAGGGGCACATCCTCCAAGTAGGGCAGATTCCACCTTTTTTTGATTTTTTTGCTCGGGTCCCAAATCAAAACCCAGGTTTTTGCGATCTTTTGGAGGTTAGTATCCCGTTTGACGGCCCCCAAAAACGTCGTCCCAAAAACCTTTCATCCGAAGGCACGCCATCTGTGGGTTCACCTGTCCACCCATAGCCTGGAAGGTGATCATCCCAGGGTGATTTACATGCAGGACACCACCCCTAAAGGTTGGTTGGTGCCCAGTGGTGCCCATAGAAACATATTGAAAATTGAGGTTGGTGAACTTAAGGTTGGTTGGTTGATCCATTAAAAAACTCATAAGAACTCGACATCCAAAACACCTGGGGTTGTTTGGAGGAGTATTTGGGCCCAAAAAGAAAAACAGACACCGAAAGTCAGTTGGTATTTGGGTGTTTAGGGGGTATATTCAACCTATAATTAGCAATGTTCTTTACAGGAAAAAAAACAGTACTCATTTATAAGATCATGTAAGAACCATTTTATTCGACCTATTGGTACCCATATGCTCCATGTATGCAATATTTACCGATACGTCTTCCTTTTTTGCCAAATTTATGGTAAATGCGGGTAAAATAAAACATGCATAAAGCATCTGGGGTTTGCTTAGCCTGTACCAATTACATTTGACAATGATTTAGTCTTAAACATGGCATCTTGATAGGAATCCGCTGCTCGCGAAATTGCACAATAACTATAATAAATCAACACTTTGTGACTGCGATGTGTTAGGCTTGCACAGAAATTTAATTTTAATCCCATAGGATCAATGCACGGTATATTTACCTACATGCGGTCCCAAATGTGACAAAATATACCATAAGCGTGCGACGAAAAAACCCTCTTATTTTCCATTATGATCGTCATCTAACTGGGTAGTATTACATCCCCTACATACCCCAAACAACTTGTTTTTTTTCATGGCTCACGTGGATCCTATCAAAATTGGAAAGCCATCAAAAACCGTGATTTAAAATGACGCTGAAAAGACCTTTTAACATCTTTTAACCATATATTATGGCTAATCAACTAACCCCCACCCAACTTACCCCCACGGGAAATGAGGCCTTATGATCAGGCCTTAATAACTATAGGTTATCCTTTTAAAAAATGGAACCAGCTTCTTCAAGTCGTGACCTCATTACCCCTTGAAGAGTGATCCCCTGAAAACGTTTTGTCCCGCCATTTTTGGGGGAATCAAAAGGACGCGACTTGAAGAAGTTGGATGATGGTTATGTTTTTTTTCGTTTTGAAATTTATCAGCTTCTTTGAATTTTCAGTTTCGCAAGGTTTGAATCTTGCTTGCAACACTTACTTGGAGGGCCATCCCAGGTAGTAAGTAGTTACTAAGGTCATTTGGAAGGGGACCGGCAACCCAAGTCTTCGGGACTTGCGATCACCGTAGTTGCTAACCACTTACTAAACGGGATGATCCTCTAGGATAATTATATATATATATGTTTCACAAAGGGCAAGCAAAAATCCCTGGAAAATCCTTCCACACAAAATAGGAGTCGACAGAACGGCTGTCTTAAGGCTGGAAACTGAAAATGATGCTAATCAGTGCTTGAACCAGGAGTAGCAATTTCCTGAGAGAACAAAATTCAAAAGTATATGAATAGTGATTAAGCCTTCCATGTCTACAGAATTCATTGCCTACCCCGGCCAGGGATACGCAGTATCCCCCAGAGCCTGGGTTGCCACAGCATGGCCGAGAGCCCTTTGACACACCTTTGGAGCACCCCCCCAACACGGGCATTCCAGAATGCTATGTCGTCAACCCCTTGACGCTGTGAGACGTTGCAGGGATGTGGGCTGCGAAAGGCTTGTGCTCGTTCCCAGAGGTGCTGTAGTTCTTTCCTTCTTCAAGTTGGACACCTTTTGGACGAACCGCGGCTGTGACGACCATCAGCAAATCACCTAAGTCAGCAAATCAGGCCTCATCAAGAGCCTCACTGACCTCACCTTGTTGGCACTGCGAGGACTCTCTCTCTAATGAGGTGTCGCAGCGCAATGACCGGCATCTCGGCGTCATCGTGCAATCCAAGGACCAATGACGGCTGCCACCCCCGCAGGGGAAATTTCATTTCCTTGCCATTCACAGCGATGTCCTATCTCCCTAAATACTGTAAGCCCCGGATACCGGATGCCTGAGACATTGGCCACTCCTCGTTCAGTTGGTGGTATCTCTTCAAGTGTGAGCAAAGCAAGTGCATCAGTGCTGATGGATGATTTCTGACTCAAATATGGCTTAGCATCACCAACAGTGCAAATGGCGATACCCCGAGCATCCGCGACAACCTGCGAAAGATCAACCAGTGCCACATTCTCTCCTGCTTCATCCTGGAAGTCCTTCCCGGAAGATCTTTGTGAGGTTATAAAAACCATCTTCCATGGTTTCTTCCTTGATAGTTAATAAGTTTCTTACAGTTAACAAGCTTCCAAGGCTATTAACAATAAGTTCAGATGAGTTTCTTCCATGGAATAAGTTCCTTACTCTCGATCTGAAGAACCTATTTCCAACTAGGATGTCCCAGTAATTTAGGATCAATCGTTAGCATCAATGGGTTATTTCATCTACTGAGAAAGTTAGGGTTATATTAGACGCCACTGATCCGATCACCTTTGATCCTAACTTCCTGGGACATCCAAGTAGATGGAGGGGAAACGACCCGACCCAAAAAGGGACTCAAAGACCTTCACAAAAACCATTGGTTTTGATTGGGTTTTCCAACAACAAACTCGAAAAAAATTGGGAATCTGTTTCTAGTTGGTGGTTTCAACCCCTTTGAAAAATATTAGTCAAATTGGATGATTTCCCCAGGTAAGGTTGAAAATAGAAAATATTTGGAACCACCACCCAGGTTTTGAATGTGGCCCCTTCCGGTATCCGTTGGAAGTTTCCGATTTCTTCGGTGCCTGGCTATGCACGGCAGGCGCACACCTTTGGCTTTTTTTTGGCCGAGGGGGATTGGCTTGACACTAAATGGATTCTCATGGATGTATGCTTCCCCGAAAAAAGCCATAGTTGAAAGGAGATACATTCTTTTTAACCATCATTTTTGGTATCTGGGTACAGCATCTACTCCCCCGAAAACTAACATGGAACCCGAAAATGGAGGTTTGGAAGATGAATTTCCTTTTCAAACAGGTGATTTTCAGGTTCCATGTTCTTTTTCGGGAGTGTATATAATATTTCGGTGGGTGTATGGCTCTGCCGGAAAAAAACACAGATTTTTTTCCAGTGGAAATCGTGATGGCTTTTTCAGCGTCCCTTCACAAAAACGATTTTTGATTCTCCGGATGTTTGGGATGGTCCCGTTTCTTGTGGGATGTATTTATTGTTAAAGTAGGTAAATATACACCATACACATGTGGATCCTGTCCTAATCAAGGCTATAAATGAAATGTGTTCAAAAAGCTTCCTAAAGAATATCAAGTTGATTCGGCCAAAAAAAAAAGTTCCAAAAAGGCCCAGGATGTCCAAGTTTTGACTACGCTTAGAGACCCATCGATCATGCTGTTAAGACCAGGAACGAATGGTTTGGTCGCAGTCTACATCCAGGTTTTTCTTTTTCACCATGAATATGTTCCATGAGTGATTCATCAAAAATTCACTCACCAAAACCACATGATAATCTATGCTTGGGACTGTAGGTATTATTTATTATACCTTAATTCATCAATTGCCAGAAGTACCACAGTCTTCAGGGGGATCTTTGAGTCAGTTTTGAAGGTTTGATTGTTCATGATTTTTCATGAAAAACATCGAAAAACCGAGCGTCTAGCGTCCGCTGGAAAAAAAAAACAAGCTCCATCTCCACGTATATATCCAACTGAGATGATTCGTAGGGTGAAAACTTTGGGGTGAGATGAAAAATGATGAAAATCTCATTTACAACTGGGGATTTCCACCCCTTACTGTACTAGGGTGTCCATGGAAGTTAGTAACTAGTTAGTAAGTTGGTTTACAACCCATTTGGGGGACTTATAACCTACTTACATGGGGGTTATAATCCATTCATGTACTAAGTACCATGGACATCCCAGTATGATAAGATGTAGCAATCGCAGAATTGTTCATCTCTCAAGGGGTTATTTCTGCCCATCATCGTCCCAAAAAATACATAATCCCCTTTTTTTAAGGCAGGCAATTTCCTAGGCGAAATCTTGGCAAATTCAACCCATCCCATGTGAGCCACGAAAAAAACCCTTACTACTTTCCATTATACTATACTGGTTGGTTAATAGGGGTCCTTATAGTGGTTTATTACAATCCCTATATAACTGGGTAGTATTTCATCCCCTAAATACCCATTAACTACCCTAACCAACCAGGGTTTTTTTCATTGCTCATGTGGTCAACATCTCCCATTTCCGAAAACTGCCCCACCTCGGCGCTTCCGACCGTTGATTCGGCCCATCCGACACGGCTCCATGGTCCTGAAGAGATGAGATATGGGCCCATGCAATGGGTATCTGAGTAAAGGGAATACCTGAAGAGCTGTATCTTTTATGAGTATTCCCCTCCCTGAAACTATAATAGGATTCTTAAGGGGGGGGTGGTGATTCCCCTAATCTTCCCTAAGGTTCCCCAATCTTCCCTAGGAATCCTTAGGGTTCCCCAGTTACCCCCTCCCCTTGAACACCCACCCCGTTAAGAATCCTAGAAAACTAGCATAGTACTAGTACCTGAAAATGGATGATTGGAAGATTAGTTTCTTGTTGGGATGTCATCTTTTCAGGCGCTACAAGTATGTTAGTTTCAGGGAGGGCAGTAGGTAGGTTACTTTACATTTTATTTCCTACAGGGATGATTGATTCTTTTGAATGAAACATTTGCCTAGATGGATGGTTTATCTTTGAATAATATATTTAGCTACATGGAATGTTGATTTGTTTGGATGATATTATATGATCCATGTGGAACATATGTGAACATGTGGCTTCTAGCCTGTCTTGTTCTACACGAATCAGTGAACTGGCTAAACAACCACAACCCATACAAATTGGACTTCCTGACGTCATATTCAAATGACCCAAGATTTTGGGTGAAGGTTTTTTTGAAGTCTACAAGATTTTCATGGATTGGGATGCCCCCTCCCAGGATGCCCGGGTTGCGAAACGTGGGAAGTAAAGGTTCGTTCAAGTTGGGATCCCCTCAAAAAGGGGGCCGTTTTTTCTCGCAATTCCTAGGCTGTATGGAAAGGTTGGCTTACACTTGACAACAAACATCTGTACCCATAGGATCCCATGTATGGTATTTTTAAGTACATGATCATTTAGCATAAAACATCAACAAAATGTGGGTAAATAAACCATACATTGATGCTATGGAGTACGAAAAAGATTGGTCGGAATATTTTGGGCTACTGATGGGTTTTTAAATGGGCGACAAGAAGACTGCCACAAAGGTGCAGGTAAAGTCAAGTCTATGTGTACGGAAAATGAGATGGATATGTATACATAATATAAATACAAAACATATTTACAAAATTGGATGGTATATTTACTGTATATAGAAAATAAATAGTGTATATTCTTGGGTTACAATTCTACGAACTGAAAGCACATCATTTTAAGAAAAAATACTCCATTCCCTTCCAACGAAAACCTTCCCAGAAGTTTGTTCACCACTAGTTGGTGGTTGAACCAACCCCTTTGAAAAATATGCGTCAAATTGGAAATCTTCCAGAAATAGGGGTGATAATAAAAAATACCCTCCAGGGAACTAACATATCCTACCTGAAGAAAAGGAAAATCATCTTCAAAAGTGCCTTTTTGGAAGGATACGTTAGTTACCAGGAGGGTATTTGAAACCACCCACCCAGACCATTTCCTTTTGGTCAACCCCTCTTCACAACCTCCCCCACCGTCCCCGCTCCATTCGATCAGTCATCTTCCGAACGGTGCGATGGACAAAAGAGCCGTACCTGGCAACCCAACTGCGGCAAGTGCTTCATATAAGCAAATGCCCAAGATCAGGAAAGTTCAGTTGATATGTTTGTTCAAATATAATATCTGCCTTTGGGAAATGTATGAAAACTTTATTGTTTACTTCAGATAGGATATCCTTGGCCTATAAGAGACGCTAATGTTTTTAGACATCCGTGTCTCTAGGAAACTTTTTAATGTTTGTTACGGTCCAAGGATATCTTTGCCTGTTGAAGGATTCTTGTGATTAAAAAAACGGTTCCGTGGGTGTATGAAGTGAGGAGACAAACAATATAAATGCAGGAAGTCGTTGCCACCCATCAAAAAAACTGCTGGTCCCTTTTGGATAATGACAAGCCCATACGTATGAGACCCCAACGCCATTCCCCCCTTGAAAATTGTGACCCCTAAGAAGAATGGTACCTTAACTAATCCCTTAATAAGGTCGCGCAACCAACACACCCCCGAAAATAGTGACATTATGAACATCAACAGAAATATGTGGCTGAGATATATAAACCATGATAAAACCTTGATTTTAAGCCCCTTTTAGGCTGATTTTTACTCTCGGAAATCGTTGAAAAAAACAAGGGACATGGGGACATGAAGATAGGAAAACTCTGCCCACTTGGAGGATCACCCCACTTAGTAAGTGGTTAATTAATGTTAATCATGGAGTTTATAAGCCATTTTAATCAGATTGACCCTGAGGAAAGGGGACATTTCCTGACATACTAACCATGGTAACCAGTTACTGAATGGCATGATCCCCCATCCCGCGGGTCCCGCATGACGTACCGCCGCTGGAGCACTCGGATTTCTTGGCTTTTTTCCCATTCATGGCTGTACCTTCCAACTCGCGCTCCTTGCAGGGTGTGTTTTACCATGGATCTTAAAAACCTTAAGCAACCAATGTCCCAGAAATTTAGGATCAATGGTTAGGATCAATGGGTTGTTTCACCTACTTATAAATGGGATATATTAGGGTTATAACCCAGTGATCCTAACCTTTGAATGTCTTAGTAAATAGATGTCCTAACCCCAATAAAGGTAGTTTGGATACGTCCCGTAAATAGGTGAAGTAACCCAACTTAGTAGTTGCTAGCTTCCATGGATAGTAAATAGTAAGCAGCAACCAACAACCAAACTTTCCGAAGTCAAAAACCATCAGAAATATCACAAGAATAGGTTGCTGGAACTGTTGATGAAGCCTTGCTGAAACACTAGTTTTGACGGAACAAAAACATAAAAAATAGTCGACTTGGACTTTTAGGGCTTCTGTCTCCAGGATATACTCAAATGTCAGATCCGAATCTACGCACACTTTACAAGGAGTATCTGTGAAGAAAACATGGCTGAAAAAACAGGTATCAAGCTTACTCTCAGAGATGTTGACCCTACACAACGCACCACTACATGGAAAATTCCTCAAAATTACTTTACTGCTTGTTCGTTTCAACCGATGTGAAAAATATTAGTCAAATTGGAAACCTTTCCTGAAAATGGGCGAAAATAAATATCTTAAACCACCACCTAGTTTACATTTGCTTTGTTTGATCCCCACCAAAACAGGTAGTTTGATGACCCCTGAAAAAGCAAATCAAATTGGATCATTTCCCGCAAGGAGGGAGTAAAAATGACTTTAAAACCATCAACTAGTATTTAAATGTGTCATCCTCCAAAATTTTCGCTGAAGCTCAACTAGTTGGTGGTTTCAACCAAACTTAAAAAATATTCCCCAAATAAAAATGAAAATAACAAATGCTTGAGACCACCACCCAGTCAATTGTTCAAGCCGATGGATCGGGGTTTCCCTTACTGTCACCTGAAAATTTCACGTCAAAAAAACTCGTCGGCGAAGGTCGTGGTGAAAATCGATTGCCAAGTCATGTCATGCCCATATGCTAGTGCTTATAAATGTCCGCAACATTCATGTATAGGTCTATGCTCCTTGTATGGAATATTCATCTAGATTTACATATTACATGTGCCATAAACTTCCGCAAGATTCATATAGATAAACATTCCAGACTTCTTTTGGCGCATGTTTTGCATGGCCTTTAGACTCGTTCAACACAAACTCCGGTGGAAAACGGGCAACAACAATCGCTCCAGCGCTGCCAGGAGCTGCTTCATCTCTCTCGAACTGCTGGCTTCCTGACCCAAAACATGAAAAATGGTGGTTTCCGAAAATACGGGTGGTTTCCGAAAATACGGGTGTTTTCCCCAAAATGGATGGTGAAAATCATGGAAAACCCCTATTAAAATGGATGATTTGGGAGAAAACCCACCATTTTCGGAAACATCCATTTAAACTCCAATGCGTGGAGGAAGCATTTTTTTCACCTACCCTAGGTTTCACCAACTGGAAGAATTCCATTTCACCAAATGGAAAAACAATATCTTCCATCAAAAATGAATGAATGGGACCTTACCAACGCACCCCTAAATAAGTTGCTAGAGTTATTAGATACTCAGGTTTAGGGGTCCGTTCAGTGGGTCCTGTTGGAGATTTCTTGGATATCACCAGGCTGCCAAATGGAATCATGGCATTTCATCTTCATCTAGATGTGTTTTTTTGAAATAAAGGGTCCCATTTCCCGGAACCTCAGCTACCTTTAGGGGCCCAGGTCGTGTGAGGTCGCTATAATGTTGGTCCCTCCCTACACACTTTAGTAATGGATAGTGACGGTTAAAAACGGGTTCGCTTCACAAAAATGAATAGTCACAGGGTTCAGGCATGCCTCAAGGATCCCCAAACTTATATGTCGGGAAAATGTATAACAGACAAAATAAATCTACCCAAGGTTAATATGTAGGCACATTATGGTGTTTGGTTGGGACATCAGATTTGCTGAGAGGACCAGGCCGAAGACTTTTTGTTGAAGTTGTTCCTTACTGGGATGTCCATGGTACTTACTATAAGGTAGGTTCGATACGTCCCGAAAATAGGTGACATAACCCAACTTACTAACTATATTAACTATAGTTACTAACTTCCAAGGACACCCTAGTACTTGTCGTTGGATGTTGATTCTTTCAGGGCGAAAACTCTGAAGTTCATCACATGATTGTAGCCAATCTGCAGCTGAAAAAATGGCCGAATTATTACTTCACCCTTTTTTTTCGGGGAGAAATCCCTCATTGGGTTCCATCATTCGATACGTTGACCAAATATATGCAGCAAAAGCTGTTTGTGAATTACAACTGCCTAGTATGAAATTGAGAGTTTTTTTTGTGGGGGAGCCTAATGGCTTTACAGTCTTTCATCATTGTGGGCTGCTTTAACTTTCAACCTCTCCTGACTAAATTGATCTTCGCTTGACTGCGGCCCATACATCCTATGTAGGTGAATCAACATATTTCGCCAACCTGGATTTTCTTTACTAGGCCATCATCTCTCACTGGGTTTTTTAGGGCGTTCTCTTTGCAAAATCAATGTTATCTTCAATGTGTTCAGGTTCCATGACGGGAAATATGAATCAAACAATCTCTGAAACCTGGTCCATATCATCTACCCTCTGGTAAACTAACATAGCAATGACATATCCCCATTTTTAATAGGAAATACATCTTCAAAGGGTCCATTTTCCATTGCTATGTTAGATTACTGGAGTGTACCTGGTACCCCAAGCAAACTTTTTTAAAGAATGGATCGAAATGGTGAGTTACACCGATTGTTACATGTAATATAGTTTGAAGTCATCCAACCAAAACTTCACGAAGAACTTCCAGTTCCATATGGGTGTTTCCTGAAATGGTGGTACCCCAAAATGGATGGTTTACAATGGAAACCCCTATTAAAATGGATGATTTGGGGGTACCACCATTTTAGGAACCCCCCACATACCATCCAGACACCATCGGTTGTTTCCGACCAAGCATCCGAGATCACTTTCTCTAAGACCCAGCTGGAGTACCTCGAAATACAAAAACAAGCTTGCCTGGTTGGTCGTTTAACCAACCCATCTGAAAAATATGCTCGTCAAATTGGATCATTTCCCCAGGTAGGGATGAAAATAAAAAATATTTGAAACCACCAGCTAGAAAACAAGTTTGCTGTTTGCCTAAAAAAATGGCAGCCCTGTAGGTCAAATGACCATTCCTAAGATGTGCTTAGTGGCTTAGTGCTGATCGAAACCGGATAGCTCCTGGTGTCAATGCCTATTTTGATTAGGGAGTTTAGATACCCCCAGCACCACCATGCACCACCTAGTTTTGGCTCAAAAAATGGAAAGAGCCAGATAATCTACGCAGAAAAACTCCAAGCCCAAGCCATTTAGTGTATTGAAAGAACTCAAAATCTTTCACAGTAAACTGCTTGTGGCTTGGCAGAATATACGGGTTCGCCGGCGGCCACCCAGGAATGACCGCAGCACCGATGGTGCCAGAGCCTTTCCTTTAGGAGCAGGAGGTGGCACCAGTTGTGCTATCGCCCCAACACCATAAGGAGCAACCATCAATTTGGCTCTTGTCACTGGCTCCTTCGATACCAGCCCAGCCATTCGCAGAGATGTTGCCGGCAAACGGCATCACTGGTCTCGCATTGGATCCGGGATTTACTACCAGCACAAGACTAATTGGTGGTTTCAACCCGAGTTTGAAAAATATGTTCCTCAAATAGTGTAGCAGCGTAGCATAATAGTTTGCGGAAAGATCGGGATACAAATCAAAAACCCTTTGCACTTTGAAAGCACCTAGAACAGGGCATTTTGTTGCAGCTAGTCGGTTTTCAGAAGTGTCAGGATGAATGTTGCAGAGGGGAAATTCCCAAACTACTCCGGTTATAGACATGCATTCCTGGAAATGTTCAGTGCCATTCTTGGTCGACCACCCAAGAAAAAGCTGCAGAATCATCATGTCTCAAAAAAAAAGAACACATGCACATAGAAGTGAAATCTATAACACCCCCGAAGATGAACAGCTCGAACCTGAAAAAAATGATTGTTTTGCAGATGATTTTTCCTCTTCCAGGGGCGCATCCTCAGGTTCCATGTTGATCTTCCAGGGTTTTATGTTCCAAAAGGAAATACATCAGGAAATCTATTATGTCCATCTTCCCTGGTTCAGTGCTCATCCCAAAATCTTGTTGCAACCCATTGGTCATCATTTAGTGGGGGAAACATAGTCATCCTTAAAGCTCATGACTGCTCATCACAATTTGCACAGCAAATTGTTCCAAAGAGGTTGATTTGTTTACCTCCACAAAGCCTCCAATCAGAAAGGATTCCAACCCTTAAAAAAATCAGAGGTGAAAAATGCACCAGAAAAAAAAAACTAAAAGCTACTAGTAAGAATGGTAATTGGTACCAACAAATCCAAACTTATGAGTTGTTTCGGATGCGTTTTTTTTCAGCCCATCCAAAATTGACAATCCGTTTGCAAACGTCTCTTTTGCTTGTGGATCGGACCGATGATCTTGATGTTTTGATGTTTCATATGATTGAATTGTTCTGTTAAATTGTTCATCATATCTTTCCCAGATGCTCCACGTATGGTATATTCACCTATACATTTACCAGCAATTCAAGCCACAGGTAAGTAAATATTTCATACATGGCGGTTGGTCATTTCTTTGTGTGCCCATTTAGTCTGAGACGCCAAATAGTTAGCTCTGAAATTTGTCTTGGGGCTACTGTTGATGGAACAGATCCTGCACCAGTTGATAGGTAGCTTATCCCATTATTTACACTGTTTTTAAACATCCCACGGTGGCTGGCCGGATTTCTTCCATCAACAGTATGACCAGACTTGAGAAATGGAGGTCAACCATTGTTTGCATGACCTTTCCAAAAAGATTGTACGAGGTGGGCCCATACAAGAGGTGAAAACAACGCAGCTACCCATTCATTTTCGGCCATTTATAGGGGCTACGCATTTCACTCCATTCATAACGATCGGCTCGAAACGCTCACCTTGTCTTAAGCTTCAGGGTTTTTGTTTTGAGCAAAACATCCAAAACTAAACGACTAGGAGGTCCTTGATGGTTTTCCAGTTATGAAACCGTCATCCACTACCTTTAGGATCCATGGGACTGGCGTATTTTCCCCTCCATTTGCTCGACTTTTGATAAATAAATAGATCGAATATAGGTAAGTATACCAATGTATACCATACATTATACATATATCTCCGAACTGCTGGCAGCAGCTTGCACATCTTCCACTCATCCAGCAACTCCCAACTCATCCAACTCATCCAAGTCACTTATCCATGGCCAGTTCCTGCAGCTCTCCTGGCTGTCTTGCCAGTGCCAAGAAGGCCTCCGAAAAAAAAACATCCACAAAATCCCGGTCACGAGGTCACGAGTTCCTTGGATTTCAGGAGGTGTTTGTGAATCTTTTTTTGGGGGGAGAAATGAAATCTCTGAGTGAAAAGCCTGGACAAAAACAACGTTTGACCGTTTTGGTGTCTCTTTGCCTGTTCATTTTTAGGAAAAAAACGCATCTAAAAAAAAAGTTGGAATACTTGGCGGCACATGGCAGTTACTTTTTTGCTGTACTTTGTGAGGCGTGGTTTGATTTGACTCCATTAAAACAAAACATTTCAACCAACGTCTCAAGGAATTTTGAACGTCAGATCAACACGAAAGCAACTTGCCGAACACATCCCTTACTTGTACCTGTGGAGTCCTCTTATTGCTTACCAACCCTACTGAGCCAACCGTAAAGGGTTTACGCTTCACAAGTAGCTACCGTGTCATTCTTGAAGTGGTGAAAAAAATCGGGTGCAACACGCCTTATCGATCGTGCAACACCCAACTTTAGCGAACAAGTCCATATCCCACCTTGGGAATTAGGAAAATCGTCTTCAAAAATACCTTTGGGAGGGGAAATGTTAAAGTGTTAGTTCCTACGGAGAGTAATTTTGCCCAAGATTCATCAAGTTCAACTACGAAAAAACAAAAACTGACCAGCAGCTGCTTTTCACACACATCATCTTGTCAGAAATCCCTTCAAATTCGTCCTTCACTTCACCCAGAGAATGAAAAGCAGCCACTCACTCAGCTATTTCGGACCATGAAACAAAAAGTTCCGCAACTGCATTTTTTCCTCTTGCCCTTCATGAAACTAGCAACTCGCAGTTGAAAAAGATGATGCTTGGAAGATAAAAAGTCAGTTTTTTTGGAGTTTCAGGTGTAAGGTAGAAATCTCCAACAGGCTTTGCGAGGTTCATGTCACCCCCAACAAAAATATCAACAAAAAGAGGTGGAGGAAAAATCCATCCATTATGACAGCCCGAAAAGGTGATGTTTTTGGCAAACCCCGCGGGGGTTTGACCCTGCAAGAATAAGCCATGCAATGTTTTTTTCATTTTCTGTAGTGTACACCTCCACTCATTGTGGAAACTCAATTTGAAAAAACTCTATATGAAGTATTAATCCCCAACGGCTTGATTAAAAATGGCCTGATTTCATGGATAGTCCGCCCCGTGGCGTTGAAGGTGTACTTGGAGGATCATCCCAGTTAGGTTTGGTAGTTAGTGACTATGGTTTTCCCGCAAGTCCCCAACACCTGCGGTTGCCAACCCGTTCCACATGGCCTAAATGATGGTTTATAGCTCTTATAAATGGGGGTGGCCCTAACTACTTACCTTGTATTAGCTAAAGTTCATTGACAAAAGTAACAAAACATTCCCTGAAGAAGGGATCTAATAGTGAGTTGCCATGGTGCCATGGTAGCAAAGTAAAAAATCACTTTAAACAAATCCAGCCTTACTAAGTGGGACTGGGATGGCCCTTCCATGATTCGCTATGGCCGAGTCCAGCCGCCAGCCTTCGTCAGCTCCAGTTTTTGATGCTCCGAGGCCATCCTTGGGGGCACACTTCACCAGTTTAAGTAGGGGCCCATAGTTTTCCATTTATAACTAGGCTCACCAACCCACCTTGGCAGGACTAATATACAACTTCACCACAAAAAACAAATCACATGAGCAACATGAAAAAACAACACTCTCGTGGCTCAGAAGTATCCCATTAAATAACCTAAATGCTCCATGTATGGAATATTTACCTACTTTTACCATAAATTGAAGCCAAATTCGCCCATTTTGGGTATCTATCTTAAATTTCGGGAGAATATTTTTGGTGTCTCTTCTAAAACCAATCCAACAAATAATTGCCAGTCTTCCAAGAGTGATTATACAAAACTGGTAGCAAAATTGGAGCGAAATTGCGGTCGTGCTCGTTTGGTGAGTTTAGGTTGCTTTTAGGCGGATGGTGAGCAACGTTTGTCCCTCAAATCTATTATATAACCTTTGACAGGGCTTGGGATGAATTTTCCTTTCTGATTTGCTATACATCCCCTTTAAGGGATTGAAATGATGGTAATTCATCCTCATCCAACAGTTTCTTTGATGTTTACAAGGGACATGAACATATTATATAGCAAATCCTGGGGATGAGCTGAAGCTTGGTGCGGTAAAAAGTTGTGAGTTGCTTGAGTAACTTGATGATTTTCTTGAAGGTACTTGAAAAAGTGATCCATGGATGGCATTTGTCTACTAATTACATACCATTCAAATATTCCAACCATCTATGGATCAGTATGCCGCTACCGCAAAACCGTCTACTACCAGGAGAAATTTTGGGTATCAGAGAATTTTATACCACAATTCCTAGCCACAAAAGCCATGTGGTTGTGTGTCTAACTGGTGCCCTCAGGGCGTCAACTCGGGCAACTCATAGCGAGCATTCATCGGTACTTGGGAATTCCTCCAAGTGGTGCCGTCAGGGTACCCAAGGTGATCATCAAGGACCCAACCTTCCACCTACTTGGAAGATCCCTCCACTTAGGGTCGTGAATTTGGGGGTTTATCAGTTTATCAGCCATTTATACTGAGATGTTCAGCCTCTACTTAGGGGTGGGTTCCTAACCATGATCCTCCAAGGATCAACCACCAGTGGCAGCCACTGGGATTTCCAGACTCCTGAAACTTCTGCATCACGTGGTTCCCGAATTGATCCATCGCTACCCTGGGCGCCAGGATTTTCAAAAAAACTTCTCGGATCGATTCTCTTGAGGTTTTTGGGATCCAAATGGGTGTTTCCTAAAATGGTGGGTTTCCCCAACTGGCCCATGGGTTTTCCTACTCAAAATGATCATTTTGGGGTGGAGATTGGGGGGTACCACCATTTACGGAAACACCCAAATGTTCTATGGGTTTTGAAATATTCCGAGAATATGAATAGAATTTCATCCCCTATAATCTTAGATTTGTTTGTTCGTTGGTCAGACAAAAACTAACAACAACAAAATGGTGGCGTGATGTATCCCATGGGATCGAATCCGTCAAGCATCACCAACTGAGTCACGAAAAAAAACTTTACTACTTTCCATTACATTATACTGGTTGTTTAATAGGATCCCCATATAACTGGGGTGGTATAATCCCCTATATACCCTAAACAACCAGGGTTATTTTCATTGCTCAACTAAACAAATCCAAGTTCTGAGATCATCAGTCCGAAGGAAAGGAAACCGAGTAGGATCAAGAAACAAGTCCCAAAAAACCAGTGTGAACAGCATGTGAAAGACCCAAGTACCAAACATGAGGACTGAGAACACATGAGAGGGGTCTCCTGTAGCCAAAAATATAATCAGACCCTTAGTATAGAGGATTGAACACTGCAAATGGGTGCCGCCGCAAAATTCTAATTTCCCCCACCCCAAGAGAATCAGCTGGTTCATCAAAATCTATGTTGAGCAGGAGATTTTTGAAGGGATCCTTAGTTGGAGACATCCCGATCTGACTGCATCATCATTATTCATCACAGTACAGCTGGTAATACTGTCGATGGACAAAATCCTGCACCAGTTGATAGGTAGTTTCTCCCATTATTTACAAGGTTTTATACATCCCAGGAGATTTCGTCCATCAACAGTAGGGTTCCTCATGCTTGGTATTGGATTCCAGCGAAGCTGTGGATGTCTTGGTAACGGTGGACTGTCTTTTTTTAACAGGGTCCAAGTCGAGAAATCGAGCGACCCAAAACATATTACATTATCATTAAATATAATCATGAATGACATGCCCTCCCTGAAATCAAGAGTACGTTTACACACGAAAAAATTGATGCTTCGAAGACGATCAATTCTGGGATGGCCTATTTTCAGAGCGTTTACTGTTTAGCTTTAGGAAGTGTTGGGGTGGTCCTCTAGGATGCCAGTGAATGGGGGATGTATCATTTTTAGTCGTCGATATATCAGATCATTTCCACCTGCCCTAAGAATCATTGGACCCTCTAGAAATTGAGGGGTGAATGACTCTGTTTTGTACATCCTGTCCTGCATTGGGATCTCCAGTCCACACCAGTGACTTGAGATTTTGCGGGTGATTTTCAGGATGGCAATTTCAAATGGATATAGGTTGGGGGTTCGCAGAACCGTGTAACAGAGAGTAAAAAATCTGTATATTCTTTTTGATGAGAGGAACCCGATTTAAAACTTTTACTAATCCACTGTGAACCAGTGTTTAGGGGGACCCAATACGGTGATTCACTAAAATCTGCCCGAGGAAAGAATCCTCAGAATTTGCGATACCTTTTTCTACATCACGTTTGATCCCCTTCCAAATGGGTAGCATTTAATCCTGGCGCTGGAAACATGAATTGCCTGCCATTTTTGGGTTCGAAAAAAAATCCCAGGACGAAATCGGGCCTCTTGATCGCGGGTTGAAGCTCCTCCATAAGCATCCTGGCACAATGGCAATTGAGGTTGCGACGTTCATAGAGATTGAATATTTGTAAAATTTCTGTGTGAATAGATGTACGTGTAAATCGGTAGGTTATAAACTAAACGCAGGATTGCATGTGTATAGAATATGTAGTTCTGTGTAATATAAAATGCTATATTGTAGTATGTTTATATGTACATGCACTCACAAATGATATACCAATAGATTCATTCATCATAATTAATCTTATCATACATCGCCAAACAAGGAGCAAAGCAAATACTTAAATCATACACCTTTGACACCAAAACAACAAAAACATCAAACAAACTGAGCTCCACATTCTTGTTGGTTCCAAAAAGTTGTTACACCCTGGAAGATTAACATGGCCCCTGTCTGAAAAATAAAGGTTGGGAGATTACTGTCCTTTTTGGGTCCCGGTAACTTTTCAGAAAAAAAACTCGCTGTTAAACTTCAGGTGGGTAAACTCTTGGAGATTGATTTTGTCCAAATTTTCTGACCCCAAACATTCAACCTAAACCTATTCTATTCCTTGGTTAGTTGGATGCAAACCTCTTATTCTCGTGACCTTGTCCTTGTCCGTTTTGCAAACTAACGAACGGTCCTCGCGTGATCTTCCAGGTGCAGGATGTGTTCCAAGAGCCGCTGCAACACCTGAGCGACCGAAAAAAAAAAACTCTTAATTACCCTCCGGAAGTTTAACATAGCCCCTGAAAAGTTACCTTCCCAACAGGAAAGTAGGCTTCCAACCACCACTTTTCAGGGGCTATGTTAAACTTCGGGGGTGTAATTACTTCCCTTTGAATCCTGGTTGTTTTTTTTTGGATCCCTACATGGCCGGTTTATGAAACAATCCCTAAAAATCAGGGTAGGATTTCATCCCCTATATAAACC
This sequence comes from Breviolum minutum Mf 1.05b.01, assembly GCA_000507305.1. NCBI lineage: Eukaryota > Dinophyceae > Suessiales > Symbiodiniaceae > Breviolum > Breviolum minutum. The sequence continues at coordinate 49,023 of DF239147.1, forward strand.
CGAAAAACCCTGGAAGATTAACGGCTGGAACCTACAAATCACCCGTTTAGAAAGGAAAATGATCTTCCATCCACCTCCAGGGAATTATGTTCCATGTTAATCTTCCATGGTGTAACATAGATACCACGAATGGCCATATTTTAAGCCGGAGTCACCTTTGGAAAAAAAACATCGACTTTTTAGATATCTATATTTAGTTTTCCGGGGTGTGTAACCATGGTTCGAAACTATACTTACAAGTCATGGGATGATCCTCAAAGTGGAATCTCCATACCTGGGGTATGTTTCAGGGGTCTGTTGGAATTTTCTTCGAGTACTGTCAGTATTCCAAAAAAAAACAAATTCTACACCTGCTTTTTTGCTCTCTTGATTCTGGATCCTTGAAGATTCCTCCCTCTTTGACTGTGCCTCTTTCTCCTTCGCCTGGATGTGCATCTCGCAATTGTAACGCTCCAGGCTCTTCTGCTGAGGGTTGTGCAGATTGTCGAGGATGCTTTCAATCTTCTGCAAAGCCCCCTTCCTCACCTCTTCTGAAATCCTCAAATCTCTCCCGGTGATCTTCAGATGTTCTTTGAAGAAGCATGATCCTCCTGAACTCAACTGGATCACATGGCCCCTCGTACCTCACCAAGCTCTCGTTGCTTCCCGACTCCAGAATATGCATGTCCTCCAGCACTACGGTGATCGCAGTGCAGCCATGGTTGGCTGCACTGCCCGGCTTTCATCAATGTCTGCCCTGGGCTGGGTGTACTGTTCCCGTGGTGACACGTGTGCCAATCATGTGCCAGTGAAGATGAAATAATGATCACAGCAAATAATATCATAATGATATCATGTGGCAAGATACGATATTGATAAAACAATCTTTCGAAATAGAATCATTAAGATATGGAAACCATGGAACCTGAGCAGTGATCAGAACCCTTGCAACATGCAGTTGAATCTTGGTTGGTTAATGTGGATCCTTATTTCACTGCGTATGGAATAATTAATCCCTATATTATATTGTACCCTTAGATTAGTCTAAGTCATTGGAAAAAGTTCCAAAAATATTCACCAAAGAAAGATTTGATAGTGAGTTGCCATGGTAGAATCTGAAGAAAAAAGTCACCAACTAAATCCAACTGAACAATCCCTATATAACTTAACTAGTTCTAATTTCACCCCTAGAAAAGAACCTAACCAACCAAACGGTGAACCGACCCGGTTTTTTGTGTCGGCATCTCCCATCTGAGATCCCCTGACTCGACAACCTTGTGGATCCAGTGCCACGTTCACCACCTGCAAGATACGGTGAAACACTTGAGCAGCGTTCAAAAACCCTTATGACATTCCATTATACTAATTGGTTTATAGGGATCCTTATATTGGCATATTAGAATCCCCACATAATTGGGTAGTATAATCCCCTTTATCAAACAACCAACCAGGATTTTGGACACTGCTCACTTGGAGGATCATCCCAGGACTTGGAAGTGGTTGTTGTTAACCCCCCCATTTATTTTAGCCATGGAGTTCGGCCATTTGGAAGAGAATTACCCTTCTGATATATATATATATATATATTATATACAACAAGTTATCCCTCACTCACGAAGTTGGGGAAACACTAAAAGGGTTCAACCAGAACCAAAGTAGAGGCGCTTCCGTTTTAGCTCAGGTGCATGCAATCCCACCCGCTGGTTTAGCGGATGCATAGAAGTTCATGCATGTTGTTTGGCAAACAACTGACATTGGAGTGAAAAAGGAAAGACACTTGCTAATCCTGTCTACCAACGCAGTTGCAGCATGGCCTGTACGTCTGGGCTGTAGTATGACGTAGATGGCCACATTCTGGATTGATATGCCAAACCATTCCGTACCTTGTGATAAGCACGTCGTGTCGAAACAGCGCCAACTCTTCTTCTGTAGGTTGCGTTCCTCCCACATAGAACGACTGGATGGTGTTGTTCAAGTCGTTGATGGTCTCCACCAGCACGTCAATGTGCTGTCCTCTTTCTTCCAACACTCTCTCCAAATTCTCACGCCGCTCGACCTCCTCCGAGTGCATGTAGGACCAGCGATCAGCCGCGTCTCTGCAGCGTTCTGCTGTTGCGTAGTCATCCCACTCTTCTGGCGTTTGGCTGCCAGTCTCCTTCTTGTTCTCAAAGATCCGCTTGACGATCATGCCATAGATCTTCTTCACCACATAGACCACGCCTCCTGTGCACATAGTTGCTCCAATCACCATTAGAGCCATAAGGAAAGACATCCACCAAGTCTCTCCTCCATCCTCAGCCGAGTCACATCCTTGTAACCCAGTTGCCACCGATGTCGCGGTAGCCCATGCAATGTTGGATGTAGTAGCCAACATCGATCTCTTCCTTTCCTCAGCCGTCTTCTTCTTGGCCGCCGTGAAGTCCGGGTCAAAGATCAGCTGAATGTAGCCGCCCTTCAGCTGCTCCACAAAGTCTTGACGTGCCGTCACTTTTGTCAAACCGTCAGCTAATTGACGTTCACTGCTCACCCATCTCAAGATTGAGCCAGTCTCCTTGATCATGCTGCCGATGACCAAACACTCAATTGCCACCCTCTTGTCCTGGGTGGTTGCCACATTTGCCCGATTCAGGGCATCATATAGGGCTCGGCAGTCTGTCACCACCACGCTTGGCCTCTTCTTCAACTCCTCTTGTCCTTGCCGTACTGATAGTCCCGGATGTAGTAGCATCACCATGAAGAGCTTCACGAAGTAGAGCTCCTCCATTGCAGCAGCCATTGCCTGTGCTTCTGCTCCAAGTGATGATCTTACCACTCGTTGCAGTTTGAAAGACTTCCAGGATACCACTGAGTACTTGCACTTCGTGCCGTTCAAGATGTCCCTGTGGGTGTGTACAATCAAGTACCCACCTTGTGAGGCATTGTCTGTCCTCACACCAAATGCCGCGTCCACAAAGACCACCAGGATGCCGTCGTCAATCTTCTCCACGTGCTTGGTCATGCGTAGGGCCACCTCCGCATTCGCCTTCGCAAACCTCAAAGTCTTGTTCAGGTTCGTGAGGCTCTCACCCTTGTTCGATGCGATTTCACTGGCCTGTATCGAAGCCGATGCAAGTAGCGCTGGTACTCCTTGAGCTCCTGGCCACTGAATCGCGCCCAACAAACCTCTTGCTTTTGTCTTCTCATAGTCAGTCAAGGGTGATTCACTCTTCCTCCCTTTTGGTATAGTAATAGGAAGGATCTTCTTAATGTACTGCTCGTAGCTCAGCACGATCTCTCCAGACTGGAGAAATACCTGACCACCACAATAGGTCAAAGGCTTCTTCTCATCCAGCACGTCCCACTTGCCAAAGTCAAAGGCCGACTTCAGCTTCTTCAGCATAGCTTGAAATCCTTGAGATTGATGGCGTCCTGCGATCAGTAGGTCATCCACATGAATGATGACCATTCCCATGAGCTCCTTTGCCTCATAGAAACCAAAGCAGCATTTGTCCAGCTCCATTGGGACAAATCCGATACGTTCCAAGCGCTTGCTGGCCTCTCGGTACCATAGAAGGGGAGCATCAGCCAATCCGTAGGCCGACTTCAGCATCTTCATGAATGCTGTCTCATGTCCACTAAGTCCCGAGTAGAGGTCCGCAGTCTCGGGGTAACTTCACCACGATCTCCCTCTCAAATCCTGCACCAGACAGGAAAGCTGCACGTACGTCTCCACAGATCACCTGCCAACCATTGATTGTAGCGAAATCCATCAGAGTGAGCTTACCTATCCTACCAGCCGTAGGGGCACTCTTCTCAAGACCAAACAGGTCAGGATCTTCAAAGCCTCTCAAAACCAATCTGGCTTTGGCTTTGGGACGTTGATTCTCCTCGTCCCACTTCCAAGTCAGCACCCATCTAGCCGTGATGACTCTGGCCTTGTTCTTCTCGACGAAGTCTGGATCCGCGAACTCCCACACATGGTTGCCAAAGTAGGTCTGCAGCTCCTTCATCTTGGCTTGTATGAACTGTTCACGTTCTTCGACATTCATACTCCTCTCTGTCACTTCACCTTTCCGAACCATTTCTGAAGCCAGCCAGACCTCATCCAGCTCGAAAAGGTTCTCCACACATAGCCAACCTGCCGGTAGATGAGCTCCTCCAGTATCGACAAACATCACGTCTTCGACCATCAGCTCATCGTCCTCAGCTTCCTCATGCGTCGGTGCTGGATCGGGAATCGATGGTCCAGCTCCTGTCTCAGCCTCTGTAGTTCTTGTCTTCAATCTTTTCCTTGATTCGCCCCTGATTTTCTTCTTGGGCGACTCTTCACCATCTTCATGACCTGGTCGATCATGTAGTACTCCTTCTTCTTGTATTGGTTGTAGTTCACCTTCACGACCAATACCTCTCCTTGGGGTTCTTTCTCTCTCCAGGGATCTCATCTCATCTCCTTGTAGTGACTGTGGTAGCATCAAGGATACGATCCCAGGCACATCTTGCTTCTGTTCCTGTTCGGTATCTTCTTCCAGATCCTTGAACAGCTCATCGACTTCTTCTCGAATTGAGGGTGTGTAGTCATCTTCGTCGGATTGAGCTTCTGGTTCTCTGGCCTCGAATTCTTCATGGCCTTGTTCATCTTCACCAATCACTTCATCGAAGACCTCATCTCTCTGTCCTTTCTGTCTCGAAAGTAGATCACGATACTGTGTCGTGGACCGAGCCCGCAACTCCTCCAGGGCCTTCAGTGCCGACACAGGATCGTGTGCCACTTGAGATTCTGCATCTGCAACCGCAGGTCGAACATGTTGAGGGGCACATCGAAGAAGTGAAGTTCCATGAACCAACCATTGAACGATGATCTTGCCAGACTCCTCTGCAGTCTCGCAAGCCACACACATAGCGGGTCCTCGCCACTTGTTCTTCTTCAGGTTGCCGGATCCTTGTACCCGCCAGTAGTAGCATTTCTGTCCGATCTTCACCTCCTGCTTGCGCTCCATGTACTTTTGATTCATGGCTCTCCGGAGTTTTGCGTCACTGTCTGCCTTCAAGAAAGCACATGCCGCCTTCAGTCTTTTCTCTTGAATCCTGCTGAATGACGTTGCATCATCTGGGTCATAGCCGGGGTTGTAGAGCTCCGACGTCAAAGACATCTCTTGCTGCGGCGTCTTTCCAATCACCCACTGGTATGGGGAAAATCCACGTGTCCAAGAGAGCTGGTTGATTCGAGGAGGCACGTGAATGCAAGCTTCTTCCAAGCCCTTGTTGTTCACCTGGTTGTTGTCCTCCATGTATATCTCCAGCGCTCTTCTCGTCACCTGGTGTTTTCTCTCCACCGCCGCCAGCCAACTGTGTGCCTCAGCTGGTGACACTTCCAGTGCTACGCCACGCTCCGAAGTCCATTCTCTGATTGCTTCGGCGCTCCAACCTTTTGCAGAGTCGACCCTGATGATCTTCGGCAGCCCAAAGTGTCGGACCCATGCTCTCTCCAGGCCCTTCAAAAACTCCGTAGATTTCTCACTCTTCAGCAGTCTCAGAGCCACAAATCGCGTGGCTTCATCGCAGATCGTCAAGACACATCGTCTTCCTTCTTCGACCTGAATCCAAGAACTGTCGCACTGTAGTCGGTGATTGAAGACCGATGATGATCTTCCTGCTGCAGGGGGAGCCTGTCCAGGCTTCTGTCTCTCATAGCATCGTGGGCATACGTAGTGCTTTGCCGCCAGGATCACATCTTCGGTCGCCAAAACATCCTTGAGCATAGCGGTCAGAACTTCTTTTCCTGGATGTCCAAGATTCTTGTGAAGCCGCGCCACATAGTCCACTGCACGGATACCAACCTGCTTCTTCAGCTCCTGGTTAGCGCGTACCACTTCTCGTGCTTCTGCTGGTCGTTCACTGTCTAGCATCTCCTGCCCTCGATCTGGTAGTCGTTCTTGTCCATCTCGAAGTTCTTCATCAGCATCTTCTTTCTCTCCTTCCTGAATTTGCTCATCCTGTGCTGCTAGAATCTCATCTTCATCCTCTGTATGGCTTACAAGTAACTCTGCGATCACCTTTGCCATCTTCTCCGGGTAGTTCTCCGCCAACTTTGATCGAGATCCTTGTCCACGGATGTAGCCTTCTAGGGGAGTATGCTGATGATTCTCCGAACACTGGTATGACGACAGCCTCGAGTGTAGCTTCCACTTGGTAGTTAAGACACACGTCGGCTTCTTGACCGGCAGAATCACGCCTTCATCATTCTCCAGCTCCAATCCAAGCATGCACTGGTCAAGTCGCGTAGGCCAACCATTCAACTTGCTCCATGCCTTGTCTGCCAAGCTCGACTTGTCCATGGATGCTCAATGTGAGCATGGCGATAGTTCTTCCACTGGTGTCTGTAGACCACTGCCGTGAAGTTGAGGTGAACATTGTGATTCAACTGTCTCTTCACGATCAGCCGTTGTCTGGCCTCTGCACTCTTCGAAGCAGCCAGCTCTTGCAGTGAACTCCACAACTTGCACTCCGGGCTCATGAAGACTTCGTCAGGTTCTTCATCTCGAAGTTTCCTCAACAGCTTCAGTTGGTCGCTTCTCTTGGAGAAGTCCCATCCGGTTGCAAGACTGAATTTCTCTGCTTTCACGTTGAAGCCTTGTCTTCGAAGATCATTCACCTTCTGCGTGATCCTTCCAGTACCAGCGTAGAGCTCCCAGATGACATAGGGCTTAGGCTGAGGCTCCTTAGCTTCAGCCAACATCACATCAAAGTCTTTCTTCATCTTGGTAGTCTCATAGACCATTTGCCGAAGTTGATGTAGTTTCAGCTTCCGCGTCTCTTGCGTGCTTGTCTCAGAGCCTTGTGGTGATAGCTGTGGCGATCTCGGAGAAGCCTGATGTGAAGGTCCAGGCATTGATTGTTTTGGTGAACCTGTAGGGACCACATTGTCGGTGTCCTTCTCTTTGTCACGTTCACTGGGCTCATAGGACGTAGGTGTGTTGTGCTCTTCTTCTGGCGTTGGAGTAGGCGAAGGAACTGGTTCTGGTTCAGGTAGAGGTCCTCGGTTGAAGTTCTCATCCTCCTGTTCCTGAATCTCATCCTCTGTACCTCCTTCGCTCTCTCCTGCTTCTTCTTGTCCAAAGGGCACGAAGTGTGCTCCATCAGGCACTGCTCCAGGTGTTGTCTCATCAAGAAATTCCGCCGAATTCACTGGATCCATCGGAGAGGACACCTCCAGCGGTCCATGTGCCGTGATTGTCGACAACGGCAACTTGTTGTAGACGTCGACATGGTTCCGGAAGTCCTGTGGCAACAGCACTTCCTCCACTCGAGCATTCTGGCACGTGTCGATGTCCTTCGTCAGCCTGATGACATACTCGCCTTTTTTGCCCATCAAGGCCTCTTCCCATTGCAGATTTGCTCCATAGCGAACCTTCTTGTTGGAGAAGTCGACGGCCATTCCAAGACGTTCCATAACAGGTCTGCCAAAAAGGATTGGGGCCGTACCGTCAATCACATAGCATAGGATCTTCCGCTTCACTCCACCAACATAGATAGGCATCAGGCAGCAAACCTCTGTAGTTTCTCTCTGCGAGTTTCCAAACCGGAAACCCTTGCTGCAGTAGTAGACATCGACCTCCTTGTTGATGTCCACTCCATGTTCAAGTAGACACTTCAGGTACCGCTTGAGCTGTCTTTTTGAACCAAGTACTGATGCAGCTCCTTGATCTTGTACTGCAAGGTCATCTGAATCCGTGTCGAAGTCATCGTCCGAGATGTCAAAGCTTTGCACCATCATCACATTGGCGTCTTCATTCTCCACCTTGCGTTTCTTGTCTCCTGTTGATGAAGACTCCTTTGGGCAATTCTTCGCACGATGTCCTGCTTGTCCACATCGTAGGCATATCGTTGATCCCAAAGCATCACGTCCTCGGCCTTTTGGATCTCTTGCCTTGCCACCTCCCTTGGAAGACTTCGACTTGCCGGATTTTCCGCCTTTCCCTTTTGACTTCTTACCACGTCCTTTTCCTGGTCCTCCAGCGTCACGTGGGTGATGAGGGCCTTGCACCATAGCCACCACTGGATAGAATCCCCTTGAAGTCCTTAGGCGATTCAACTGCTGTTTTGCATCCACATAGGCACTGTATACCTCGTCAAACTCTTCCGTGTCATAGTCCCCGGATTCATCTCCTGCGAGGTAGGTCTCTTCATCCTCGTTCCAGGCATAGTAGGCTTCTGAGTCCTCATAGTTCGTCTCATAGTCCTCCTCCCAGTACGCCGAGTCCTCGTCAATCTCGTCCAGGTCTTCACCAGCATAGTAAGCTTGGGCCTTGTACTCTGTGGTGCCTCGGCTCCATCGTGAAGTTCCTTCTTGCTTCGTGTCCTGACCAAGAATGAAGTTCATCGCCTTCATCGTCTTGTCAAGGGTCAGGCCACCTTCACCCAACTGCGTCATCACCAGCTGACGTTGTTCTTTGGTAACTCCACTTCGTCGAAGATACCACCAAGCACGGACCTTCTCTGGCAAGTCAATGCCATGAGATGACTTCAGCTTTCTCTCCGCGTACTGGAAGTCCTGGGCATAGTCCTGCAGAGTCTGTCCTTGTCGTCGCTGAAGCTTTACAAAGAAGGCTTCAAAGTCATTGGGCAACTCTGTCAGGGGCTCGAACTTGAATGCAGCGTCCAAACGAGTGCAGACCGTAGCATAGGCATTCTCCTTCTTGAGATCTTCGATGCTCAGGTCTTCAATCAAGTCCCATGCCCTGCCAGTCAGTAACGTGACGATGTTAAAGACAGTTTCCTTCTCCCTTCCGGCTACTCGCATCTTCGCCTCATAGAGATCACACCGTCTTCTGAATTCACGATACTCTGCTTGCCTTCCAGAAAACACGGGCACATACTGATCGGCTCTCCCTGTGTTGGAAGTATCTGCTGCAGCTGAAGATCCTTGAGATCCCTTGCCACCGCCATTTCCTTGAGGAGCCATTGATCAGGCCGTGGGTCCAAGTCTCGAGCCAACTTGGATAGGAAAGCAGCACCTGGCTTAACCACTCTTGGTTTCACAAACCTATGCGAAGCCACCGTATACACAGCCGCTCCGCTACCAACAACAAGTTATCCCTCACTCACGAAGTTGGGGAAACACTAAAAGGGTTCAACCAGAACCAAAGTAGAGGCGCTTCCGTTTTAGCTCAGGTGCATGCAATCCCACCCGCTGGTTTAGCGGATGCATAGAAGTTCATGCATGTTGTTTGGCAAACAACTGACATGGCCTATATAAGGCCTGCTATTTCCTGCGGGGATGTGGCATTGCGGGAGTACCCTTAGATTCCCATGACTACATACAGTACATGAAACATTGGGACTTGGGGCCCAGCTTTTTTGAGATGGAAGCAAAGGCTAACAATGAAAACACTAGACGTGCAATTTGGTGAAGTATAGCTGCAAGCCTTCTTCATGTGGCTGCTTGAGGCACTATATACCTTTTAATACCCTATACCTATACATTACACATGCCAGCGCAACGCCCATTCCAAGAAGTAACCCGCCATATTTTTGGAGATTTTCTGCAACCACATTCCCATACTTTCTGCTTTCTTGGGTAGGGCTACTTCAATAATCAACATCATCTATCATCATCCCCCTCCCCCCAGAAAAACAACTGAGCAAAACCCATGTCTTCTATATAAATCATTATGCACCCCTGAAGTTAATTCAACATGGTTCAGATGTAGAAATCAACCCTTTAAAAAGGCAATTCCGAACTTGGAAACCATCCATTTTCAGGTGAACCAGCCGTTAAACTTTGCTTCGGGGCAATACTTTTATATTTTCAGAAATGACAGCACACAATTGCAAAAGGTTGGTAACATGCTTGGACATTCAAAAGTAAAATCAATATTCTCCCAAATTGGTGGTGAAAAATGGTGCTTTACCATGTAAACCAAATTGATCGAATTTGTGTGAACTGAGCCGGACACTGTCATCTCTTTCGCTCCGCCTTTCTTTGGCACCCCATTGGCGCGGCGTTAGTAACTCCACTTTGTCGCGAATGATGCTGTGACTGGCCGCCTTCAGTGAGGGTTCAAAGTCACAGGAGACAACCAGGGGCAACCCCAACATGGCATCAATGATGAAACCGGAAAATGATGGTGTTTTAGAGACATGTCCTTTATCCATCAACAAAGTGATCTTTGCAGGGAAATCACTGACAACATGGACTTTGGACTAGATTGTTCTTCTCAAATCTTCTCAACATATCTTGGAAACATAGAGCACTCTTGTATCCTAGAAGGAACGATCACATATCCCACCATTGGAAAAGTAGCACCATCTGCTAAAAAATTTGGAAGCGCACATGTTAGTTCCCGGGCGGGAACACACAACAGTTTACATTGCAACTTTCTGGGAAGTACATTTGATATTGTCTCCGCTAGTATTTATTTTGACCCACAGTATTTGCTGCCGCTTAAAAGACACGTGAACGCCATTAAAGCCATGAGATCAATTCTCCGACAGAATCGCGTGAAACATTTTTTTTGGCTGCTTTTGTATGGATCCACATACTAAGTTGTAGAAGTAGAAATCTTGAAGTCCAGTGACTCAGTGTCAAGTGGAAGCTGATGAGAGACAACATATAACAACGTATGTTCAAACCAAAAACACCAAATAAGTTTGTGAACGGTTGATTACTGGTTGATAGTGGTTATCTGTTCTTTTTCTTTCTTTATAATGGTTGATAATGGTATTTAATGAGAAGACATCAGTTCAACCATTATGAAAAAAACACAGTCCCCCAAATCGCGGTTGCTTCAAACAATATCCTCCAGGAAACTAACATACCCCAGTTGGGGAAAAGAAAAATCATCTTCAAAAGTGCCTTGGTAGGGGATATGTTGGTTCCTGGGAGGGTACTTCTTGTTCAATCAACCAATCTTCAGTCGGCTGATGTGCTGGATCCCCGTACAATGGATCTGGTCTGGTTGGACACGCCTGGAGCACTTGGGTTTGAAACAGTTAGAGGTTGGGCAAACCCACAACAAATGTACGACATTAGGCATGGATGCAGCACTATGGCCACAAGCTGTAGTAGATGCTATAGCTATACCAGCAACCCAACAGTATCCTTTTTGGGTCAAACATGGTCACAGAAATGATATTCCAAATTATCTAGACTTCAGTATCCCAAGATATTTCAACATATCACCCTTCACTTGCTATGATTGCAAACATTAGACCAGGCGGGGACATTCCAATGTGTACATAGATGCCTGAAAAGTTAGGCCTTTGTTCCTCAGAGTTTCAGTCGCGGATTCCCAGTCTGCCAGCATAGAGGACAACCACCAATTTAATCTAGTTCAACCGTCCAATAAACTGGCACTGAATCTGGGAGCTCTATGAAATCTAAAGTTTTGCAAAAGGAGAATGTCTTCCCATTTCATGGATCATTTTTGAGGAGTCATCCCCATCCCACCAAACAGGCAAAAAATGGCGTCCTCACCCAACCAAAAAAAACTCTAATTGAAACCCGCCAGGGGGCTGAAAGTGGGCTTTGCCAAATGGTGGATGGTTCCACAATAAAATTTAACCTGCAACCGATATGTTTGTAAGAAAGTCAATCATTATTTCCCTAGTTTTTGTTGGTTCCATGGCGCACGACTCCCACAGTTGATCCAATCTCATATCTCTCATGGGAAACTAACATATCCCTTCCCTCTCTTCCCAAGGCACTTTAGATTTGATTCGATGATGTTCCTTAACTTTTCTTGTTTGGGTTGGGATATGTGATGGTTAACTGGCTAGGTGGTGGTTGAACCACCCATGTGAAAAATAATATGTTCGTCAAATTGGATCAAATCTCTCCAAGTTTCAAGGTGAAAAATGAGAACAAAAACATTTCAAAGAAACCACCATCAACATTATCAACTAGGGATTTATTTATACCATGCCCATGTAATAAGGATTTCCCCCAAAAAGGTGTGATGAGTTTATCCGTTTATCCCCTTCCTTTTTGGAGTCGATAGATCGACCTTCCCCTGGAAAGGGTAGCTATCAAACACCACCTGAAGATCTCGGCGAAGCTCCAGGTGAAAGCACCTGAAACAGGTTGGGAGTTGGAGAGTTGTGACATGTTGTGACAGTTTTTAGTGGTTGATTACTATATATAGATGTTTAGGTGTAGGTTTGGATAGTTGGATAGTTGTTTGTTGTTTGGTTTTTTTGGGTTGGTTGATGGGTTCGTTATTTGTAGTTGGGTGGTTTGTTGGTTCGCTAGCTGGTGAAGCCAATCTCATCCTCGGATGATATTAGAACCACCTCTCACCTTGTTGCGACCATTTAGCTCGACACTTTTATAGTAGGAAAAATCGTCATCCAGGCTGCTCATTTGAATGCTCATCACTAGGCACACCACAGCCTCACAGCCCAGTCAACCTCCTCCAACTCCAACCCCTGAATCATTGACACTTCCCCATCCCATCCTGGTTCTTCTTGGCAAAAGGATGAAAGGTGTGTTCTTTCGTCAGCTGTCCCGATCGCCCTTCGGCACGAAGCACCTCGCAGGCAATGTTGATACATTTTGAACCCAAAAATGAAGGTTTGGAAGATGATGTTCCTTTTCAAAGGGGTGACCTTCAGGTTCCATGTTAGTTTTCGGGGGGTGTAGTACCATAAGTCAAAAAGAAAATCTGAATGGCACCACCTGTTTCGGGTTCTGAATCATTTTCATCAAACTGAAAAAGCCTTAAACAAAAAGACATTACAGTAATTTTGGCACCATGTTTAGTAGATCCACATATAAACCTTGTTGTTTCAGTTGCATAATTCGAAATCATGACTGGTAAATGGTTGGAAATCACCATTGCCAGTACCAGGGTTTGTTCGCAATCAGGTTGCATGACAGTTAGCGGACGCAACTCCTTTCTTGCGCGTGGACTGGGGTTGCAATTTTGCAAACTCCAGGCGGTTCAAACTGACCATTTTCATTCCCTGGCTTTCAAGATATCAAAATCACCTCTAATTGAAACAAGTATAACCCCGGATTGGAACTTTAGATGCCTATTTCAAAATCCTTCCTCAGTTCGAATTTTTGAATGCCTTTCAATATTGAGATTGAATTCTTAAACTCATATTAAAGATTTCCAAACACAACTCCAGTGAATCATGAATAAATCATAAACTCAGAATTACGATGCCAATCTGTAGACCACAAAAATATGGAACCATCTTTAGAATTGACATTTGTTCAGTCCACATTAAATGGGGTCAATCATCTAGTGCTTTAAGTCATATTCAAAAATCAAACTCTCAAATTTATGACGCAATATGATCTGAACATTTTGTCAAATCACTTGCCAAAAGTCACATGAAAAAAAGATGAAAGTGGCTTAAACTTCATAGCAAAGAGGTCCCAAGAAAATATCCTCCAAGTGTACCAAGTAAAGTTTACCAACAAAAACAACTGAGCCACGAACAAAAGACCTCGGATATTTTCCATGAAATACATTGAAATACTAGTTATAGGAATCCTTATAGTAGTTTATGAACTAATCCCTATATAACTGGGTAGTAGTTCATTCATCCCCTATATACCCTGAACAACCATCGCCTCTGCACGTTGGATGCTGGCACGACGACGTCGAGCCCATTCATTTGGGTCCTTGAAATGGATGGCATCGAATGGAAATCAACATAAAAATCAACATAAAAGTCAACACCTCATCATATATGGGTATATAATTTGACATCATAAAACAATTAACATCATCATCAAAACCCCTGGCTCCAGCACCAACTCCCAACAAATACAGCTACTTCTCAAAAACTTTTGAGATGTATTTGTTGCATTCTTATCCAAATATTTGCCCAAATTTGGTCACCCTTTCATGACCGCAATACCACACAATCATACCGGCCATCTCATGTTGTAAATCTACAAGAAACCAAGTTGGTGCCAATAAAAACACATATCTATGTATAGATATCTGTATTATGAATGTATAGCATATATATATTTCCTTTTTCCCCACCATTTCGATTAGCAAATTGCATAGCAAATATCATTCCAACTGAAGGAGGTGACTTCTTTTGTTTATTTTCAGTGGATGCTAAAGTATGCTTAAATTTCATGACAACCGACATGAAGAAAACATGAAAAACAAAAGTCATCTCCACTCTCATTACAGTGTTTGGGGCATCAAAATGAATCAAGTTTTTGGGATTTAAAGTTTTGGGTCATCAAGATACTGGCGTTTTTGGGGTCATGTTTTGGGATCAAATTCAGGTTTGGGGATTTTTTTTTGACCCAAATAGGGTGAGCTCTTGATGGAACAGCTTTCAAGGGTGATTCCTCCAGTACCCGATGTTTTTGGTCATCCTGATTCTTTGAATCAAAAAAAATCAGACCCACTCCCAAAACAAAAAGATACCCATTCCAAACTCCAAAACATGCGTGTATATGTATATATATATATATATACATATGTACTGTATTTATAGTGAAAATCACCTTGATGAAACAGAATCATCCCCCAAAAGAAGACAAAGACAAATTGACCAAGCACACGAGAATCATAGCGACTCAGTCCTGTCTTTTCTGTGACCTCTCAGGCACTTCTGCCTCTCCCGCCGGGTCGGGTTGAAATTTCATCAAGGTGATGGGCCTTCACCTAAAAAATCTCCAAGTGCCCACGACTTATGGAAGTTAAGTAACTAAGAATCCTTCAAAAACAAAAATTGCAGGTGAAATTGATTTTCTGCCACCTTCCCCCTTTTTTCGGTGTCCAAGATCTTTTACACAGTTTCTGCAACATCATCACTTTTTCACTTTACTTGTGGTAAGGATTGGGGGATCAAAACCTAGGGTCCAGTGCTTCCCATTTCAATGGCGATGTCATGATATCAAAATGCAGGGGATCAAGGTGTTAAGGTGTCAAGGTGTCATTTCCATGAAAAGTCGGGAGTACAACCAGGAATTTGGAGCACCTTTTTTGTCCAAAGATCATGGCCTGAAATTGTCATTGAAAGGCTCTTGTGAGGTCAAGACCGACAACTTTTGAACATAAGGCTGCTTTCCAAAATGATCTTCCAAAAACTGATCAATATGCCAATATGTTCCAAGAATATTTCGTGGTTTCATCATCAAGTAAGTAAAGAAATTTGTCGCAGGTGGCCATACATTGTTGTTGGCTCTATATCTACACCTACACTGTCTAACACTCCGTCAAATGCTAGCATAGATTGAAACATGCTCTGTTTGACACGGCACACATTTCAGTCATTTGGTATCTTTGTAGCGCGGTTTCACTTGGGTTGGTTGACATTCATCCAAAATTGATATTAACAACTTGGATATAGCAATCAGGATGTGGAAAAAAACCCAAATTCAAATAACATAATAAAAAACAAAAATCATGTCCAAAATGAACAACTAAACAGTGAATCTTTAGGGGTTTTTGTTTGGGATTCAAAAATTACTGAAGGTATTCCAGGATGAGTCGTGACACTTTCAGAGCACCTGCGCCATGGTCCTTGTAGGAAGCCATTGCGACGACAATAGCACCTGGATGCCTAGAAAAGTCACTATCAAATACCTAAGTCTCTGGGAAAATGAGAAGGAATCATGTCAACTTCCACCAAAAACCCTACCAAGTCCTGGGCAAATTGATAGGAAATTCATGGCAATTTCATGGAAAGTCATGGTCATTCGGAAGCATTCCACTTTTAACTTCGATGTATTTACTGTTATATACTTACTGCACAAGTACTTTTTTTTGTTGGATCCTTTGAGGTAATGTTAGGTTCATGTTTTCCCATGGCATTCTTTATCCAGAATGGGATATCCCGGGTTCTGGTTGACAATGAGCTTGTAGGATCACAGCTTTTGATATTCAAAAGTTAGACCGGCGAATCCAAGAAATGTGTCCTGTATTGCCCCCACCCAGGATGGAGAACAGTGGCAAATGAAGGTTTGTAGAGATTCGCAAACCTAAAATGGAAATAACATCCTGGGGGTGACTGGCATCCTGGGTGTTGGGTAGATCCAATGTATGAACTGTCACTGCTGATACAAGTTGTGCAAAGAACATCACTATGTCATTGAGGATACTCCTATATTAAAAGCTGCAGGTGCCACTATCTTCAAGATATTCACATTGAATGTGGTGCAGAACAAAAGTTCCCCCAACACGTTTGCCCATCTATCGGGGTGATTCTCATGTGATTCATATCCCAGAGACATTTCTATCTGGCAACATTTTCCCCAACCTGCATTGCATTAGGATATTTTGGGGACCTTTTTTTCAACGAAACCATCAGCACATCGGGATGGAAACATTCCGTTTGTCAAACATTTCCCAAACAAAACACAGAATGAGAAGTGACATAAGCGCTATCGTTTCGAGACTTTTAAACCAAGGAAATCAGCCCTCCAAGGTTCGGCTACTCAATTGGAGGGGTGGGTCTTAGATGGTTTCCGAGAGCCAACAAAAACATGTTCAGAGAGAGCAGCTGCTGTTTCGGATAAGGACATGATACGGAAGTAGATCATCCTTTTTCTATTTCACCTACTTTACTTTCCCCAACATCATCCAAGATCATCCAGCTTAGCACTTCAGGGCCAACAAATGTCAACATCTTTCATCACTACAGGTTTAACAAATTGTTAGTTTATATAGTGTAATATGGTTCCTACACCAGCTTCCGTATCTTTCCTTCTCATTCTTCTCCTGTCCTCCCTCTTACAACCGTGTTTTCAACAACATCACGAAGCCGCTTCCAGGCATTTTCGTCGCAGTTAACGAACAGCCTGGACAGGAGCATAATATCAAGGGCTGAAACTGAATGAAATTGCCAACGATAAGGTTCACTCAAAAACGAGGTGGCATCATTTTTTCTCATTGGCATTATCTTTTTATTAAGCACCACCAAACATGTTTGTGACTGAGTTGTAAGTGAGTTCAGCCATATCATTTTGTAAGAGCATTGGCTTGGGCTGTAGGAGGTACAGTGGGCCCATCCTGTCGAAATAGAAGCCTGGCCCTTCTGAAACTGGGTAGGGTCAATGGTGCTGAAACAATGATTTGATGCACCATGAAAGGCATGCGGCATGGGCAATATGCACCTATGCAGTATACATGTATCTGTCTTCATCTACAGTTGGATACATTTACCCACAACCCAAATGACTCCTGCTTTGGAAGATTTGATCCATAAAATGATTAAATGGAATCTTAATCCTCACAAAAAAGACGTCAGTTTGGCTTTAGGCATATTGTATATCATTTAATCCAACTCAGTTAAATATGACCTACAAATACAATGATCATGTTCCATCTTTTGAAAATAACCTTTCTTTGTATATATCATGGATCTGCAATGGTATGTGAAGTCTAAACATGCTTCCTATCCTGTGGGTAAGGCTACTAATTTACACATAATTATAAAACCCGCTATTATCTGGACCTTCCAATACTACCTATTGTCCCACTCTTGCCATCCATTATTCTGTCACCCCACTTCGGGTTGCCACACAAAACTCCTGTTGTTTCACAACAAATATCGACCATATCATGATAGTCTCGAAGTAAACTTGCTGAGTTCCTTAAGCAACAAAAGTCACACACGTTTTTTTCGTAGGTTTCTATCATTCCTTCCAAGGAAACTCGTTTCATTGGCTTCTTTGGAAATCAGGATTCCCAGAGTTTGTTTCGGGTTGAATGTTTTCCTTGTTTTGCAAATGATGGAAAAAACAACCGATGGAAAAAGGGTTGTTTGACACAGCAGCGGCCGGGGGTGATGGTTGGAAATTGCCTTTTTTGGGAGGATCCATGTATTGCACTAACTTTTTCAACAAGAAATCAGGTCATGATTCCTACATCATTCAAAAAAATAGAACATCCACTTGGTTAAAGCATTTCCTACATGATCAATTCCATGATAAGAAACAACACGATAAATACCTATCAAATCTTCAATCTTCACCAAAAACTCCAATATTCCAATCATCCGGTAAACACAAAATCCTACCAAAATGGAACACCTCCCCTTCATCTTGACCAACCAACCAACCTAATTAAGGGGCTTGACATATTCATCCCTGGGTAAAAAAAAGCGCCTGTGCTCGAGCGGATCGTACCAAGCCCTGGTCGCCGGCCATCGTGGAAGGGGCAACATGGTGTCCAATGACATGGTACCAGAAATTCACCACCATGGTGGTAACAGCGAGTTTATAGCAAAAAAGGTGGTATAACGGACTTCAAATGACACCTTTTTGTTAGATATTTGAATGTCTTTTGGGAGTATGGGTACGGACAATTCAGCAGTGCGAAGAGTTCGTGAAACGAAAGAAACAGAATACAACACAAACCACAAAAGTATATCACCTGAGAAAGTGAAACCATTTTTCTTGATGTCGGATCCCATTTTGGAGCCCCGATCATTTCGGATTTTTGATGACCTCTTTGCTTCAAAGTGGACATGCTGTGAGAACCCAATCACCTTCCCCCAAGCCCCTTTGGCCACCTGGAGATGAGGTGCTGCCTGGCAAAATGTTGTCACTTGAAGCAGTTCAAATTCACCAAACATTGTCTTTATGAACTTTCAAACAGGTTTTTTTGGTGGTTCTGATTGACACCAGCCAAAGAAACTGGAGAAATCTTTCAAAGAACATATGTATATATATATAGAACTATATCTTGGGTCGTGTCAATGTTCAACACACTGTAACACTTGACAAAAGTTAAGGTTGGGATTCCCTTCATAAAAAGTTAAGGATTAGAATTATCTATCCACTGTGATTCAGTGTAAACGGTTTAGGTAGGCACCAACAATATATAATCTATATCTACTATAGAATCACACTGCTTATTATAATTGAAGTTGTGATAATTGGGGGTATAACACCTTCACCACCGAAAAAAGAAAAGAGTACTCCCTGGGTATCTTAACCCCAAACAACCAAACAAAACTTGCGGCTTGCCAAACCTGAGGGTGTGATTGACTGCTATTTTACAAAGGCACCATCCCTCACCACTTCCCGCACCCATCAACCGGCGAAGTTTTTTTCACTCAGAAAAACTGACGGGAAAAAGTAGGGATTTTGGTGATTTTGGTGGGAATAGAACCACAGCTACTACCCATTTACATTCATGTCCTACTTTCATGAATGAATTCACACCTAGTGAACTGATGTAAATTTTAATCATGACTTTGGCTTTCCGTCCATTTTCTTAGCCTTGCACATCATCTCATTTGGATTGTTCATGAGCTTTTTGGTATCTAATTCCACCTAGGTTTCTTGAGCAGCAATGTGCATGGAATATCATGAAATAAATAGAAAAAATACTGAAAGAAATCTTCCATCAGCTACACTGATACCTATCCATCTTTATCCAATATCCCATCATTCTGAAGGTTTCACTCGCTTTTTGTTTACAGGACTTCAACGACTGCTCGCCCCCGTACCCCCCCCCCCCCCAAAGACTCCACTCCTCTGCTTCAAGGTTGCCTGAAACGATGCCATGTTGGGCTTCGATTGTTTCAAGTTCAAAACGTGTTTTTGTTCACCCTCAAGTGGCCTGGAAATGGCTGCAAGATAATCAACTTTGGTAGCAAACGGGATTTGATTGAAATAAATAAAGTTAGACTCTGAATGCTGAAATGTTGAAAGTTGACTTTTTCCATTTTTGCCACAAAATGTAGGATGAATGATTACTGCTCGCTCAGTAAGTGATAGGACTGAACGTTTGATCCTTTCTTCAACTTTCGTCTCTGACAGTGAAAACTGATCATACTTCAAGTCCACTTTTCTTTGGCATCTTATCTTGCGGGACAGTGCTTGTTCTGATCTACTTGTGAGGCATCTTATTTTGACATGCATGATGATGAACATCTGAAACCTGGACAAAAGACATTTTAAGTCGTTTTATCTTGATTGCAATGAACTACATCTAAGAAAAACAACAGCTTGTCAAAGATGATGCAAACGATACCTCAACTGGTTGATGAAAGTGCATGATAATTTCATCAAACACAGCAGCATGTGGGCCAGGTAGCATCAAATTGCATCAAAATCTGTATCTTTATCTTCTCGACCCTATGACACTTAGCTTGATAGCTATTACTCTCCAAAATTCAAAACACCAACCCACAACAAAGATCCACAAAAAAACCCTTTTGCGTCCTTGTGGCAGGTACGAAAAGACCTCGATGAGGTGTCGCGCTGAAAACTGAAAGGGAACCAGCTATAACAATAACAGTAGCATAATACTGGTCTTTTGTTGATTTTGCAAAGTCAAAACTCTGGACAAAGAAATGTGGTCATTCTAATAACTGCTTGGTTGATAGAGGCCAGCCTTAGTGCGTACTGGATAACCTGAGGTTTATAAACTGCGGTTTTTGTTCAACAGGCTTTTTGCCTCTGGGCATATCTTTTTAATGGAAAAAGGACCACCTTCCCTCCAAATAACATGTTGTCCGTGATTTGTTATTGAACAATGAGGATCTTCCATTGGCAAAGTAGTTTAAATAGGACCTGCAGGATAACTCCATTTCAATGATGCTTGCGAGACTTCATCTAAACAATCTGAAACATTGTGTTCCTTCTTTTTGGACGTGTAAGGATCCTATGATTGAAAGCAAAAAGTCCAAGACGGAAACGCAAGTCTGGCCATGATCATAAATCATAAATACATATTGCAAGGAACTAGTTTTCAACACATTCAGGATTTTCAATGGTTTCTGACAGCAGATTCCAAATGGTTTCAAATCTTGCAGACCCGACCAATCAAAGTACAACCCTGGAAGTTGCATGAAGGAAATCTTTAGATATCATCTGCGATGGATGTATGCGAAAAGTCAAATGTTTATAAATTCATGGTTCCAGAAAAAGGTGGTAGGCCTTAAGCGGTGGTGGGGACCCCAAGGCAACCTGTACCTGGTATATCTGAGGTATATACTGCCACGACCTGCCAAATTGGTTGACTAGATATATCTACCACCTCTTACCAGGAGGCTACGAAGTAGAGGGTGCTGCAGGCTTTTCTCACCCCTTCCAAGCGGACGCTGAAGCCCCGGGCATTCGAAGCAGATGCGGAAGCTGTCGCAGCCCTGTTGTTTGTGAGGCAACGAGGAGGAACGACAGACTTCCGAAATGAGGAACAAAAATTAGCTGGTGGTCTGGTGGTGTAAAATATATGTAGAAAGTATGAAACAGTTTGAACAAATGGTGGCTTCTTTATTCGATACTCTTTGGTTGGTGGCTAAAAATTGAAAACTATTGTAAACAATTTGGAAACAAAACAAAACAATACGGAAACTATATTGCGTGGTTGGAAGGCCATCTCAGGGGTGTACATTTGACCCGTTTCTCAACGCTCACCCAGTACCCCAACAGCCGATGTTGCTAAAAGGTTTGACGAATTCATCACTGGTCGGGGTTCACAATGCTCTGAAAAAGCTAGGATCGCTGCACCGAGAAATATCAGTGTATATAGATATACCTATTTGTATGTATAGTTTCATGATCTTTTGCGTGCCTATGCGTGCTGAATGTAAACAAATATGTAAATGGAGGAAAAGAGTTTGATATATCAAACGTTAAAACAACAAACCAAAATGTGTACAAACACCTGCAACAAGCATATCTATGTGTCTTAGTTTGTATTTACTATGGACCTGAATGTGTGAAAGTAACACATGTAAAATGATGTATAGACTGCATAGTGACTTATCATGTCAATGATGTTGGCAAGAATAGATGCAGGGCTACCTCCATATCACAAAGTGCCGATCCATGAATAGAGCACTCGTCCAAATATTTACAATGTAACTCAACCTTCACAATCCTGGAATTCTTGATAATAAACAGCTAACAATACATGCAAATATATCTACATGATTCTACATGTATAAACCTAAAAGAGATCACTACCTTAATTTGAAGGTACCTCCAAAAAATCCACACTAACTTGGGGTAATCTCTCACTCTTCACCATCTTTTTTGGACAAAACTGGTTCTGCTCGCAACTGTCACATTGATGCTTGTGGCGTGAGGGCCGTCGGGCCCCGCCTCTCTTCCATGAAGAACTGAAGGCCAGCCTGACCATCAAGGGAAATCCTTCGACTTGGGTCTTGCATTTTGTGGGATATGTGTTCAAGTAATATTCCCCAAATGCTGTGTATTCTTTTTCATGGTAGACATGCATCTTTAATGGAAGAAATCCTGCACCAGCTGATAGGTAGGTTATCCCATTATTTACAAGGTTTTATACATCCCAGGTGGTTGGCCGGATTTCTTCCATCAACAATAGAACCAGCATCTTCCCGCCTTCCTTTTCCGGGTGCATCCATCCATTCTGCCAGGCCTGTAACGCAGAGACAGCGTAGCCAGCCTCATCGAAACGGGCACCGCCACCCGACCTGCAGGCAGCGTGCCAGGGCTTGAGTTATAGCTGTTGGCCCCTGAATCATAACCCCTGGGGATCCAATCACCTTGTCAGATGATGAACAAGGGGTGTATAATCACCTCCAAAACACCAGGTATTTAGGTTCCATTACCATTCTCAGAAGGTGATTGGATCTTTAGGGATCAAGACTTATCAAATCTCATTGTATCTTATCATTTTTTAGCAACTGCTTTAGTTTCCATGATGTAGATGGGGTCAACATCTTTCAACCTGATTCAATCCCAACTAGAGGGAACTTGTACACCCCGTGAAGTTGAACAGCTTGCCCCTGAAAAACGGTGGTTGGCAAAGGATCCTTTCCTATTGGGTCTCGGTAACTTTTCAGGGGCGAACTGATAAACTTCCGGGGGGGTATATCCTCCATATCCGTTTTGTATCCACCAAGTTCATGAATCCTAATCAAGCGTGTCAAAGTCCTCATCACATCTCGTCATTGCGAGCCATGGGCAAGACTCTTTGATGACTGTGGATGCCGGGGCCCCGAAAAACCAAAAGCATCTTTTCGGGAAGACGGGCGAATAATTTTGCGGTTTCATTATTAGTAATACAAACAAAATTTAAGAAACACACTCCCAGCACGAGGAGGATGAAGGAGGTGAATGTGCAGGAAATATGTTGTTAATTTACTTTCTCGTTACAGTAGGGGAGATGTTTGTTGCTATGGGAACTCCTTTGAGAAAGCCCCTCTCCTCTCGAGATTCTTTACACAGGAACAAAAGGAGCCACGGTCCCAAACCCGTGGATCACTGCCATGGGCAGAGCAACTTCAAGCTGATGGGGGCGAGGGTTGACTGAGCGCACGGGCTCAGTCTGAACTGCCATGCAAAATAACCAACCAGCAGTTGGTAGGAACCTCCGTGCACAATCCACCAGTAAACGGAGTATACTGCGCACTATTCGACTTTTTTTTCTGCAAGGTTGGGCATGGTATCGAGGCAATTGTATTAACACTATTGGTTGTCTGGCTGCTTACTTCTCATGGACTGACATTGAGGCGATTCAACGCAAATTTGTTGCTAGAAGAACCTGGTTTTTTGAGAGGGATCGCCATTTTCACCTTAGAAGGCAAGATGGTCAAATACACCTAGACAGACCGAGACAGCATTCAATGAAACAATGTTACGGCACACCTCGTAAAGTGCAAGTCCTTAAACTGGTCACCTATAATTGCCAATCACTGGCTCATGGCTGTTCGAGGCTTCAGGAATTAGCTGAGGATTTGTTTGCTGTGAATGCATCTGTGGCTGGATTTCAAGGGACAAGATGGAAAGCAGGCGAACCACGCAGCGAATGGCCAATTCGAAGCCGAGTAGGCAAAACTCTATTTCATGTTTTTTCATGGGGTCGTCCTTCCAATAATACCATGCTTGGAGTGCAACTTCTTGTCTCTCATAGCTTACTGCTACACGCACATGTCCACACGCGGTTTGATCCTCCTCGGGGTTTGCATGGTCGTCTTGGTGGTGTTAGGCTTGTGAGTCGGGAGGCGGGCATGGAAATGGATGATTTGTTTATCAGCGCATATGCGCCACAGGAACGTGATGATGAGACCCGCCAGTTGTTTCACCAAACTGTGCTGGAAATGATTCACTCTGTTCCCAAACGCACACGTGTGTGGTTACTTGGCGATTTTAATGGACATGTTGGATTTGATGTGCAAAGTTTTGCCGCTGGATCTTATAGGTGTCATGTTGCCACAAATCAGAATGGACTTGCACTTGTTCGAACATGTGAAGCTTCCGGTTTGTTACTTGCTAACACATATTGCGGAGGAGGTAACACCTGGTGGGCCCCTGATGGCAAAACGAGTCATTGTATTGACTATGTTGCCATCCCACAGGAGCTTCGCACACGCATACATGCATGCAAGGTCAACAAAGTCCTTGGCAGGCGGTGGCAAATGTCGCCTGTCCGGGACCATTGGCCAGTCGAAGTTGAAGTTTTTGTCCCGCGACCGTGGGTCCTTTTGCGCAATTCTCAGCCACCAGTGCGTTGGAATAAACATGCACTACAGGTCGCTCTTGATGACCATTCTGTTGGCAATGCATTTTTGCGTGACTGCGAACAGGCAGCACTGCATGTCACACACTCGTTTGCAGCTGACATGAACCACAAAGCTCTTGAGGCTCATTGGATGAAGCTACAGTTGGCCTTGCATGACGTTGCTAAGTTGCATTTTGCAATGCGACCCCACCAAAAATCCGCGAAACTTTTGCCAACCACTTTTGATTTGCTTGACCGCCGCAGACATGCTCAACATGATTGGCTTGTTCACATGGACACTTGGTGCAACATGAGCTTGACACGGCCTCTACTTTGGTTTTTTGTCGCTTTCCGTTTGTTTGTGAATTTCTCTCGTCTTCAGCGAGCAGCCAAGCAGGCAGTAAAGAATGACGAAAAATCATGGTTTTCTTTTTTGGAATCTCGCTTGCAGAATGCTACAGATCATCATGATTTTCGTGAAGCTTGGTCCGTCTGCCGCCTGTTAGCTGGTCAGGGACCCAGCAAAGTGTGTGATAAGACTGTGCCTGCAGCTCGTGCCATCTCTCGCAGACAATGGCTGGAGCACTTTGCTTCTGTTTGGGGTGCTTGGTTGCATGACTCTGCTGTTGTTGAGCCACTGTGTTGGGGGGGTCTTCCGTTGACGCCTGTGCTTGTTGGAGATGCTGGCCGAGTTGCTCTTCTAAAGGCAGCAAAGGCACAAGCTAGATATCGTGCCACCCCTCAGGGTGCCTTGCCAGCTGAACTTTGGCAATTGGTCATGCAGAAACGGTGTGTAGGACCTCGCTCATTCAATCTTGTCCCTGATTTGTGCATGAAAGCATTCGAGCAGTTCCAACTGAGAGGCTACAATCCGCAATGTTGGTGCGATGGGCAAGGGTGTCCCTTGCCAAAGCCAGGTGGAGCGTCTGGACCCGATGGACAACGCATCATCAACTTGCTAGACCCCGGTGGGAAAATGTTCTACAAAGCTCTTCTTGAGTTTGTTCCTGATGTGCCCGCCCCTTATCAATATGGCTATGCTCCACGACGCTCACGAAGAGAAGCAATTCTACAGGTAGAAGCTTGGCTGGACAGGCTGAGAGCCAACAAATTCAGCACTGCCACAACCTTGTTTGACCTTACTAAAGCCTTTGATACACTGGCCCTCAATGCATTGAAGAAGAAGTTACTAATTCCAACATGCTGACTCTGTTCGTGCCTTACTCCTTGATTTGCATCGCCGTCTTCGTATTGGCTTGACCCTTGTTGATGGAGACAAACTGATGTTGAAGCTTGAGTCTGGTGTTCTCCAAGGTGGTGGAACTGGACCTCGTCTTTTTCGCATGGCCTATGATTCTTGCATCGATTGTTGGCAGCATGAAACTCATGAGTTTGCACAACCAGTTGAATACCTTGGTTGCCTTCACTCCGTTGGTGTTGCTGCATATGCTGATGACCTTGTTCGAATTGTCAGTGGGCGTAGCTTGGAGCATCTTGAGTCTGGTACAATAGCTTGCACTGAGTCTTTGGCAACTCTGTTGCACCGGCGGGGCCTTAAACTAAACGCCAAAAAAGGTGAAACACTCCTCTCCTTGAAAGGTGCTGGAGCATATGATGCCGCCCGGCGGGCCTTTAGTGGCACTTGGAAAGGCTACCCTCCCAAACAAGTTGTGAAATACCTAGGTGCACACATCCAAAGCAATGGCTCTCTGCAGTCCGAAGTTCGCAAACGTACTGCTTCGGCAAGACTTGGATTTGCAAAGTTTGCTCGCTTCTTCAAAAGAAGCACTGTGCCTTTCTCTCGCAAGGTGCTTGTATTTAAGGCTGTTGTGAATGGTGCTCTTTTGTCTGGCCTTGAAGTCCGCCCCCTGAGTCCCAGTGATTGCCAGTCCTTGGAGAA